>CM050513.1:118167307-118559807 GCA_027563665.1 Antrozous pallidus | reverse complement strand
GACGCTCCGGGTTGTACCTTCTCGTTTTACAGAGGAAAACGGGGATGGGGTCCCCAAAGGGGACGCAGGGAGAGAGCGGCCAGGGAACCCCCAGAGGGACTCAGAGGGACCAGGAAGTGCTGGCAGATGCCCGTCCCACGGCTTCCTAGTCGTGACGTTCACGTGACACGAGGAAGCATTGGAGGCGAGCTGTCGCGAGGCGCTCGGAGCAGGCCCAGCACGGTGCCAGCGTCGCCTTAGCCTGAAACTGCCCATCGGCAGCCACGCCCAGGCCCCAGCCCTGGGAGCCACTGGCTGCGAGCTGTCCGGGGATCTGCCCGCGTGGAGGTTTCCTGTGAGTTGAATTACATACCAGCACGTGGCCTTTCGTGGCAGGCTTCTTCCCCTGAGCATCGGGTTTGGAGGTTCACTCACAGTGGACGTGGATCAGGGCCTTTTCGTGGCTGTGCAATGTTCCGCCAAATAGACACCCGCTCGCTCCTCTGTTGGTGGACATGTTGGCAGTTTTAACATTCAGTTACTGGGAGCATTTGTCCACAGGTTTGTTTCTCTCATTTGTTTGTTTTTTAAAAAACATATTTTTATTGATCTCAGAGGAAGAGAGAGATAGGAACATCCATGATGAGAGAGAATCCTGGATCGGCTGCCTCCTGCACGCCCCTACTGGGGATTGAGCCCGCAACCCAGGCCTGTGCCCTGACCTGGAATTGAACCCGGAACCCTTCTGTTCTCAGGCCGATGCTCCATCCACTGAGCCACACTGGCTCCGGCTGTGCACAGGTTTTTGTTCGAGTCCCTGTCGTCTGTCCTCTCGGGTCTGTGTCTGGGAGCGGAATTGCTGGGTCACGTGCTAACTCTGCACTTAACGCTTTGAGGAACCGTCCACGGATCTGACCCCCCAGCCTCCGCTTCCGCCGTGTGCTCTCGGTGGCAGGTGGGGGACACAGGCTGCCCTTCGAGCTGCCGGGGAGGCCAAGGCAGGCAGTGCCGGTGGAGTAGGGAGCAGGCCCTGGGAGGCACGGGACTGCGGGCCTTCCCGCTGGTCCTCTCTGCGCTTGTTTGAGATGCTTGGCTCCCGCCCCAGGAGGTGCCTCTGGAGGAGCCGGAAGGCGGGTGGGCCTGGTTGTCAAAGGCCTGGGATTCCTAAAAGTCGACGCGCAATGCGAGATTCTGTCGTCTGTCCGGACCGTGGGCCTCGGTCCACAGAGCTGCTCCGAGTACCGCGGTCTGTGTTTCTCCGCCTCCGGGTTTTCCCGAACCCGTGTCTCTGCGCCACGGATGGAGGACAGCAATTTGCAGCCTGGAGGTTCTGTAAACAGCAGCTTCGTGGAAGCCTCCAGGGTAACTGCTGTTTACTTCCTCCCGGAGCCACACCCAGCCCAGAAACGTAAATTATGAGCTGCCGGGAGAGTCTGGGCCCACAGCTCAGGGACGGCTCTTTCCCGAGATCGATCGCACCTAACACTCAGGCGCGTCATGGGCTTGTCCCCGCTCCCCAAGCGCCGGCCCGGAGGGGCCACGTCACTTCTGGGCTCCCCTCGCCGCTGAGCCCGCAGGGAACTCTGAGGACACGGCCCGCAGGTGGGCGACCTCCCCGACCAGCGGAGAGCAGACGGAAGACAGCGTCACGGCCGAGGCCCTGTGACGGGGAAGGACGGGGTTCCAGCATTAAATCTGCCTGCGGCAGAGAGCCTCAGGCACGGCCACGGGCCCTGTCCGGGTGGGCAGCGGCCACAGTGGGGCCGGAGGCGCAGTGGAGCACCACCTCCGGGGAGTCCTCCAGGGCTGCTCCAGGGAGGGCGGCCCCTGGCTGAGCGCCGTGACCAGCAGCTCCAGGTCCTCCCCCCCTTTCCCCCAGTGGCCTGAGATCAGTACTCTCTGCTGGAATGAACTGTAATTCCTTCCCTCCTCAAGGGCATTGAGGGCGGTTTATATTCCCTCTTTTCCAACCACCTATTTCCAGTCCTCCTACATACTAAAACCCTCATGTGCAAATTGATCGAACAGTGGAACTACCGGTTGCTATGATGCATCTGACCACCAGGGGCAGACGCTCAACACGGGAGCTGCCCCCTGGTGGTCAGTGTGCTCCCACAGTGGGAGCACCACTCAGCCAGGACAGGCTCACGGCTGGCGAGTCTCTCCTGCCTCCGCTGCAGGCGAGGGGTAAGGAGCAAGAGGGATTGGGCCTACGCCGGCAGGCGGACATCCCCCGAGGGGTCCTGGACTGTGAGAGGAGCAGGCTAGGCTGGGCAGCCCCCGCCCCAGGCATGAGTTTCGTGCACTGGGCGTCCAGTGTTACATAAACCAGCATGAAGCTGCATCGTGCTGTCCGCCCCGACTGAGCACAGAGCTGCCGAGTGGGGTGCGGAGCCTGTGGTGTGGCGGGGAAGGGGCTGTTGCGTGTCGTGGCCGGCGGGGAGGCCCGTGGCACTTCACACGTGCCACCTGGGTGAGTCTTGAGGCCGCCACCGGGGGTTCCGATGCGGCGGAGGTGGAGTTGTCCGGCCCGGCTCGCCTGCCCTCTGCCTGCGGCCGCGTTTGGGGGCTCTGTGACGGTCTGACGGTCTGGTGTGCTTGGTGTGTGCACACAGGGTGTGTGCTCAGGGCTGTGCCTTCAGACGCGAATATAAACTAACCTTCTGGAAGGGAGCTGTGCTTCCGCACGGAGCGGGGTCACCCTCAGCTGCTGATTCCAGAGGAATTCTTATAGCGAGCTGGGGTGGGGTGGGGGGGGGGCGGGGGGAACGGCCTGGTGTAGGGTGGGGGAGGGACCAGGGGGGACGGCCTGGGGCGGGGCGGGACGGGGGTATGGGGAGGACGCCTGGCGCAGGGGGCGAAGTTCAGGGGGAAGCTAGGGCATGATCTCGGGCACAAAGGGAGGGTCAGCTTCAGGTCAGGAAAGGTACGGGACGTCATTGCAGAGGGAAGGCAGGCCTGGCCCGGGCGGACCACAGCAGGTGTCTCCGGGGGCGGCATGGGTGTCCGCGGGCCGGGCGGTGGTGTCCTGGTGTCTGTACTCCAGGAGCAGAGGGGGCCTGGGTGGGCGGGCAGACAGGGCCGCCCACTGGGACCGGGCAGAGCGGACATTCAAAGGAGGGAGCCAGAGCTCAGAGTGGCCACTGTACGGACACCACCACCGGAGCTTGAAACAGCACAGCCACCGTCACAGCCCAGGCGTCCGATTCGGGATCTGGGTGTGGGCAGGGCCAGCTCCCTCTGGCCTCTTCCAGCTCCCGGGGTCCCAGCATCCCCTGGTGGTCCCAGCATCCCCTGGTGGTCCCAGGATCCCCTGGTGGTCCTGGCATCCCTTGAAGGTCCCAGCATCCCTTGTTTCAGCTCACTGTCACATGACCTTCTCCCCATGTGTGTCTGCTCTGTGGCTGTCTTCTTAAAAAGACTCTGGTTTTTGGGTCAGGGCCCGCCATACTGCAGTGTGACCTCATCTTTTATATGTGTGTGTTTGTGTGTGTGTTTGTATGTACGTGTGTGTGTTTTATTGATTTAGAGAGAGAACCATGGACCGGCTGCCTCCTGTGCAGCTCACACTGGGGATCGAGCCCGCAACCTGGGCTGTGCCCTGTCCGGGAATTGAACCGTGACCTTCTGGTTCATAGGTCGACGCTTAACCCCTGAGCCCCGCTGGGGGGCAGTGTGACCTCATCGTAACTCCATCTCTAAGACCCTGAATTCAGAATGAGGCCACATTCCGGGTTCAGGGAGGACATAGGTTTGGGGTTACCCTACAAACCCCGGTGGCGGGTTTGGGGACAAATTTAAAACAAGGCTGGGGGCTCTGCCCGGTCCACATGCCCACCCCCCCAGGGGCCGCCTTCTGTGGGCGGGGCATGTCCGCCGAGGACACCGCTGGGGTCACCCCGACGCCCCCCTCTCTCCCACAGCCCCACATCGGCCGCCTGGGCCTGCCCCACGGGCCGTCTGGGGAGAAGGTGGCCGTGGTGACCGTGGACGACTGTGACACGGCCGTGGCCGTGCGCTTCGGCGGCCTCGTCGGGAACTACACCTGCGCGGCCCAGGGCACCCAGAGCGGCTCCAAGAAGTGAGTGTCCCGGGGAGAGGCCAGGGAGAGGCCGGGGAGAGGCCGGGGAGGGGATGGGGAGGAGGGGACGGGGAGAGGACGGGGAGAGAGGACGGGGAGAGGCCGGGGGAGAGGCTGGAGGAGAGGACGGGGGAGAGGACGGGGAGAGGCTGGAGGAGAGGACGGGGAGAGGCCGGGGAGAGGCCGGGGAGGGGATGGGGAGGAGAGGCCGGGGAGGGGATGGGGAGGAGAGGCCGGGGAGGGGATGGGGAGGAGAGGCCGGGGAGGGGATGGGGAGGAGAGGACGGGGAGAGAGGACGGGGAGAGAGGACGGGGAGAGGCCGGGGGAGAGGCCGGAGGAGAGGACGGGGGAGAGGACGGGGAGAGGCTGGAGGAGAGGACGGGGAGAGGCCGGGGAGAGGCCGGGGAGGGGATGGGGAGGAGAGGCCGGGGAGGGGATGGGGAGGAGAGGCCGGGGAGGGGATGGGGAGGAGAGGCCGGGGAGGGGATGGGGAGAGAGGACGGGGAGAGGATGGAGAGAGGACGGGGGGAAAGGATGGGGAGAGAGGACGGGGAGAGAGGATGAGGGAGAGGACGGGGAGAGGATGGGGAGAGAGGACGGGGAGAGGACGGGGAGAGGATGAGGGAGAGGACGGGGGGAGAGGACGGGGAGAGGACGGGGGGAGAGGACGGGGGGAGAGGACGGGGGGAGAGGACGGGGACAGGCCGGGGGACAGGCTGGAGGAGAGGATGAGGGAGAGGCCGGGGGAGAGGCTGGGGGAGAGGACGGGGAGAGGACGGGGAGAGGATGAGGGAGAGGACGGGGAGAGGCTGGAGGAGAGGCTCAGGGAGAGGCCCTGGGGAGGAGGAGAGGCCCGGCTTCCACCCCACGGCCCGCCACCCCCAAGAGTGCCTCCGGCAGGACCCGACTCGGGCGCTCCAGACCCGGGTTGTGCGCTGCAGACTCCTTCCCCTCGGTGGGGCATCTTCTAGAATTTTCTAGAATAAGACCCTTTATTTATTTATTCTTTAAATCTTTTCTGTTTCAAGCATCACATACGTTCCCATTTTTCCCAGTGACCTCTTGCGGCCTGCCTCCCCCGGCCCCAGCCCGCCCCGCCCTGTGGCCTGTGTGTGCGGTTTGTGCTCAGACAGACAAGTTCCCACCACACACCCTCCCTGCCTTCCCGCTGAGGTTCAACAGTCTATCCTTTCATTTACTTTTTTATTACTTCTCTGAAACATGTTTCTACTGATGTCAGAGAGGAAGGGAGCGGGGGAGATGGAGACATCAGCTGATGAGAGAATCATGGACCAGCTGCCTCCCACATGCTCCCTTCCGGGGTCAAGCCCACAGCCTGGGCCTGGGCCCCGATTGGGAATCGAACCCTGACCTCCCGGTTCATAGGTTGATGCTCAGCCACTGAGCTATGCCGGCCCAGCCAGGCTGTCCCTTTAGATGCAGTTTCCAGAGTCGTGTCCAGCCCAGCCCCAGGGGGTGATAGAGCTGCTGTGGGCTTGGGACAATCACACGCCTATTTCTCCTGCCCCCGCCCACCCCTGCTGGAAGGAGGGGCGCTCGAGCCCCTGTGATCGACCGGGAAGCTGTTCCCCGGAGAGAGATCTAACCCTCCCCCCCCCCCACCCCCCCCCCCCGCTCCCGTCAAGGCCCCGGGGCTGCTCGGCAGCACCAGGGTCTGGGTTGTGGGGGTCTCTCTCCTTCCCGCGTCCAGCGTGGAGAGAGGCCGGGTCCGGTTTCTGAGCAGAGGAGCTGGGGACTGAGAAATAAAAGAATAGATGGGAAGGTGCGGAAATAGAAATAGCTGGGGCTGGGTGGACTCTCTGCTCGCTCTGATGGAGAGACAGGTCCCTGAGCCCACAAAGTCGTGTTTGTTTACATCCCAAAACACGAAGGGGTTTCACCGAATAAACTTAGGATCAAAGGAGTTTCGGTGGGTCCAGGCCCCACTCATTCCCTCCTTCCCGGGGCTCGGCTGATCCACATTTCAAGGCCCTCTCCCCGACACCTGGAGCAAGTTAAGAGTCAGTCCTGAGAACGCATCCAGCCTTCTGGGTGGATGTGTGTCCAAGACGAGGCTCTGCTTGGCGCCTCGGATTTAGCTGACACTGATTTAAAAAAGGCTCAGGTGTCTTCCCTGGGGACCCTCCACATGGACTGGCTGTGACCTTCCTTTAAGGTCATCAGGGCCGGAGGAAGGTCGCAGCCCTAATGGCAATGTCCGTCCTGTCCCGACGGGGACTGGGCCAGGCGCGGAGCAGGACGTGGTGGGCGGTCACGGGGGGTCAAGATGAGGACGAGGCAGCTGAGGCACAGGGAGCCTGCCTGTGTCCTGACCTGTGGCCCCTGGCTCCCAGGCCCCTCCCTGTTCAGTGATTGACATTCAAGATGACGCGTGCAGTGGTGGCGGCAGATGCGGGTGCCCTCACAGCACGCCGGGCCCCGGGGCCCCTCTCACCTCCACCCGGCGTCACCCGGCCCGGCTTTGCCTCCACAGGTCCCTGGACCTGACGGGCCCGCTGCTGCTGGGGGGCGTGCCCGACCTGCCCGAGGACTTCCCTGTGCGCAGCCGCCAGTTCGTGGGCTGCATGCGGAACCTGTCTGTCGACGGCAGGAGCGTGGACATGGCCGGCTTCATTGCCAACAACGGCACCACGGCAGGTGGGGCTTGGCCGCCAGGCCACACGGAAGGCCACCCTGTCCTGGCAGCAACACCCCGGGAGCCGGACCTGGGCGTGTGCAGGAGGGAGCGGAGCCCGGCTGGGGGCGTGCTACTCTCGGGGGCGGGGGTCCTGCACTGTGGGGGGCAGTGACCCTGCTGGGCTGGCCTGTCACCAGCCCCTGGGGCACTCC
This sequence comes from Antrozous pallidus, assembly GCA_027563665.1. NCBI lineage: Eukaryota > Metazoa > Chordata > Mammalia > Chiroptera > Vespertilionidae > Antrozous > Antrozous pallidus. The sequence goes on along the minus strand of CM050513.1, from coordinate 118,552,896 downwards.
ATGCCCCCAGACGACCCCGTCCACCCCAGGATGGCCCCGCTCACCCCAGGATGGCCTGCAGCCGAGTCTGCCATGTGAAATCTGAGCCCTGTCCCTGGGGGTGGGGGGTCCCTGCTGTCCGCCTCTGCCTCCCTCGGCCGCACTCCTGGGGCCGGTGCTGGGAGCGGCCAGCACCCCGTCACGTCCACTCTGCCTCCAGGCTGCGCCGCTCAGAGGAACTTCTGCGAGGGGACCTGGTGCCAGAACGGGGGCAGCTGTGTGAGCCGGTGGGACACGCACCTGTGCCGCTGCCCGCTCCGCTTCGGCGGGAGGAACTGCGAGCTCGGTGAGCCTGCGCCGGGGCCGAGGGGCCCGAGGTCGCTCCCCAGTGCGCTGCCCGGGCAGCAGGCGCTGGGGGCACTGGGTCCCGGGCGCGGGTTCGGGGAACGCGGGAGCAGCAAGGCCCTGGCGGGTGAGAGACTGAGGGCCCTGTGGGGCATCTGAGCAGCTGAAACTGGACAGAGACGGGGCGCCCGCCGGAGCAGGGCCAGCGTGAGGTCGAGCCTGCAGGTCAGGCGGCGAGGAAGGGCTGGGAGGGGGCTCCCGGGCTCCGCCTGAGGCCCGAAGGGACAGTGCCCGGGCCCAGGCGCCCTGCCTCCCTCGCCGCCCGGAGAGGCCCTCTCCTGGCCACTGGCCGCCCGCCCCGCCCCTGCACCCGCACAGCTGTGGCTGCGGGTCTAATGCTGCCATGGTTTAGAAGCGAGCAGTTCGGCAATGAGCGAGTGTCATCATTCCTTTTCTTACACGCTTTTGTTTGTTTAAAGAATTACAAATAGTACTAATGAATCCCCTCCCCCCCCGCCCTGACCGGAGTGTCGTCGTCTCTTAGTCACGGCGCTCTGAACCGGCACGGGAGGCTGAGGCCGGTCGGTTTGGGCGTGTCCCGGGTCGGCCTCCGGGCTCCCCCTGCTTATGTCTGAGATGTCCTGCCCTGGAGACGCCGCTGGCGCCCAGGCCCGGGACAAGAGGCCCTCCCTTCCCCAGCTCGGGGTCAGAGGGCACTGCCTCGCTGTGGGTACCGGGCCTGGCCCACACGGTCGGCTGTGGGGCTCTGCGTGGCGGTTTGGGGGCACGGGGTCCACAGCTTCCGAGGGTCCTCAGAGCAGTCGGTGACCCCGGACGGGCGGGGCCGGAGCCGGTGTGAGGAGCGTGGAGCTCCCGCCTTATCGTGTCCTCGTCCGGGATGGTTCGGGGTCAGGGTCAGGGTCAGGGTCAGGGCCAGCTCCTTTGTGTCTCAAAGCTCCGCCCCGTCCGAGGCCCGTTGTGGGCAGCAGGCGGGCTGGACCCCTGGGGGCCCGCGGGCAGGGTGAGCTCAGGCCGCAGGGCGGGGGCCGGTGGGGAGTGCCGGCGGCTGCCGGCCCCCGGGTTCCTGTTGTGGAGGCTGCAGGGCGGCACAGCCGCGCCAGAGAAAACAGCTGCCGGGCGGGGTCACGGGAGCAGGAAACGCGCCCCCTGCTGTGGTCTCCCCCGGAGCCGCGTGGCCTGACTGTGCCATCAGCCTGGGGAGTCAGGGCGAGACACAGCTCTGGCTGCCACACGCAGTCGGACCCACGACCAAGGGGCTGGCTCCGTCTCGCAGTCTGTTGGGCACACGCCGCTTTTCCAGGGGTAACAGCCGAGGGGCTGTGGTCACCTCCCTCGCCCCACACCGCACCTGTGCGCCCTCAGCTGCCCGGTGGCCTTGCCAGGTCTGGCCCATCCCGGGCCGGGTGCTGGGCTGGGAGCCCACACAGATGTCTGTCAGGTGACAGGCCGGGGCGTTTGCCGGCGCCTGTGCGCTCCCTGCTGGTTCTCTGTCCCCCTCCCCCCAGAGCATCCTGTGTGTAGCCCCCGGTTTGGCTCCCGCACCGGCCCCGGCAGGTGAGGGAGGGGACCGGCAGCCGGACTCTCAGGGCCCCCAGCTCCCTGTCCTCGGAGGCTGGGGCCCCGAGCCGCCCCTCTGAGAGGCTTGCTGTACCCGGGCCACGGGGGGCCGGGCCTCAGCCTGACTCTCCAGGAAGGGGGTCCGCGTGGCCCGTGGCTTCTGCAGGGCCCACGGTGCCCGGGTTCGGGGCCGCTGCCCTGCAGACGGGAGTCTGAGACCGGCTTCGCACGAACACGAGAAGCCGTCCCTGACCCTGTCTGACCTCGGGGTCCCTGTGTGCCCGCAGGCATGCCGCACCCCCAGCGCTTCAGCGGGGAGAGCGCGGTGTCCTGGAGCGACCTCGACGTCACCATCTCCGTGCCCTGGTACCTGGGGCTCATGTTCCGGACGCGGGCGGCGGACGGCGTGCTGATGGAGGCCGCGGCGGGCACGTCCTCCCGGCTCCACCTCGAGGTGAGAACGGGCCCGAGCCCAGGCAGGCGTGCGGCCGGTGGGTGTAACGGGCGCTCCGCAGAGCTGCACCCACGGGACCCTGTCCTCACATTGGAGGCCGGTGTGGGCCGGGCCCCAGTTCCTTAGGACAGACCCCCAGGGTGTGGCCAGCCCAGTCCGGCCAGGGCAGGGGCTCAGCACCCCGACTCGCCCTCCCTGGTCCCCTCGCCAGGTCGCTGTGCGGACGCGTTTCCCGGGCACCGCAGGTCGGGCCTGTTCCTCCCGATGACCTTGTCGTTCCCGAGTGCCCGGGCAGCCTGGCATGAGCTCTGGGCAGGAGCGGGCACGCCTCGCGGTGGACACATTCCCCGGCTGAGCCAGGCGGAGATGGCGGAGCCGCACCGGCTGGCAGCGGGGTCTCTAGGAAAAGTGCACGCTCAGCAGGAGCCGACCCCTGTTTGAGTCATCGTGTTCCGGGGGCTCGCCCTGGGCCAGGCCCCTGCCGGGGACGGGGGCCCCGGGAGGCCGGGAGGCCGGGTGGCCAGAGCGGTGGCCGTGGGGAGGACCCTCCTGGCCCCCGTTGGCCACCCAGACAGCCCCCAGGGCAGCCCCAAAGGCCGGCCCCCGGCACTCCAGGAAATCTGGCCCGTTTCCGTGAGCTGCGTGTGGACGACAGGCCCCCGCAGGCCCGAGAGCCTGTGGGCAGAGTGTAGGGGTCTGGGCCCCCCCCAGGCCAGCCGAGCAGCTCTGTCCGTCATCGGGCAGCCCAGACAATTTGGTAATTGCTTCCGGGCGCCCGAGCCCGCCTGCATTGTCAGCGGGATCACCGGGCTATTGTCAGCGCCTCCTGAATCCGCGACAGGGAGAGGTGCCAGGCCGTCACCGCGCCAGCCGGGCCTGCCCCCGGAACCGCCTTTGTGTGCAGACACCTGTCATTTTCGCTGCCGCTCCGCCGGCTGGGGTTTGTGGGCAGAACAGCGAGGAGAGCCCGGCCGGGGGGCTGAGCGTCAGCCTATGGTCTAGGAGTCCCCAGGGTCGATTCGGGTCAAGGGCACCTGCCGGGCTGCCGGCGGGGTCCCCAGGAGAGGGCGCAGGAGCCAGCCCCGCACGTTTCTCTCTCATCCGTGTTTCTGTCTCTGTATCCCTCCCCTCGCTCTCTCTGAAGTCAGTGAAAACACAGTTTAAGCAGCAGCGAGGAGGGAGAGGGGAAATGAACCGTTGGCTCCACAACTGCGGAACAGGGAGACGGGTGAAAGGCTGGCTGTCCGGAGGCAGAGCCACAGAGCCTTCTTAGTTTCGTCGTCCTCACGGCCAGCTGACGTGCCGTCTGCTTCCCCCGCGACCTCTTCTCCGCCCCGCCCCGGGGCCTCAGGAGTGGGGTTCCCAGTCGGCAGCGGCGTTTCCCGGGAGTCGCTTTGTTGACAGTTCCCACACCCCGCAGGCGGGAAGGGCCGCTGCCGGACGCAGACCCTGGCAGAGCGTTCAGGCCAGTGCCCTGTGTGCGGCCAACGCCGGGTGCGCTCCGGACGCCAGGCAGGGCCGCTGGCTCACGGCACTCACAGCTGCCAGGTCCCCCGTGGGGTGCGGGTGGGGGGCTGTCCTCCCAGTGACTGAGAGAGGAGTTAAAAACCTCTAGTCTTGCCTGCCGGGGTGGCTCCGTGGTTGAGTGTCGGGGCTCGATTCCCCAGTCAGGGCACAGGCCCGGGTTGCAGGCTCCATCCCCAGTAGGGGGCGTGCAGGAGGCAGCCACTGGGTCATTCTCTCCCATCATTGATGTTTCTCTCTGTCTCTTCCCCTCCTCCTTTCTTCTGTCTCTGAAATAAAAGATATATTTTTTATATTTTTAATATATTTTATTGATTTTCTTACAGAGAGGAAGGAGGAGGATAGAGAGCTAGAAACATCGATGAGAGAGAAATATCGATCAGCTGCCTCCTGCACACCTCCCACTGGGGATGTGCCCGCAGCCAAGGCACATGCCCTTGATGGGAATCGAACCTGGGACCTTTCAGTCCGCAGGCCGACGCTCTATCCGCTGAGCCAAAACAGTTAGGGCAAAATATATATATTTTTTAAAACCTGCCATCTCGATGATGGCTTCTGACCATTTTCCTTGGGGATGTGGGCTGTGTTACTAGGCCTTACAAATGTCGAGTGGTTTCCCTGGAAAGGAACTCGGCATTTGGAAAGCCTCCTCCTCTCCAGGAAGGAATCCTGTCTCACAAGCGCCACCTCCTGGCCAGCGGCTGCACGCTGCGTCTTTTTCTTCTGCCCCGGGTTCTGCAGGGGCTCCCGCGCTGACCTGGACCGTTTCTTTCCACAAGAACGCTAACCACCACCGACAGCCATTGCTCTGAGGAGTCGTTTTTGTTTTTTTTCACTCTGCCTTTTAAAAAATAGTTGTATTGACTTCAGACAAGAAGGGAGGAGGAGAGGGGCAAACATCAGTTGGCTGCCTCCTGCACACCCCCTGCTGGGCAGAGCCTGCAGCCCCTGCGTGTGCCCCGACCAGGCATCGGACGGTGACCGGCCGCGCTTCCTCACTCGGTCTCGCCCGAAGGGCTGTTGAAAGTGAGGTCGGCAGCAGTGCTAGTTCCTGCCCTTCCTCCCGCGTCTCCAACGGGGGCTGGATCTCACATCACCAAACACCACACTCACCTCCAAGGCGAAGGGGGAGCGGCCCTGAGCCTGTCCCTCGGGCGCCCGTGGTCCCCTGCACTGTTCTCTCACGGCGCCCGGTTCTCTCTGGGTCCTGGAGGCAATGGCTCCGGTTTCCTGCTTCTGGCGTTCAGGCCCGCGGTCCCGTCCCCCGGGCCGTGGTCAGCCCTGGCTGCGTGCGGGCCTCGGGCTGGAAGGAAACGTGGAGAGCCTGAGATGAGAGCGGAGGCGGCACTGGCGCTCGTCTGCTGCGAGAGGGGTCCCCGCCCCGCAGGCCGCGTGTTGTCCCCGCCCGGTGCCCAGGCAGTGGTGCTCGGCTGCCGCCGGGAGGCCGCACCGGGTTCCGGTGTGGCTGTGGGTCGCAGGCCGTGCCTCTGCTGGGGTCTGCTGCCGGGGGCTCTGCTGGTCTCGCTTTCCTGGGTGCACCAGTCACCCCGACCTTCCCCGGGACGACAGGACCTCAGCCTTCCCCTGGCCTCGTGGCTTCGTTTCCTGTAGTGGGAATGGCTCAGGCCAGTCACGGGCAGATTTCCGTGGTCTGTGCGTGTCCTGGAACACGTGACCTGGATCTTGCCTCTTAAAGGGTCACGTTTACACCAAAACCAGAGCCCAGTGGGCACTGAGTCGGCGCACGTTCCCACGCATCCAGGGGGCGCTGTTGTGCTTGACCGCTGTCCGCACTGGACACGTCTTCCGTCTTCGCCCGAGGATGTTTTTCCCATTGGTGTTTTAAAAGGCGGGGGCGGGGAGAGAAGCATCCATGTGAGAGAGAGAGAGAAGCATCCATTTGAGAGAGACACGTTGATTGGTTGCCCCTGACCAGGGCCGGGGATCGAGCCTGCACCAGGGTACATGCCTTGACTGGGACTTGAACCCAGGACCCTAAGCCTATGGGCCAGCGCTCTAACCACTGGGACACCGGCCAGGGCAGCGGTGACACTTCCGGCCACAGGAACGGCGTGGCGCTCTGGAGAGTGTCACAGGCCACGCGAAGGGAAGCGTGGCCGGTTTCCGGTCCGTCCTCCATGCAGCGCCTGTAAGTCCGCCCGTGGCTCCCGCCCACAGATCCTGGACAGCCACGTCCAATTCGCGGTGTCCCACGGCCCCTCAGACGTGGCATCGGTGCGGCTGTCCCGGTCGCGCGTGACGGACGGCGAGTGGCACCACCTGCTGATCGAGCTGAAGAGCGCCAAGGAGGGCAAGGACATCAAGTACTTGGCGGTCATGACCCTGGACTACGGCGTGGACCAGGTGGGCTGGCCCCGCCCCTCCGGGTCAGACCCCGTATTCAGGTCTGCAGGGAGCCCACTGCCGGGACCACCCCCCTCGGCCCTGTAGATTTGGGGGTGCCCATTCTGAGCTGCTGATTTTGGGTCTCACGTTCTGCTTATGCTGGGTCCCTGCCCGGCTGGCCAGCTCCTGGGGTCAGGACCTGGGGCTCATCCCTGTGTCCATCCTGGTGCCGTTGCCGCCTCCGGCAGGGGTGGGGGCAGGGTGGATCTTAGGGGGCCTGCCGGATAACGGGGTGTGCTCAGCGCTGTGCCTTCGGTTGAGAAGATTAAAACGGCGCGCGTGCAGGGGGGCGAGCAGTGAGCCAGGGACCAGAGGGGCCAGGACACAGCGAGGCGCGCTGCCCCCGGTGGGCACGTGGCCGCCGCAGGGCGCACTCGGAGCGCAGGCCGAGCCCCACGATCGCCACGGTTTGCGGGGGGTGGAGGGGGGAGAGGCGTGTGTACAGGACACCCGGCGACTGTTCAGCTCCCCGCTGGCCAATGAGAGCTCCGTGTCCCCGGGCCCGCCTCCGGCTGAGCCCTGTGGTGCCTCCGCAGACGCCCCTCCGCGGCGTGCTTTCTGTGCTGCCGGCTCCGTTCGCCAAGCCCTTGCCCGCACTGGGGGGAGGGGGGTGCCCATGTCCCCCGCTGACCGCCATGGCTGCTGGGACGTGGACACGTGGCCTCTCACCCGGTTCCCACGCCTCCTGCATCACACCGCAGGCTGAGCCCTGCCCCGTTTTGTCTTTATTTTTAATGTATTTTATTGACGTCAGAGAGGAAGAGAGAGAGAAACATCTATGGTGAGAGAGTCACGGACCGGCTGCCTCCTGCACGCCCCCCACTGGGGACGCAGCCCAAACCCGGCGGGTGCCCCGACCGGGGATCGAACCGGGACTCCTGGTTCCCAGCTCGACGCTCAGCCACAGGACGCGGCCGGGCTGCCGGCTGTTGGCAGGGCCAGGGCGCGGGCTGTGGGCTCGCCGAGGGTCGCGTGCCCTGGAGCAGGTGGAGAGTTCCGTCGGGCTCCCCGCAGGACACGGTGCAGATCGGGAACCGGCTCCCGGGGCTGCGGCTGCGCAGCGTGGTGCTGGGCGGCGCGTCGGAGGACAAGGTCTCGGTGCGCCGCGGCTTCCGGGGCTGCATGCAGGTACGCAGGGCGGGCGCGGCGACCTGCTGGCCTCAGTGACCGGTCCTCTTCTGAGAGCCGACCCTGCGCTCACACACCCGGGTCCCAGCTCCGCCCGGGCCTCCCCACGTCCCTCGTGGCCTCTGCCCAGCCCCTCCATCTGCCGTCCGCGGCCGCCCCCCGCCCCCCTGTGAGACCAGAATCCGCCCCGCTGCCTCCCCAGCCCCGCTGTCCGGCCTGGGCACCTGCACGGCCCCACCTGTCCCTCATCGGGTGTGCTGTCTGCCAGCTGTCTGTGGAGCCGCCCAGCTCTCGCCCCCCCCCACCCACAAGGAGATCCTCCCGACCCTCCCCCGGGAGCCCTCCACGCCCCGCGTGCTCTCTGAGCCCCTCCCCCAATTCTCTGTGCTGCGGCCGTGGGCCCCCCTGCCCAGGAACTCAACAGACGTGGCCCCTGTGCTGCCTGCCTGGGCGCCCCTACCTGTGCCCTCGCTCCACCACCCGCCACCCTCTGCCTGAGCTTCCCCGGCCACTGCAATGTGGGGGTTTGTCTCCTCTTGGAATGCAACCTGGGGAGGTGGGGGACCTCGTTCTGCCATCACCCCCCTCCCTGCTCCCCCCGCCCCCTCCTCCCCAAGCCCCAGATAAACGCATTGCTTTAGGAACGAGAGACAGATAGTATGGGGGTCCTTAAGCGCCGGTGACCTTTCGGGGTTCCTCCAGCCCGGGGGCCCCGGGACAGAGTCCGCTGTCCTTTCCGAGCACAGGGCGTGCGGATGGGGGAGACGGCCACCAACATCGCCACGCTGAACATGGACGACGCCCTCAAGGTCAGGGTGAAGGACGGCTGCGACATGGGCGATGCATGCGCCTCCAGCCCCTGCCCTCAGCACAGCCGCTGCCGCGACATCTGGGACGGATACGCCTGCGTCTGCGACAAAGGTGAGCGTCCGCTGGCCCCTCTCCCCAATGCCGTCAGCCCGGGCGCCGTCTGGCGTGTTCCCAATGCGCTGAGGGCTGGGCCGGGCGCGCTCTGCATGGTCGGGAGCCCCAGCTTCGCTTTGTGACTGAGGAGAGAGCCGGCCGTCTCTTCCTTTAAAAAAAATATTTTGTCCTGGCTGGTGTTGCTCAGTGGATAGAGCGTCGGCCCGCAGACTGAAGATTCCCGGGTTCAATTCTGGTCAAGGGCATGTACCTTGGTTGCGGGCCCATCCCCAGTGAGGGGTATGCAGGAAGCAGCTGATCGATGTTTCTCTCATTGATGTTTCTAGCTCTCTATCCCTCTCTCTTCCTCCCCGTAAAAAATCAATATAAATAAATAAAAAATATTTCCAACTTCAGAGAGGAAGGGAGAGAGAGACATCAATGATGAGAATCGGGTCAGCTGCCTCCGCACGCCCCCTGCTGGGGGTCGAGCCCACAGCCCGGGCCGTGTCCTGACGGGGACTGGAACCCTGACCTGGTTCGTGGGCCATAGGTTGACACTCGGCCACTGAGCCTCCCGGCCAGACGGGGCCGTCTCTTCTCAGACTCGTCCCTCTGTCTCTTCCGCACTCGGGCAGAGGGGCCCGGGCCCGGCCTCAGGGCTCAAGATGAGATGGAAGGGGATCGGGGAAAGCACCGTTTTTCAAGGCATATATTCAGTGTTTGTCTCTGAATTTGGAGGAGCTGTAGCTGTGCCAGTGGGCGCCTGACCCCGTGTGTCCTCGGGTGGCTGGGACCCGCTGCCCGTGGCTCCCACCCTCTGGGGGGGCGGGGAGCCCTTGTCTGTGCGCCCACGTTTGGCCCGACTCCTCCAGGAGGCTGGTGGTTGGGGGTTCCGGATGTCTGACATGAGGTCTGGCTGCTGGGCGGGGGGGGGGGTCATGCCGGCCTGTCCCCACAGGGTACTTCGGAAGCAAGTGCGTGGACGTGTGTCACCTGAACCCCTGTGAGCACACGGCGGCCTGTGTGCGCAGCCCCGGCACCCCGCGGGGCTACGTGTGCGAGTGCGGGGCCAGCCACTACGGGCCGCACTGCGAGAGCAGGTGAGACGCCGCACTGCCGCCACGCGTGTCCACGCTGGCACTGCCCCTGCCCATTTCTCCTCGTGGCGACTTACCTGAAACACCTGCAGTTCGGGTCAGGGACCTGTTCTCAAACTTGGCGTGAAGTCAGTGAGAGCCGGTGGGCGGCACGCACTGACCGTCTCCCCCCAGAGGCTCACACCGACCTGGAGCGCGGTGCCCGGAGCAGGCGGGAGCGGAGGGCGGCAGGCGGCAGGCGGCAGGGCGGGCCGGCCTCCGCTCCTTCAATGCCAGGCCGCCAGCTGGCTCAGCCGGCGGGACTGGGCGTGGAGACCCCGAGCTGATGGCGGGGCGGGCACACGGGCACAGGCCACTCTGAGCACCGGGGCCATGGCCAGCTTTTGCCCCTGGGCCTGGGGGACCACCGTGCGGACAGCCCCTGGTCCCGGGGCAGCCGGCTCCGTGCTGCGTGGGGCTGGGGTCGAGGGAGGCCAGTGCAGGGCATCCGCATCTGCTGTGGGTGCTGGGCAGAGAGCCCCGCCACGCCATGCAGGCAACTGGCCGGGACGGGGGGTCCTGTGTCTTCCAGGGAGAAGGGGAAGAACCGTCACTCAAGAATTAGCTCTGTAGGAGCTCCCACATGGGCCCTTCAGGCTGAGACAAGGACAGGAGACTCTAGGGTGGGGGCGGTCGAGGGGGGAGGCGGGCAGGGGGACTGGGGCCCCTCGAGGGGAGGCTCTGGGCCACAGCAGGCTTTCTCTGAGACAGCCGTGTGCACCCTCCTCCTGCTTCCCGACAGGATCGACCTCCCGTGCCCCAAAGGCTGGTGGGGGAACCCCGTGTGCGGCCCGTGCCACTGTGCCGTCGACAAAGGCTTCGATCCCGACTGCAATAAGACCAACGGGCAGTGCCAGTGCAAGGTGAGCCCGCCTGCGGTGGTCTGCGGGCACGCGTCCCTCACCCGCTCCTGGGGTGCCAGCCGGGGGGTGGCCCTGCATGCATGCACACCTCCCCCTACATGTGCATAGACACACACATACCCCTACATGTGCATAGACACACACCCCTACATGTGCATACACACACCTCCCCCTACATGTGCATAGACACACACACACCCCTACATGAGCATAGACACACACATACCCCTACATGTGAATAGATGCATGCACACACCCCTACGTGTGCATAGACACACACCTCTACATGTGCACACACACACCCTACACGTGCGCACACACATCTACACATGCATAGACCCACAGATATACACCTACATGTGCATAGACACACATACACATCTAGATGTGCATAGACACACACCCCTATGTGTGCATAGACACACACACCCCTACATGTGAACAGATGCATGCACGCACACCCCTACATGAGCATAGATACACACATCCCTACATGTGCATAGACACACACCTCTACATTGCATACACCAACACATGCATAGACCCATAGATATACACCTATATGTGCACAGACAGACATACACATCTACATGTGTATAGACACACACGTACTCCTACATGTGCGTAAATACACATGTGTATAGACACACATCTATACATACACCTACCTATGCACACCTACACACACGCCTACCTACACACACCTACCTGGACACATTGCACCCACATCCCGAGAACAGAGAATCACATGCACACACACGTACATGTACATAAACACACCCACTTATACACACACCTGCCTACACGTGCCTGCACACGCTGACCAGGACACATGCACACACATGTCCCGAGCCCAGGGCATCCCTGCACACACACTTGGCCCCAGCGGGGGGTCGAGGTGTGTTGCTGTCCGAGGTCCTGAGGCCGGGGCTGCCTCACCTCGAGCCACCGGGACCTCGGGACCGGAGTCCTCAGCCACAGCCGGGACCCGAGCCGCGTCCGTGGGGTCGGCTCACCTGCAGAACCGACTGCGAGCCCCACGTGTGGCTTCTGGCGTTTGCAGGAGAACCACTACCGGCCCGCGGGCCAGGACGCCTGCCTGCCCTGCGACTGCTTCCCGCACGGCTCTCACAGCCGCGCCTGTGACGCTGACACCGGGCAGTGCGCCTGCAGGCCGGGGGTCATCGGCCGCCAGTGCAACCGCTGCGACAACCCCTTCGCCGAGGTCACCCCGCTTGGCTGCGAAGGTCAGCGGTGCCCCTTGACCCGTTTGACCCCTGTGAGTCCGTGTCACAGGGACAGGCTGCTGGGCACGGTGTGCATGCGTGTGTGCGTGTGGATGTGTGTGCGCGCATCACACACGCTGGTGTTTGAGGGATGCTCAGCCTGAGGGTCTGTCCCCCTGGCCCTCTGTGATCTTGGCCTCGTTAGAGCCGGGTCGTCCCTCCCATCCTCACTGTGGGGGAAGGTGGGGTCTGGTTTGGGGGCAGGGCCCCCAGGAGGAGTGAGCAGAGCCCTGCACCCTGGGGGCGGCTGGCCAGGCTGAGGGGTCTCCCCTCTGCCCCCCAGTGATCTACAGCGGGTGTCCCAGAGCGTTTGAAGCCAGCATCTGGTGGCCGCAGACCAAGTTTGGGCAGCCAGCCGCGGTGCCGTGCCCCAAGGGATCCGTGGGTAAGTGCCAGGGCTGGGGCGCCCACACCGGGCAGGAGGGCAGGCAGAGGCGCTTGGTGGGGGGAGAGCGGCTGAGACAGGGAAACTCACAGACGTTCCGTGTTCCATGTGGAGAAATCTCTGTTTAGCCGAGGTGTTGGGGACATAAAACTTCTTAACAACAAGTGACAGCCGGGGAGGGCAGCGTGGCCGCACCCAGCACGTGGCCGGAGCTCCCGCTCAGCCTGGGGCTCTGTGGAATGGGTGGGGCTGCAGCTGCCCTTGAGCGGTGTGGCCGCGGGGTGGGTGCGTGTGGGTTGGGGGTGCTCCGCAAGGGGGTGGCTGCCTTCTTTTTCGAGGACTGGCTCCAGCGTCTGCCTGTTACGGCTGGGCTCCTGCCACCCGTGTGTGTGTGTGTGTGTGTGTGTGTGTGTGTCCTGAGTGCAGTGATCCTCTGCAGTGTGTGTGTGTGTCCACTCACAGCTTAGACATCATCCGGGGGGAGATGGGACCACCCCCGCTGGCCTCGTGGCCGGGCCCCTCACTGGCCTCGTGGCTGGGCCCCTCACTGGCCTAATGCCGGGCCCCTCACTGGCCTCGTGGCCGGGGCCCTCACTGGCCTCGTGGCCGGGGCCCTCACTGGCCTCGTGGCCGGGGCCCTCACTGGCCTCGTGGCCGGGCCCCTCACTGGCCTCGTGGCCGGGGCCCTCACTGGCCTCGTGGCCGGGGCCCCTCACTGGCCTCGTGGCCGGGGGCCCTCACTGGCCTCGTGGCCGGGCCCCTCACTGGCCTCGTGGCCGGGCCCCTCACTGGCCTCGTGGCCGGGGCCCCTCACTGGCCTCGTGGCTGGGGCCCTCACTGGCCTCGTGGCTGGGGCCCTCACTGGCCTCGTGGCTGGGGCCCTCACTGGCCTCGTGGCTGTGGCCCTCACTGGCCTCGTGGCTGGGGCCCTCACTGGCCTCGTGGCTGGGGCCCTCACTGGCCTCGTGGCCGGGGCCCTCACTGGCCTCGTGGCTGGGGCCCTCACTGGCCTCGTGGCCGGGCCCCTCACTGGCCTCGTGGCTGGGGCCCTCACTGGCCTCGTGGCCGGGCCCCTCACTGGCCTCGTGGCTGGGGCCCCTCACTGGCCTCGTGGCTGTGGCCCTCACTGGCCTCGTGGCTGGGGCCCTCACTGGCCTCGTGGCCGGGCCCCTCACTGGCCTAATGCCAGGCCCCTCACTGGCCTCATGGCTGTGGCCCTCACTGGCCTCATGGCTGTGGCCCTCACTGGCCTCGTGGCTGGGGCCCTCACTGGCCTCGTGGCTGTGGCTCCTCACTGGCCTTGTGGCTGTGGCCCCTCACTGGCCTTGTGGCTGGGGCCCCCACGAGTCCTGGGCCACGAGGGGTGGGCATCACTGGGTGCACACCCCATGGGAACACACTGGGTCTGAGCATGCGGGGTGAGCTGGTGTTGACTCGCTATCAGGCCTCAGTCTCGCTCCGTCTCTGCGCAGGCACCGCCGTCCGCCACTGCAGCGGCGAGAAGGGCTGGCGGCCCCCCGAGCTCTTCAACTGCACCGCGGCCGCCTTCGTGCAGCTCAAAGCCGAGGTAGGGACGGGCGTGCGGAGGGCCCGGGGCGGGGGAGGGGACAGAGACAGCAGGCCGTGGTCAGACCCCAGCCGGGCCCCGGACACGGCTCCTCGTCCCCTCAGGCCCCCTCTGTGCTTGTGGCTCTGCAGACGCCGAGCTCCAGGGTGCAGTTCTCCCCACCCCTCGCTCTCCCCAGCACCTCAAACGCTCCAGCCCCTCACGCGTGCCATGGTTTTCAGCCAGTCATGGCCCTGACAGGCCTCCTTTTCCGTCCAGTGATGAGCCAGGCGTTTTGTTTTTAATGTGTTTTTATTGGCTTCAGAGAGGAAGGGAGAGGGGGAGAGAGAGCATCATTCATCGGCTGCCTCCCGCACGCCCCCAGCTGGGGATCGAGCCTGAAACCCGGGCCTGTGCCTGACCAGGAATTGAACCGTGACCTCCCGGGTCATAGGTCGGCGCTCAGCCCCGAGCGCCGCCGGCCGGCGCCGGGCTGTTTCCCGTTTCTCACGTCCTCTCTGGACCAGACGTCTCCCGGGAAGTGGGGGTGGAGCAGGGAGGCCAGCAGGCATCGAGTTTGCTCCCTCGTTTCAGAACGAGAAGCTGAGCCGCAACGAGACGCGGATGGACGGGCCGGGGGCCCTGCGGCTGGCCCGGGCACTGCGCAACGCCACGCAGCTCGGCGCCCCGCTCTCCGGCCAGGACGTGCGCACGGCCGCCCAGCTGCTGGCCCGCGTGCTGCGCCACGAGAGCGGCCGCCAGGGCTTCGAGCTGGCAGCCACGCGGGACGCCGACTTCCACCAGGTGGGCGCGACCCCGGTGCCGGGTGCGGGCTGTGCTGTCGCCCGGCCGCCTGCCCTGTGGCCCCGGGTGCACGCGGGACGCCCCAGCGGGCCTTCCTCCTGCCTGGGAGACTGAGGTACCGCCACCTCCACCCGCTCAGGCCCGGCCCGGCCCGGCCTTAGGGGCCTGGGAGCCTGTGCGGGGGCCGGGCCTCTGGCGGCCGCACCCGAGCCGAGCGCCGTCTGCCTGTCTGACAGGATGTCGTTGGCGCGGGCAGTGCCCTGCTGGCCCCGGGCACCAGGGCGGCGTGGGAGCAGATCCAGCGTGGTGGCGAGGAGGGTGTGGCACAGCTGCTGCGCGGGTTCGAGGACTATTTCAGCACCGTGGCCCGCAACCTGCGCCGGACCTACCTGCGGCCCTTCGTCATCGTCACCGCCAACATGAGTAAGGGCACACCGTCGCGGGCACAGCCCGGCCCATCTCGGGCACAGCCCGGCCCATCTCGGGCACAACCGAGCTCATGGCCAGGGAGATGGGGGGCCGCCCTTAGGGGAGGGTCAGCAGCTCTGGCCTCGCCTCCTTGTCTGAAAAGGGGAGGGAGGACCCCTGTTCGAAGGGGACTCACAGAAACACACACGGCACCCCCGGCCCGGGAAACGGGGGACGGGGTGCGCAGAGGGCCGGGAGGGCGGAGCTGGGGGGAGGCTGTCGGGGAGTGGGCTGGAGTCCGGGCGTGGGTCTGTCTCCACGCTCGCTCCGAGGGCCCCCGGCCCAGGGAGGAACGAGGGGTGGGCGGCCGGCCCCGGGCGGAGTGGCCCGCACAGCCGGTGCCCGGCGAACCCAGTGCCCCAGCGCTCAGGACACACCGCTCCTTCCTGTGGAGAGGGCCCCGGCTCGGACAGCGCTGGCACAGCCCTGGGGGCCGCCTGGTGGGGCCCCATTTCCTCCTGTGCCTCAGGCAGAGCCAGGAAGTCCCTTCCCGGGGTGCCCCTTGGTTTCCCTGTTACTTCCCAGTGGGGGGTCTGTGACCCATAGGGGCACCCCTACCGGGCGGGGCGGGCGCACTGCATCAGGGGCACTGGCTGTGCCGGCCCCCAAGCTGCCCAGATGTCCAACCCGGGCCTGGGGGGTCAGCCGCCCGGTCAGCAGCCGGACCTGCCGCGTCCCCCTCCCGCTCGGCGCACAGCGGCCAGGAGGACGGGGTCCTGGCTCGGGCTGGGGCTCCCGGGGCGGGGCCTCGAGCCACGCGTGAGGGAAACCACGTCCCCCCAGTCCTCGCCGTGGACGTCTTCGACAAGTTCAACTTCTCGGGCGCCCGGGTGCCGCGGTTCGAGGACGTGCGGGAGGACTTCCCAGGGGAGCTGGCGTCCTCCGTCCTCTTCCCGGCCGGCTGCTTCCGGCTGCCGGCGCGCAGAGGTGAGCGGGCCTCCTGCGGGGCGGGGCGGGGCGGGGCGGGGCGGGGCAGGGCGGGGGAGTGCGAGGAGCCGTCCTAGCAGAGCGTGCCCTGTGGGTGCAGGTCCTGTGGGCGTGTGTCCAAAGGCGTGTGTCCAAGGGTGTGTGTCCGTGGGTGGGTGTCTGGGTGCGTGTCCGTGGGCCTGTGTCAGTGGGTGGGTGTCTGGGTGTGTGTCCGTGGGCCTGTGTCAGTGGGTGGGTGTCCGTGGGCCTGTGTCCGTGGGTGGGTGTCTGGGTGTGTGTCTGTGGGTGTGTGTCCGTGGGCGCGTGTCCGTGGGCCTGTGTCAGTGGGTGGGTGTCTGGGCGTGTGTCTGTGGGTGCGTGTCCGTGGGCGCGTGTCCGTGGGCGTGTGTCCATGGGCGTGTGTCCGTGGGCCTGTGTCAGTGGGTGGGTGTCTGTGGGCGTGTGTCCGTGGGTGCTCGGCCTGTGGGTTCACAGCCTGTGGGAACGCCTCGTGGGCCTCCCGGAAACCAGGGGCCGGCTGGGGTGTGCGCTGGTGTTGGACCGAGAGGCAGCGACGGGTCATGTCCCACAGCCACTGCGGGTCCCTCCCAGATGACTTGCCTCCCCCCCAACCAGGACCACAAGGGCCTGGCTCTGAGGCCACCGGCCTTGCCACCTTTCACCTGCCCCGGGGTTGTCACCAACCCGATCTCCACCCTCAGACACCACCTCCCCCTGCGGCCACCAGCTCCGCCCACCCCGTCACCCTCCATCCAGACCGCGGGGTGCAGTGCGCTCTGCCGGCTGCGGCTCCCTGACCAGCCGGCTGGGTAGAGGCAGACACTGAGCCGGCCAGGCTGAGGGGAAACTGAGGCATCAGACCCAGTGGTTTGTTCAGGCCGGGAGCACCCACAGCGGGGCGGACCGGCTCGGCCTCGCCGAGGCGAGCTGCGGGGCCCGAGACTCCGAGAGGCTGTGTGTGGGACGCTGCCCGCGCCCCTGCCTCTGGGCGGTGCTCCCCTCGGGCCGCAGCTCTCCCGGAGGCGGCACCAGCTCCCCGCCCCCCCCCCCCCAGCCCGGTGACCTCGGCTCCGCTGCCGTCCCCCGGTCCCGGGTGAAACCAGCCCCTGTGACCTGTCTCCGGCCCGACCTCGGGCGTGTTTCTGGGGAGCCCCGTCCCCCATGCCGGCTGCTTGCTCACGCTCGCCTGCCTTACAGAGGGGACCTCGGGGAGACCGGGTGGTCAGGCCTCGCGGAGCCCGCGCCCAGGGCCTGGCGCCCAGAGCGAGGAGAGCGAGGGGAGCGAGGGGAGCGAGGGGAGCGAGGCCGCGTCCCGGAGGCGCAGGAGGCACCCGGACCAGCCCGGCCAGTTCGCCGTCGCCCTGGTGGTCATCTACCGGACGCTGGGCCAGCTGCTGCCCGAGCGCTACGACCCCGACCGCCGCAGCCTGCGGTGAGGAGCACCCGCCCCGCCCCCGCCCCGCACACGCTCGCCCGCACACCGCACACGGCACACACCGCACACCCCGCACACGCTCGCCCGCACACCCACACACTCTCACCCGCACACGCTCCCCCGCACACCCGCACACTCTCACCCGCACACGCTCCCCCGCACACCCGCACACTCTCACCCGCACACGCTCCCCCGCACACCCGCACACTCTCACCCGCACACGCTCCCCCGCACACCCACACACTCTCACCCGCACACGCTCCCCCGCACACCCGCACACTCTCACCCGCACACGCTCCCCCGCACACCCGCACACTCTCACCCGCACACGCTCCCCCGCACACCCGCACACGGCACACACCGCACACACACACCCCGCACACAGCACACACACACACACACACGCACGCACACACACACACCCCGCATACGGCACACACACACCCCGCACACGGCGTACACAGCACACACACAAACACACACACCCCGCACACGGTGCACACACACCCCGCACACGGCACACACACACACACACACACACACCCCGCACACGGTGCACACACACCCCGCACACGGCACACATCCCACACACACCCCGCACACGGCACACATCACACACATACCTCACACACATCACACACACACCCCGCACACAGCATACACACACACACAAACACACACACACCGCACACGGCGTACACAGTACACACACAAACACACACCCCCCGCACACGGCGCACACACCCCCGCACACGGCACACACACACACACACACACACACACCCTGCACATGGCACACCGACCCGCACACTCTCATCTGCCCCGCACAGGTCACACACACTCCCATGTCACACCCACTCCACACACCTCACCTGCCCCCATGTCACACTGACCCCAAGTCACGTCCGCTCCACACACGTCACACCCGCCCCACATGTCCCCTGTCGGCTTCCAACGGGTTCTGGGTCTGCCGGGCGGGAGGGGCTCCCCAGGGCCGCGCTGTGCCCGGAGGGTCTGCCGTTGGCACACGGCCCAGCAGTGTGATTCCCGCATGGAGGGTCCGTCCCAGCTCCTGTTCTCAGGCTGCGGGGCCGCCCCAAGGGCTGCTGGGAGCCTGGCCGGGAGAACACTTCCTGCCCAGGGGCTCCAAGGCCAAGCGCAGTCAGGCACAGGGCCCTCAGCTCGTTAGTGGGGGACCCTCGTTGGTAGGGGGTCTCGTTAGTGGGGGAGCTGTGATAATCGCCCACTTCCTTTCAGGGAGTCCCGGCTCCCCACTGTCCCTGTGCTTTGTGTTGTGGGCCCCCACCTTCCACGCACAGACTTTCTCCTCCTTTTTATGTTTATTTATTTCAAAGTGTGTTTTTATCGACCAGAGAGGAAGGGTGAGGGGGAGATAGAAACCTCAGTGATGAGATGGAATCATGGACTGGTCGCCTCCTGCACGCCCCCCACTGGGGGTCCAGTCCACAACCCGGTCTGTGCCTGACCGGGACCTCCTGGCTCACAGGTCGATGTCAGCCATGGAGCCCGCCAGCGGGTGCTTCTCGTTTCTAGGTGTCCACAGTTCACCTTTGACCCTGCACGCCCGTCCGTGGCCAAACCCGCCCGGAGCTTCCGGCTGCCGCCCGGGCCCTCCCAGAGGCTCTGTCCCGTGTCCTCGGTGCCTGCACACGGCTGGCTGTGGGACGTGTGTCCTGACACGCATGTCCCCGTGTCGCCCCGCAGGCTGCCGGGCCGGCCGGTCATCAACACGCCGGTGGTGAGCGCTGTGGTGCACAGCGAGGGGACGCCGCTGCCCCAGCCCCTGCCGACGCCCCTCCGCGTGCAGTTCGCGCTGCTGGAGACGCGGGAGCGCACCAAGCCCGTCTGCGTGTTCTGGAACCGCTCCCTCACGTGAGCGCGCCTCCGGGGCCTGGGGGCGGAACAGGCCCAGATCCTCGGGGGGGGCCTCCCGGGGGTCCTTCTGCTCACCCTGGGTGTTAGGGTCCCCAACACACACACACACACAGTTACACACATCTGCACATGCATGTATGCACACAGGCCCACGCAGAGATAGGCCACACACCCACGGGGCTGCCAGGACGCCCCATCTGCCACCACACCAGGCAGGGACTTGCTCTAAACACGCCCGGAGGCAGCACTCAGCCTGGGCCCGGGACCCTGTGCTGACCTGGGCACCCCCGGTGTGTGGGGGGGTCCCTGTGTCAGGGGTTTCACTCAGAGGCCGAGCCGCCTCAGCAGGGTCCCCCCTCTCATGTCTGAAGCAAGCTCGGACAGAATCTGTGAGCCAAACAACCCTCTCACCCTCCCCTGTCGTGTCCCGGGGCCGAGCTGGGCACTTGAGGCTGGGACAGTGAGCCAGGTGCCCGCTCACTCGCGCGGAGGGGCAGACCCTGTCCGTCTGTCTCTCCCTCGTGGTTTCCCGACGTCTGGGTAATGGCCAGCGGAGTCTGCGCTGGAGCAGACGCCTGGTTGACGGGGTGCCGGGTGCGGGCTCAGGGTGGGGGCGGGGAAGGGCTGTGTGGCTGTCATAGGGTGTTAGGGCCCCTCCACGCACACAGTTACACGCACACAGGCCAACACGGAGATAGGCCGTGCACCCACAGGGCTGCCGCCTTCGAACGCTGGCGGGCAGCGGTCTCGTAGCCCCTCGGCCTGGCTGCAGCGTCGTCCGCATCCTGGTTCTTAGCAAACGCCTTTGCGTTCACAGCCGATCTTACAGATGAGCAAACCGAAGCTCAGGAGTGAGTGGATTTTCCCAGAGTCTGGGGGCCGGGCAGGGCTCCCCCTGAGGCCGAGATGCACCCGTGGCAGCTTGCGGGTTGGGGCTCCCCCACAGTAAAACGGAGCATCAGGGGGCCTGCCTCCCGGCAGCCGTAAATGGTTGTACAACCCGGAGATGAAAGTCCAGAAAGCAGGTGATCGTCAGATGACAGAGCAGACGGCAAGCAGAGCAGACAGCAGACAGAGCAGACAGAGCAGACAGTGCAGACAGCAGACAGTGCAGACGGAGCAGACAGCAAACAGAGCAGACAGTGCAGACAGAGCAGACAGCAGACAGAGCAGACAGTGCAGACAGAGCAGACAGCAAACAGAGCAGACAGCAGATGGAGCAGACAGCAGACGGAGCAGACAGTGCAGACAGAGCAGACAGCAGACGGAGCAGACAGTGCAGACAGAGCAGACAGTGCAGACAGAGCAGACAGCAGACAGAGCAGACAGTGCAGACAGCAGACAGTGCAGACGGAGCAGACAGCAGACAGTAAACAGAGCAGACAGAGCAGACAGCAAACAGTGCAGACAGCAGACAGAGCAGACAGCAAACAGAGCAGACAGTGCAGACAGCAGACGGAGCAGACGGAGCTGGCTGAGAATGAAATGGCCGTTTTAACAGCCACTGAGGCTTCCCACACCAGGGGCGGGCGCATCCATTCGGTTTTACTGCGATGACACAGCAGGAGCCTTGGGACGGAGGGCAGGGTGTGGTCACAGGGTCGGAGGGAGAGGGGGCTGTGGCCTCGGGGAGAGGGGCACTGTGGGCGCAGTGAGGCTGCGGCACGCATACAGGCTCCAGCCGGGCAGGAGGCCTTGGGGAGCCCAGTGGTGCAGGGACCCACCCCCCCTTTTCTCCGCAGCCCTGGGGGGCCCGGAGGCTGGTCGGCCAAGGGCTGCGAGCTGCTGGCGCGGAACCGGACCCACGTGACCTGCCAGTGCGGCCACCTCGCCAGCTTCGCGGTGCTCATGGATGTCTCCCGGCGCGAGGTGGGCACACCACGGCGGCCCTGCCCGCCTGGCACGCGTGTCCAGGGCATTTGCCCTTTTGGGGCGTCGAGCCTGGCCCCCCACCTCCCCTCCACAGGCCGTGTCTCCTGCCGAGGGCTCTGAACCGAGCCCCTGAGCTGGCCAGCCTGTTGCCTCCCCCGGGCCCTGCTGTGAATTAAAGGCCTGCACAGGCCCTTGCCCCAGGCTAGAAAGAGCCGCCCAAACCCCCCTTCGCCCCCCCACTTCCCAGCAGGGCCCCCAGCCGCGTGCGGTCGCAGCTTCACTCCTCTTTAAAGTTTAAGGAAGAAAAGCCGTGGCTGAGGAAGGGGTGTCTGCCTTCAGGCCGCACACACTGGTCCCAGGGCCTGCGAGGCCCCTGAAGACCCACCTGACCCCCTTTTCCCCCCATTCTTCGTCCTGGGGTGCGAGGAGCGGGCCGCGCAGGGCGGGATGAGGCCAGCCTGGGGCCCGGGCCGCACTCCGGAGCCAGGACAGGGTCAGGCCTGGGTTCTGGGGGGAAGCCAGGCTGCTGCGGGGTCTCGGTCACGTTGCTGGGAGTGGAGTCAGCCTGAGCTGTGCGGATGGGCGTCCCGGTGACAGGCAGGGACATGCCCTCAGGTCTCCCTGACAGGCGCCCACAAGCAGGTGGCACAGGTCCCGGCCGGAGGGTCAGTCACTCGAGGTCTTTGTCCTGGGACCTGGGAGAGCTCCCTGGCCAGGCAGTGCCCAGAGTGGGCGGGGTAGGGGCCCAGGGCCTTGAAATCCAGGTAGAAAGAAAAACAGCAGGTACCCAGGCTCCCACACTCTCAGGGGGACCCCAGAGCCAGAGTCTCACTAGCCCCCTGGCCACGGGGGAGCCCCAGGACCCCGGCCTCCAGGGACCCTGACTTGGCTGCAGGAGGAGAAACCTCTAAGCGCTCAGCCTCCCGCTCCCCGGCCCGTCTGGCCCTGGCGTGCCCTGGGCAGCCCCTGCTCAAAGTCTGGGTGCAGAACACACCCAGGGTTGTGGGGACGGGCGCTCCCCGTGCCCCGCGGGGTGCCAGCTCCCGGAGAGGGTGATGTCCTGCAGAGCCCGGAGAGGATGGCAGTCTGTGGGGGCCCCGCCCAGGACAGAGTTCAGGGGGAGGCCCAGGGCCTCCTGGGTAGGGGTGGATGTGGCTTTTTCCTTCTCTTGTTATTTCACTAGAGGCCCTGGGGCCCCTCAGCCCGGCCTGCACCCTGTCCAACCCAGGACCCCTGGGGATGTCTGACTGTTGGTTTAGGCCCCATCTCACACCAGCAGTCGGACATGTCTCTCGCGATCTGGGACCACTGGCTCCTAACCACTCACCTGCCAGCCTGCCTGATCACCCCTAACCACCTCTGCCTCCCTGCCTGATCACCCCTAACCACCTCTGCCTTCCTGCCTGATCACCCCTAACCACCTCTGCCTGCCTGCCTGATCACCCCTAACCACCTCTGCCTCCCGGCCTGATCACCCCTAACCACCTCTGCCTTCCTGCCTGATCACCTCTAACCACCTCTGCCTTCCTGCCTGATCACCCCTAACCACCTCTGCCTGCCTGCCTGATCACCCCTAACCACCTCTGCCTCCCTGCCTGATCACCCCTAACCACCTCTGCCTCCCTGCCTGATCACCCCTAACCACCTCTGCCTGCCTGCCTGATCACCCCTAACCACCTCTGCCTTCCTGCCTGATCACCCCTAACCACCTCTGCCTGCCTGCCTGATCACCCCTAACCACCTCTGCCTGCCTGCCTGATCACCCCTAACCACCTCTGCCTCCCTGCCTGATCACCCCTAACCACCTCTGCCTGCCTGATCACCCCTAACCACCTCTGCCTGCCTGCCTGATCACCCCTAACCACCTCTGCCTGCCTGCCTGATCACCCCTAACCACCTCTGCCTGCCTGCCTGATCACCCCTAACCACCTCTGCCTCCCGGCCTGATCACCCCTAACCGCCTCTGCCTCCCGGCCTGATCACCTCTAACTGCCTCTGCCTTGGCCCCCGACACCATGGCTTTGTTCGGAAGGACATCCAGAAGATGCCTGGTCTAATTAGCATATTATCCTTTCATTAGTAGTATAGATTATGGCAAAAAGTACAGAACATGAACTTTGTTGTCTTAGTCGCATTGAAGGGAGCACGGGCAGGACAGGAGACGCGTTCATGAATTACGTGGCCATCTGGCCACAACTTTAAAAAACACGTGATTGATGGGCTTCAGAGAGGAAGGGGAGGGGGAGAGAGACACATCGACGATGAGAGAGAATCTCTGAGTGGCTGCCTCCTGCACGCCCCACACGGGGATCGAGCCCGCAACCTGGGTCTGTGCCCGACCCGGACCGAGCCGTGACCTCCGGGTACACGGAGCCACGCCGGCCGGCCCGGAACTTTCCTGTCAGCCGACCCGTCCCTGTGGGTGGGTTCTGGTGTTTCCCGCCCGAAGCCGTGCGGCTCCCCGGCCCCGGCCCTGACCCCCGCCCCCCGCCCCCCGCCCGCAGCACGGGGACGCCCTGCCCCTGAAGACGGTCACCTACGCGGCCCTGTCCCTGGCGCTGGCGGCGCTGCTGGTGGCCTTCGTGCTGCTGGCGCTGGTGCGGACGCTGCGCTCCAACCTGCACAGCGCCCACCGGAACCTGGTGGGGGCGCTCTTCCTCTCGCAGCTGGTCTTCGTGGTCGGGGTCACCCAGACGGGAAACCCGGTGAGCCCCTGCCCCCCCCCCCGTCTCCCTCTGCGGACAGCGTTTCGCCATGGAGAGCCACGCCGGCGGGGGGAGGAAGATGACCCTGGCCCAGGATGGGGGGAGAGGCCGGAGGTCAGAGAAGCAGCCGCGGCGTCGGCCTGAGCCCCGTGAGAAGGGCAGGAGCGGGGAGCTCAGGTCCTAGGGGGCTGTGGGGGCGCCAGGCCGCGGGATGGGGACTCACAGCGTGCGTCCCGGCGAGACCAGCATGGGAGGCACCCCACGACAAGGGGAGCGGTGCCCGTGGGGGCGGACAGGGCCCGAGGGGATGACGGGGGGAAGCTGGAGCTCTGCCAGGCTGGCTGGGGCCACCTGTCAACTTGAGCTCCACCCCTCGCCTATGGCAAACGGGGCCCCCAGGACCTGAGCGGCCAGACCTCCAGGCAGGCAGGTGGGCGGGGCCGTCAGACCCCCCCAAATCGGGCAGGTGGGCAGTCCCGCCGGGCAGGGGGTGGCAGCCACCCCATGACCTCCGTGGCTTCTTGGCCACGAGTACGGGAGCCCAGGCCTGCAGGGGCCCCGCCCGGCTGCAGGTTCTGTAGCCGTGTTCACGTCCCCGGAGGGTGCTGGCCGCTGCTCCCAGCAGGTGCGTTCTCCGGCCCGTCCGTTCGCAGCGGCCTCAGTCCCGTTTCCGGGAAAGGCAGCCCCTTGGTGTGGAGTCTGAGCCCTGGGCCATCAGACGTCCCGGTGCGGTGTCCCCAGTGCTTTTGACAGTGGTTTGTGGGTTTGTTTTCGAGTTGCTGAAGGCCCGGCCACAGCCTCCGCCACCCCTCCCTGAGCCCCGTGGCTGCACCGGGAACAGGTGTTGGTGTGGCCGCAGCCCCTCGCCTCCCGCTGGCCGCCCGCCAGCCCTGCCACCGCCCCGGCTCCCCCGTGCTGACCGCAGGCCTCTGAGGCCAGGCCTGTCCCAGGGGCACCCTGAGAGGCTGGTTCCCCGCCGCCCGGGCCCGGCCTGCTCTGTGTGAGCAAGTGCTTGTCTCCGGGAAGCACCGGGCTCTGCCGCCTCCGTCCCCGGCTGTGCTGCTCACACATACACACATACACACGTACACACACACTTACACACATACACACATACACACATACACACACTCACACACACTTACACGCACATACACACACACATACACACATACACATACACACACATACACACACACTTACACGCACATACACACACGCACATACACACACATACACACACGCACTCACACATACACATACGTGCACGCACACACACACGCACATACACCCACTCACACACTCACACACACGCGCACATACACACACACATACACACACATATACACACACACTTACATGCACACACACACACACATATATACACATACACGCACTCACACACACTTACACGCACACTCACACACACACTTACACGCACATACACACACCCACTCACACACACTTACACGCACATACACACTCATACACGCACATACACTCATACACACATACACGCACATACACACACATACATGCACACACACACATACACACAGACGCTCACACACACACACACACTTACACGCACATGCACACTCATACACACACATACACTCACACACACTTACACACACATATACACTCATACACACATACTCATACACACATATATACACACACGCACACACACTCATACACACACTTACACACACATACACACTCATACACGCACATACACACACATACATGCACACACACGCACACACATACACACACGCTCATATACACACACACTCACACACACTTACACGCACATGCACACTCATACACACATACACTCACACACACGCACATACACACTCATACACACATATACACACACATACTCATACACACATACATACACACATACTCATACACACACATACACACATATACACATACACACACACGGCACCAGCCGGCGGGGAGCCCGGTCCTCCGGGAGCCGGGCTGGGCGGCTCTAACTCACCACCAGCGAGTTGGACTTCCTTATTCAGACCGGGACCCTCACGTCTGCAGAGGGCCGATTGGCCACTGCGCTCCCGCCGGTGCCGCTCCGGCCCTCAGCACCCCCCCCCCCCCCCCCCAGTTCCTGTGCTCGCTCGTCGCCATCGCCCTGCACTACGTGTACATGAGCGCCTTCGCCTGGACCTTCGTGGAGAGCCTGCACCTGCACCGCGTGCTCACCGAGGCACGCAACATCGACACGGGGCCCATGCGCTTCTACCACGTCGTGGGCTGGGGGCTCCCGGCCGTCGTCACAGGTGAGCCGGGCAGGGGCTGCGGCCAGGAGCCGGCGGGGCGCAGGGGAGGCCCCGGGGACCGGCCAGGCCGCACCGCTCCGTCTCCGAGCGAGGCCTGTGCCGCCCCTGGTGCCCGGGTTCTGTGAGCCCGTCCCCTCTCGCCGCCCTCGGCAGCCCCCCAGGTGGGCTCCGGGCGAATGGGGGGAGGGGGGGCAGCGCGTTGACCTGAGGGTCTTGCTCTGGCGCCTGGGTCTTGCCCTCCCCCAGGCTGTTCCTCTCGGGCTCCTGGCCTCATGCTGGGCCCCGGGGCCTGCAGGTGGGCTGGGCACGTCCCGCTTCTGGGTGCACCGCCCAGGTGGCTCTCCAGGGGCCCTCCGGGGGTGTGGCCCTCACCCCCTCTCTGACGCACAGGACTCGCGGTGGGCCTGGACCCCCAGGGCTACGGGAACCCCGACTTCTGCTGGCTGTCCCTTCGAGACACCCTCATCTGGAGCTTGGTTGGGCCCATCGGGACAGTTATCATTGTGAGTCCGGAGTGGGGGTCCCAGAACCTGCGGTTCCCAGGACGTGGGGAGCCGGGGTGCCATTGGCCCAAAGGGTGTTGGGGCTCCTCTGAGCGGCCGCTGGGGAGGAAGGCTGGTCTCACGCCCAAGTCCGCTACGAAACACCCCATGTCCTGCCGCCCCCATGCCTCCGGGACGCGGTATCAGCGCTCAGCGCGGGGCTCTGGGGGCCCGTGTCCGCCCGGACCCGCTCCGGGACGCGGTATCAGCGCTCAGCGCGGGGCTCGGGGGCCTGTGTCCGCCCGGACCCGCTCCGGGACGCGGTATCAGCGCTCAGCGCGGGGCTCGGGGGCCTGTGTCCGCCCGGACCCGCTCCGGGACGCGGTATCAGCGCTCAGCGCGGGGCTCGGGGGCCTGTGTCCGCCCGGACCCGCTCCGGGACGCGGTATCAGCGCTCAGCGCGGGGCTCGGGGGGGCCGTGTCCGCCCGGACCCGCTCCGGGACGCGGTATCAGCGCTCAGCGCGGGGCTCGGGGGCCTGTGTCCGCCCGGACCCGCTCCGGGACGCGGTATCAGCGCTCAGCGCGGGGCTCGGGGGGCCACTGACTGTCGTCTGTTTTCCCAGGTCAACACCGTCCTCTTCGTCCTGTCGGCCAGAGCCTCCTGCCAGAGGAAGCACCATTACTACGAAAGGAAGGGCATCGTGTAAGCCGCTCCCTTGGCGGTGGGGGCGGGCGGAGGAGAGGGTGGGGGGCCCGGGAGGGAGGAGGCTGGGCTCACCCTGACACACACACACCCCTCCCCCCCAGCGCCCTGCTGCGGTCCGCCTTCCTGCTGCTGCTGCTCGTGGGCGCCACCTGGCTGCTGGGGCTGCTGGCAGTCAACAGTGATGTGCTGGCCCTGCACTACCTCTTCGCCATCTCCAGCTGCTTGCAGGTGAGGCGCTGGGGCCGTGGGGCTCCTTGTCCCCTGAAAGGCCTCCCGAGTGGCCGAGCGGGCCCGGGAGGCCCTGGACCAGCGTCCGGCCGGGCCTGAGCTCGGGACCGGGGGCCGCACCGGGCTGTGGCTCCAGGGTGGCCGGGTGCTCGCGTCCCAGCGAGGCCTCGCACGCACGTCCTGCGGCCAGACGGGGCCCGAGGTCCCCACGGCGCTGCCCGAGCCCCGGGCCGTCCCCGGGCCTGATGGTGAGGCCGCCCGGCCCGGCCAGCCAGGCCCACTGCCCCCCAGGGCTGAGCCCCGTCATTGGCCGTGGGCGTCTCTGGCCACCACCGCGGGCGGCTCCGGGCGCTCCGCCCCCCTCGGGCCGAGCTCTGCACCTCGGCTGGCAGGACCTCAGTGCCGCCCTGACCCCCGCCCCCCTCCAGGGCCTCTGCGTGCTCCTGTTCCACTGCGTGCTCAACAGGGAGGTGCGGGAGCACCTGAAGGGGGTGCTCTCCGGGCGGAAGCCGCGCCCGGACGACTCGGCCAGCACGAGGGCCACGCTGCTGACGGTAGGAGGAGGCCCCTCCCCGGGGCCGGGCTGCCTGCTCCCCAGGGTCCGGGTGGGATCTGGCTCCAGCATTAGACGCAGCTCTATGGTCTCCGAGTCCTTCCCGGAGAGGGCGCTACAGAGCCACCCCTGGAGCCTGGCATCCGGCTTGACAGAGGTCTGTCCTGGTCACAGCCTGCGTTTCAAGGTCTCGGGGGACAGGGCCCCGCAGGCAGCACCCCCGCCCAGAGCAGGGCGGAAGGGGGTGTCCTCTGACCGCAGTGGGGACCGAGCTCTGGGCACAGCGAGGCGCTGTCGAGTGCCAGGCGCTGTGGGGGTGACCGGTGCTGCCTGGTGCTGGGGTGCCCGCCGTGGGACTTGCTGTGGGGAGGGCACCCCTGCACCCCTTGGTCCTTCTGTTCTCACCCGCCCCCTCCCCGCCCCCAGCGCTCCCTCAACTGCAACACCACCTGCGGCGAGGAGCCCCACATGCTGCGCACGGCCCTGGGCGAGTCCACCGCCTCGCTGGACAGCGCCGGCAGGTCAGCCGCGCCGTGTCCTGGGGGCCCAGCTCGGGCAGACGCAGGGGTCACCTCCTTGCCGGAGCCTGTGGGAAGACGCCCCTGGGCTGCTGCTCCGGTTGGGCTTCTCCCAGTGGCTCGGAGTCGTCCTGGCACACCGGGCAGGTGCTCGGTGAAGGGTGCCGTGTCCCCCCCACCGCCACCCGGCACTGAGCCCCCTCCCCCTCTCCAGGGACGAAGGCGTTCAGAAGCTCAGCGTGTGCTCTGGGCCCGCGAGGGGCGGCCTCGGGGAGCCGGACTCGTCCTTCCTCCCACGGAACGGCAAGAAGCCCCCGGGTGAGTGGCCCCCGCGGCTGCTGCGTCTCCGGGCACCCCCCCTGAGGCGGGTCTCGGTCAGGGTGGGAGGGACCCACATGGCTGGCTCCGTCTCCGGGGAGCCGTCTGTCCGCTGAGCCTGCCCGCCCGCAGGCCACGACTCGGACTCGGACAGCGAGCTGTCCCTGGACGAGCGGAGCAGCTCGTCCGCCTCCTCGCCCTCCTCTGACAGCGAGGACGACGGGGTGGGGTCCCGGGGCCCCGTCCACAGCACCCCCAGAGGTGAGCAGCGGCACAGCAGGCCTGCCCCCTGCCGGAGGGAGGCACAGAGGCCGGGTGTCGGGTGCGGGGAGGATTGCAGGCGGGGAGCCCGGAGGTCTGGGAGGGGTGGGCGGGACCACGTGGGAAGCTCGCCCCGGAGGCGCGGCCATCCAGACCTGGGGGCGGGGCCTCCCGCTGGCTGACGGTGCCCCTGTGCCCAGGAGACCCTGCAGCCAACCACGTCCCTGCGGGCTGGCCCGACGGCAGCCTGGCGGGGAGCGACAGCGGGGAGCCCGGCGAGGAGCCGCCCCTGAAGGTGGAGACCAAGGTCAGCGTGGAGCTGCACCTGGACCCGCAGACCAACCACTGCCCCGAGCGCCTCCCGGGCGGCGAGAGCGGGGCCCTGCCCAGGCCCGCGGGCGCGCCCTGCACCCAGCTCCCCGAGCAGAGAAAAGGTGCCTCTGGGCGGGGAGCCCTCCTGCCCTGGAAGCCCCTGGTCCTGGTGGGGCCCCCGAAAGGGGGAGGCTGTGCTTGCCAGGGCGGGGTCTGCTGGATGGGGTGGAGCTGTGTTGGCTGGATGGGGGTGGAGCTGTGCTGGGGGTGGAGCCTGTTGGGTGGGGGAGGAGCTGTGCTGGGGGTGGAGCCTGTTGGGTGGGGGAGGAGCTGTGCTGGGGGTGGAGCCTGTTTCATGGGGGAGGAGCTGTGCTGGGGGTGGAGCCTGTTGGGTGGGGGAGGAGCTGTGCTGGGGGTGGAGCCTGTTGGGTGGGGTGGGCTGTGCTAGGCAGGGCGGGGCCTGTTGGGGGGCGGGCCTGCTGGAGGGTGGGGTGGGGTGGATGAGACAGGCAGGTCCTGGGCACAGGATTGGCGTCCAGCCCCACCATCTGGGACTGAGACCCCAGGGCTTCTGGGCTCCCCAGGACCATCCTCCGGGGTCCACAGTGCCGGGAACTCAGCCTGACCGTCCCCCTCCCGCTGGCCCTCCCCCAGGCATCCTGAAAAACAAGGCCACGTACCCGCCTCCGCTGGCGGAGAAGGCCCTCCGGAGCCGGCTGCGGGAGAAGCTGGAGTGCCCGCACAGCCCCTCGTCCTCCCGCTCCTCCTCCCTGGGCTCCTGCGACGGGGTCCGTGGCCCCGACGGCACCATCACCGTCAAGACCCCGCGGGAGCCGGGGCGCGAGCACCTCAACGGGGTGGCCATGACCGTGTGCGTGGGGAGCGCCCAGGCCCAGGGCTCCGACTCCGAGTGAGTGCCGCCACACCCCCCAGCCTGCCCTCTGCCCCGCGTGGTCAGGGCCCCGGGTGGGGGGGCGGAGGCCACAGGCTGGGTGGGAGCCTCTGTGGGCGGGGCTGCAGGCGCGGCCTCCCCTCCTGGCGCTGCCCGCCCGGCCCGGCTCTGCCCTGGCGCAGGCTTCCAGCCCTGGCGTCCTCCCTGCCCGTGGCTGAGGGCCGAGGTCGGGGCGCCTGGCTGCAGGGCGAGGGGAGCCTGCTCCAGGCCTGCTGGCCCCCAGGAGGCACCGAGTGGGAGGGCCGTCTGATGGGCCCGCTGTCCCCGCCCCGCTCTGCTCCTCCCGGGAGCTGTGTCCACACAGGAGCTTGCCGTCCTCGAGGCCCCTCGTGGGGGGTCTGCCCCTCCCAGCCGAGGACACGCCAGCTCCTGGCCCCTCGGAGACGGGCGTCCTTGCTGACCCGCCGCCTGCCGGTGGCTTCTTCCCACGCGCAGAGGCAGTAACGAAACCTCCATTTGACCATCAGGGAACCGTGAGCCCCGTTCCTCACCCGCGACGGCACCGCCAACAGGCCTGGACGACGCGGCCCCGGCTGGCGGGCGCGGGGCAGCCCTGAGGCCCTGGGCTGCCGGGCTCGGGCCCTCCGGCCCCATGACAAGTGCCAAAGGCCACAGGCACAGGAGGCGTGGACTCCGGCCAACACAGCTGTGCCCTCGGGCAGACGCGCCAAAACCAGGCCTGGCCTCACCGGGCAGGAGCCGCTGGGCCAGGCCCGCCGGGGTTTGAGGGTGCCGGGCACAGAGCGAGACCGAGGCCGGCGCCGTGGGCACCTCCCTGCAGCCCTGGCAGAGACCCTGCCGGAGCAGGTGCTTCCGTGTGGACGTGGCACTGCGAGGGGAGGGCCTGTCTGTCGCCCCACGGAGCCGGGAGGCCGTGGAGCCATCCCACTGGTGGTCCACGAGGAGCACGCCCGGTGTGTGCGGGAGCGCACCGGAGCCAGGGCGCCGGGAGGCGGAACCGAGCCGCAGACGGAGCTGAGGGCCCGGGCCGTGTGCCAGCCCCACCCGCAGCCCGCCCGGGCCTGGGCCCCGCTGCCCGGCAGTGGTGGGTCTGAGGCGGGCGCCCCGGGCCTGGGCAGCCCCCAGGAGCCTGCGGAGGTCCGTGGGGGATGCAGGCTCACTGCTGCGGCCGCCACACTGGGCTTCCCTGGCCGTGCCCTCTGGGGGGCGCACTCTAGCCCTGCAGGGCCGCCCTGGCCCCTCCTGGGGGCCTGGCTCTGCAGCGGGGGTCCTGTCGCCTGCCTGCTCCTGGTCACCGTGGATTTCGGTGTCCACACGTCCGGACGGAGACAGGGCTGTGGCCTCCTGGTTGCCATTCCTTCCTGCCAATCGTCCAGCTCTCAGCTGCCCCTCCCAGGCCACTCCCCACGTCTGACCCAACATTTCATTTTGCTTCCAACGGCCAATTGTGCGACGGACAAAGCACAGCCCTCCCCCCCACCCCCCTGTCAGCGGTTGCCAGGCTGGTTTGGAAACACACGGCGGCTGTGGCTGTCCGCTGTGGGCAGTCGGCACGGTGTGGCCCGAGGCGCCGTGGCTCCCAGCCCGGAATTCACACACGTTTTGTTCTTCACATCACGTGCCCAAGCCAGCACTCGGCACAGTGGCCCCGCAGGAAGAGCCCCATGACGGTGAAGATCAGGCCGGGGCAGGGTCCCCGTGCTGCCCTGGGGGTGGGGGGGTGGAGCGGCCGCTGGTGTGAGCAGGCGGGTGGGACGCGGCCGGGGCACAGGCGTCGCCATGAAATGAACCCGGGGCCTGGTGTGGAGCGGACTGTGAAGGTGCCTGAGGTGCGGGCAGCGGGACCCCGCGCGGGTCACCGAGGAAACTGCCACCTGTTTCCTCACCTGCCGCCGGCTGTGGGGTGACGTGTAGTTTTAATCGGGTCAGAACTATTCCCAAAAGTCAGTTTTATGAAAACGGGAAAAATGGAAACCTATTTTTGTGACTTAAGACTTTATGGCAAAGCTTAGACACTGGAGGGCTTTTTTAAAACAAATGTATATTTATTACCGTTCAGAACACTGGAATCACGACAAGAAGAGTCTACAATAAATTAATTGTTGTTTGTGTGGCTGTTCGGGCCTCCCCGTCCAGGTGGTGGGAACGGCCAGGTGTGGGTGGGACGCTGGCGGCCAGTCCTGGGGACAGGAACGGGGGGGGGGGGGGGTCCCTCAGGGGGCCCTGCGGTCTTCGCATCGATGTCTTCCACTCGGGGTTTCCAGCCAACAGGGGTGTCTTTCTCGGCCCCGTCTCTCCTGGGCTCCCGCTCTGGACTCCGGTGACCTTTGACATTGTCCTCGCTCTTCTCTCTGTTCCTCAGACTGGATCGTCTCTGGTCGCTGACATCCAGTCCCTGTCCCGCCGTCCCCGCCAGAGGATTTCCTTTCAGTGTCTCCATCGGCCCCTTCGTAACCTCATTTCTCTGCGGAGACGCCGACTGCCCGTGATTCTGTTGGCTTTTACCGGCCTCACCTGGGGCTGCTGCTCGTTGCGTTAGAGACGGGGGAGGAGGAGAGGCTGAAGTATTGATGGGGGAGAAGCGC
Source organism: Antrozous pallidus (assembly GCA_027563665.1). Taxonomy (NCBI): domain Eukaryota; kingdom Metazoa; phylum Chordata; class Mammalia; order Chiroptera; family Vespertilionidae; genus Antrozous; species Antrozous pallidus. Next base: position 118,520,067 of record CM050513.1, on the reverse strand, counting down.
ATCGCTCGGCGGCGGCCTGCATGAGCCCTGAGCAGGGCCTGGGCCAGAAAGGAGCCTGTGACCGGCTACGTGCCCTTGACTGGAACGAACCCGGGACCCTTCAGTCCGCAGGCCGACCCTCTAGCCACTGAGCCGCACGGGCAGGGCTCCCCGTGCATTTCTAGAGTGTTCCCTGTGCTTGGTGGACGCGGCTGTAACAGCTGCTGCCGGTCTCCGCGTCGGGGTGTCTGTGTCCTGGCTGGGAGCGGGTCGGGCCTCGGTGCCCCGCTGGCCGCGCCGGGAGCCCGCGGGGACGTGTCGGGCGTCATGGGCCTCTGGCCCCTGGGAAGTCCTCGGGCTGGTGCCACTTCCCACTTGTTTCCGGGGGAAGAACTGCGAGTTCAGACACGAGGCTCGGACACGCGCTCAGCCTCGGCGGGGGGCGCTGTCCCTCTGGTGTCCAGGGTCCGGGCCTCCATAGGCCGCGGGGGGCCTGCTCCACGCGCCCCTCGGGGGTGAGCGGCACCCACATCGGAGCCTGCAGACAAGGTTCTCTCCAACTCCTCCGGGATCGCCGCACATGCTCGCTCCCGCCCCCCCTTCCAGAAACATGGGTCTCCCCAGGGGGCCAGCCACCTGCACTCGCACAGAAAACCAGACCCCCCTCCTCGGCCTGCAGGGGGGGCGGTTGTTCTCCCTCAGGGGGCCCTCCTCCTCACGGGGAGCCTCGCCCCATGCTGGTCGCACAGCTCGAGTTCGGGCCACCTGGAGGCAGATCTGGGAGGAGTAAGGAACCCCGAACACGCACCCCAGCTCTGGAGGCGAAGCTTTGCTGCCCCCCGCATCCACCTGTGAGCGCTCATGTCCCGGGCCCAGCAGCGACCTCGAGAAGGGAGCTCAGCCCAGAAGCCATGCTGCCCGGGAACCGCAGGCGTACAGAGCCCTTGGCAGGGAGCAGACCTGGGGGGGCAGCGGGCGGACCCCCAACCCCGGGACAGACCGCACTCGCCATCAGCAGACAGGGCCGCTCTGGGACCAGCGGGACAGAACAGACAAGGCCCCTGGGAGCCGCCGTGTGCACACTGCCCCCACGCACGGCGGGCCCAGGCCCCCGCCCGCAGGCTGCCCGCTGCCCCCACGCACGGTGGGCCCAGGCCCCCGCCCGCAGGCTGGCTGACGCCTGGAGGATCCCGGCGTTGGGGTCCGGTGAGGAGCAGGGGCAGCGCTAGGGTCTGCCCCCCAGAAGATGGGGACACGCTTTCCTATCAGCTCTGCACCCGAACGTCTCCCTCCTCCCCCTTCTGTGTCCGCAGCTGGGGTGCCCTGTGGGCAAGAGGCCTCTGGCCTCCTGCCCGGTGTCTCCAGAACCTGGGGTGAGGCCTGAAGTTGAGGCCCCAGAGGCTTGGGCAGGGAGGGGGGAGGCCCGAGTCCCAGCCTGCTCGTGCCCACGGCCGCCAGCAGCGCTAAAGCTCTCAGCACCGACAGCACTGGGGGCACGGGAGGCAGGTCTGCCCAGCGGAGCAGGTGGCACTGGGGCGGAGGCTGCCAGGGACCAGCCTTGTGAGGCCGGCGACCTGGGCAGCGGCAGTTAGGACCCTTCCACTGCCTCCACGGCCAACCCGGGGCTGCCCAGAGGCGGGGAGGGGACACCCCCAGCTGCCCGGCCTGGCAGCCCCCCAAGGGCCCATGCAGAGCGGGGTGGGCTGAGGCTCCCAGACAGCCCGGCTCAGGCCTGTTCCGGGGGGACGGAGGGGGGGGCAGGAAACCGAGACGGAGGCTGTGCTGCCCCAAGGCCTCAGTGCGGGACGCACAGTCCAACCCACTGCCCAGCACGTGTGGGGAGTGATGCGAGCTGGGGCCTCCCCCTCCCCCCTTTCCCCTCCCCCCCGGTCCTCCCCCCTTTCCCCTCCCCCCGGTCCCCCCCCCTTTCCCCTCCCCCCGGTCCTCCCCCCTTTCCCCTCCCCCCCGGTCCTCCCCCCTACCCCCCGGGCCAGCTCGGCTGGAGGGGGTCACAGCTGGGGACGCCGAGCCCCGCCCTCGGCCGCCGGCCCTCGGCCTCCCGGGCGCTCTCCTGCTGGGGAGGCTCGGGTGAGGGCGATGGTGTGGAGAGCAGGGTTCGGGGACCGGAGGGCTGGCGGAGCCCGAGGGGAGGGCGGCAGCTCTGCGGATGGCGCTGCGCCGTCAGCCAGGTGGTGCAGGGCAGAGCTGCTCCGGGCACTGCCTGCCCGGCCGGTGGCCGCCCGACCGCTGTGCCTGGCTCGCCCCGGCCCCCGGGGCTCCCGGGCTGGGCCTTCTCGGACCCTCCTGAGGTGCCTCCTCCTGTAGGGCTTGCCCTGTCATGGGGGAGGGGGCGAGTCCCTGGCCCCTCAGTGAAACGGGCACTGCTGGGTGGGCTGGCTTCCACCCAGCCTCGGGGGGCGGGCTGGCACCTAGCTGTTGGCCCCACTCAGTGTTCTGGTCTAAAGCTGCCCAACTACAGCCTGTCGCCCCAACGTGCGGTCACACCCGGCCAGCTGTGGGGTCACGAGGCCCTGGCCCAGGCTGGAGGGTGGTCTTCCCAGCAGACCCCAGGCACGTCCCAGGCATGCGGTCCTGACCCCCCGACCCCCCTCCAGTGCCCACGGAGGCTGCGGCCAGAGTCAGGTGCCAGATGGTTTATTCCGCGCTGCCCTGAGCGTCTCCGGGGGCGAGAGGCACGGGGGGGCGGGGCACGCGGGCAGACCCCCGTCAGCAAGTCCTTCCGGCCGGGCAGCAGGTGCGCCAGGCTCCCAGTCCAGCAGCCCCTCCGAGAGCCGCCCGCCAGGCTCTGCTCCTCCGCAGCCCCTCCGGGCGCTCAGGGTGCGGGTCCCAGGCCGGGGCTGTCGCCGGGGCGCTCGGGGGCCGTGCTGGACCTGCTCCTGCCCCTCTGGAGCGTGAAGGCCGACGGCCCCAGGCGCAGGATCTTCCCGCTGCCCAGGCACTCCTCGCCCTTGTAGAACACGGCGAACTGCAACGGAGGGCGTGTCCCTGGCTGAGTGGCCAGAGCCGGCCTGGGGCTGGGGCTGCCACTGGGGGCTGGGGGCTGGGCCTGGGGGCTGGGGCAGGGGGAGGGGCAGCTCGGCCTGTCCCTGACTGTCCTGCTGGAGCCAGGCCCCCGGGGCGGGGGAAGCAGCAGGAGGGCCGTGGTGGATGGGGGAGGAGTGCCAGGGGCAGGTGGGTGCCTGGCTCACCGCCCGGGCCTGTGACCAGCTGCTCGGGGGGGAGGGGGGGGGGGGGGGGGGGGACGGTGCTGGCCTGTGCTCTCTGCTCAGAGGGAGGCGGGACTCTGCGGCCACTCACCTGTCCCAGGGCGAGGGCCCGCACGGCCTTCACCGCCGTCACCCACACGGTGCCGTCCTGGTTGAGGGTCAGCACGCAGGGCACTGGGGGGAAGATGGACCTTGAGGAGGCACCGGCCTGGCCTGTGGTCAGCCTCAGGCCCTGCATGCACACTACTCGGACCCTCAGCCCAGCCCTGCGTCCCCAGGCTCTCCCCTCCTCATCCCGGAATGAGCTGAGCTGCTCTGCCCCCGCCCGTCTCTCGGGGGCCGGGGGGAAGGGTGGGATGGGCTCTGCCGCCCCGTCCAGCGCTAGGCTGTCCTGCACCTGGCCTCCCGGGCCTCCACCGCTCAGTCACCTAGCGCCATCTGGTGGTAGAAGCGGAAGTGGCACTCCATCATCTTGTCTCGGACCAGGGCTGCGGGCGGCTCCTCGGCGATCCAGTGCACGCGGTTGGTGCGCAGCAGGTCCCTGTACAGGGCCGGGTGGTCCGTCCGGGGGGCCTGCGGGGAGCCGGAGACCTGACTGCCCCTCGTTAACGCTCAGCGCCAACAGGCCTGACTCCCGCAGCAGCCTCTGACCCACTGGCAGAAGGGGAGACTGAGGCCCGGGCATGGTCACCCTGTGCAAGCAGGGCAGCTGCTATCCGACCCCATGACCCGCTGCCGCTCACAGAGGCGCGGGACCCTGAGGACAAGCCCGTCCGGCCCCGAGCCACCCCCTCTCCGGGGCTTCCCCTCCCCCGTCCCGAGCCGTGTCCTCTGTGAACTCGGGGAACGGCTCACTTACAGGGACGGACGCGATGAACGAGGGGCCAGCGTCCGGGGAGCCCAGGACACCGTAAGCAACACCCTGCGTCCTGGGGGCGGCCGGGGGGGAGGCAGGACGCCCCTCAGCCTCACCCGGGCCCTGCCGGCGGACAGGGCGCCGCACAGGGCAGCCACTCACCACGAGCACGTCGCCCTTGGCGCTGTCCTTGTCCACCACGTACCAGGGCTCCCGCAGGCCGCCAATCCTGGCCCTCTGGCCCAGCGTGTACAGGAACCAGCCTGGGGGCGTCCTCAGCGTGAGGCACGTCCCCCCACCCACCCACTCGACGGGGGACGGCGGGGCGGGCTCCATGGGCACCGAGGGGTCAGGCCTGACTGAGCCCCGCGCGTCCCTCCCCGTCGGGCCTGCAGGAAGCCGGCATGACAGCAGGCGGTTCCTGTAGAGGGCGCTGGGCCTGTGGAGCCGTGAGCCCTGGCGGAGCTGCCATGCGGCTGTGGTTACATGGGTCCCCCCCCCCCCCCCCCACGCACGAACCACAGCAGGGCTGCCCGACTGCTGTGCCTAATCCCTCCTACCTCTGGGCACCCCCACAGCAAACATCACACGATCAGAGGCCAGGCCACGCCTCCCCCCTCCTTCCCGCCCTCCCGTGACACACAGCGCAGGTCCCTACGGAACCCCGAGCCCGCGTCAGCGGAGCCGACAGCTGCCTCCCCGAGTCTGGAGCCAGGACAGGCCGGAGCACCCGCCACGCAGAGCCCGTGCCAACGCCGCTGCTGCCCGCCGTCCACGCCGCTGGCCGCCCGCAGCTCGGACTCTCGAGCTGACGGGACCGACAGCAGCCGCCTGAACCCCAGCCGCCCCTCGCCCCCCACTCCAGGAGGCCGGCTCACCTTTGTGCGTGCCCAGAACGGTGTCATCCTCTATGGAAATGAACCTCCCGGGCCGCGGCTGTAAATACTGAGCGCACCCCGTTACTGCGGACCGGCCCGGGGCGGGGGGGCGGGGCACTGTCCCCACTGTCCCTGCAGCCCGAGCACTCACCTGCAGGATGAACTTTTCGAAATTCCTTTTGCCCACGAAGCAGATGCCCATGCTCTGCAAGGAAGAGGGCGGCGGAGGTGAAGGGCAGCAGCAGGGCCAGCCCTCCCCGGCCGGGCCTCCCGCCCCCGGGCCTCCCGTCCCCGGGCCCAGGGCTGGCCGCTCGCCCCAGCCCCCGCGCCAGGCTCCTTCTAGCGGGGCCTTTGTGCAGTCCCCCCACTGTCCACTCAACACTGACTCCCCTCATCGCCTAGGTCTCAGGCGCTCGTCCTCAGAGGCCTGGGTGTCTCTGCCCATCGGCCTCTGTGTCAGCGCCCACTGTCCCCCCTCTCCCCGCCCCCAGCGCCGCCTGCGGGAGCTCCAGAGGCAGCACCGAGCGGCTCCCAGACCCCGACGGGCACGCGCCACCACGGATGGAGACGGCAGGCCCGCGTGCAGGCTGACAGCGCCCCCACCAGGCGCCGTGCCAGCCCTCACTGCCCACTCCCTCCTGGCGCGGGGCCAAGAGCACCCCGAGGAGCTGCCGAGGCCAATGGGAAAGCTGCCCCCCCCCTACCCCCGGGGTCGAGCACGGGCCGGGAGGAGCCCCAGCCAAGGTGCGCTCTGCAGGCCCGGCGCCTCCCGCAGGGGACCGGCTCCCGGGCGGCCGCAGGGGTCCTACCTCCTTCTTGTGCAGCACGTGGTGAAGGCCGTTCTCGGCGGCCATTTTCCTCACAAAGTCCTTGGTGAGCCCCCCCAGGGGGAAGAGGGTTCGCCGCAGGGCCTCCTGGGGAACCTGGCTGAGAAAGAAGGTCTGGTCTTTACAGCTGTCAGCTGCCTGCAGGAGCTTTACCGCTGCCGAGAGGAAGACAAGAGACGGGCAGTGAGCACGGGTTCCAGCACCCCTTCCTCAGACTCTGAGCCCCTTCCTCAGACAGCGCCCCTTCCTCAGACAGCGCCCCTTCCTCAGACTCTGAGCCCCGTCTGGCAGAGCCGCTCACGCCGCTGCGAGGACTAGGAGCGGCCGGAGTCGGTGCGGGCCCTCCCGCTCCCCTGGGAAGCGGGCGCAGAGGGGCGCTAGCCCAGTTCCGACTGCACGTGGCCGCACTTCCAAAACACGTCCCCGGAGACACAGGCTGGAGGAGGCGCGGTCTGAGGGGGCCTGGGGCGGCAGCGGAGCCAGGCTGCGGGGCGTCCCGGCCATGACTGTGGTCGAGGACAGGCCTGGGGGGCTCTGCGTAGTTGCGCGCTCTCTGGGTGCAACCGCCGGACGCCCCACGCCCAGGCCCGACCAGACGTTACCGACGCCACGCGGCGTGCAGGCCCCGGCGCTGCCCGGCCTCGCTCTGAGCAGCCTCGGCACCTGCCCTCGGCACCTGCCCTCGGCACGCTGCCCGCGCAGCCGCTCTCTGTGCCGTTCCTGGTTCCGCCCGCGAGCCCCACCCGACCCTCATGTCAGCCGTGCGGGCAGACGAGCCCCGGCTCAGACGAGGACCTGAGCTCAGATCACCCCAGTGCCTGCCACACCCCACGCCCGAGAGCCTGACGGCAGGGCTCCCCTCGGGCACGGGGCCCGCCACCCCGTCCAGGGGCCACATCAGGAACCAACGTCCCACAGGGCCGGGCGGTGGGCCCTCCCGGGGACCCCAAATGAACAGGCCGGCCCGGGGCACCTGCGCTGGGCAGGGATGCTCAGCAAGGACCCGGCCCTGCAGAGCCGCCAGCCCGCCCGCCATGGAGCCGCCGGCCCGGCGCTCACCGTGCCTGACATCGAATCGGTTCCGGAAGAGTCCCTCCGGCCTCCGGACATGCTTCTGCTGAAAGACCTCTTCGTCCTCCAGCGACGTCCTCGCGTAGTGGCCCGTGGCAACCGCGTCCGCCCCTGGAGGCCAACACAGGGTCAGTTTGCGCTGGGCTCGCTGGCGCGGCAGACCAGCCGAGCTCCACCTGGAGGCCGCCTTCTCCGACCGACCGACCGACCGGCTGACCGGCCGACCGACCGGCCGACCGACCGGCCGGGGCCGAGACAGCTGCTCCGGTCTCCGGCGCTAAGGCCTGTTGCAGTGACTACCTGTCCACTCACGCGTTCCCGCTCCAGGAAACCCGTCCTTAATCCACATAAAACCTGGTCCACGCTGAAATGCCCCCGGGACAGCGAGACCACTTACGGAGGAACTATGTTTGGGAAGAGGCTGATGCCTCGGGGGGGAAGTTAACGCTGTGACCCCACTTTTAACAACACCCGCGTCCATGCCCGATTCTGGGAAGAGACACGAGGCATGACACGCCCCCTCCTGCTGTTCTGCGGCTTTACATTTCTTTGCCCCGGCTGGTGTGGCTCAGCGGGTAGCACGCCTGCCTGTGGACCAAAGGGTCCCGGGTTCAATTCCAGTCAAGGGCACAGGCCCGGGTTGCGGGCTCAACCCCCAGTAGGGGCGTGCAGGAGGCAGGCGAACCACGGTTTTCTCTTGTCACTGACGTTTCTCTCTCCTCCGCCCTCTCCCTGTGCCGGAGCCCGCCGGCCTCAGTCGAGCCGTCCCTGAAAGGGGGCGAGGCTTACGGAAAGACAGAGAGAGAGAGACGGACAGAAATAAAGAGAAAATAAAAGACATGGGATCAGGAGGTCCGCAAAGCCCTCTTTAGGGCTGCGGCCCCGAGTTTATTTCACTCCACTCTTTTAAACAGCTCTGGTTACATATTGCACAATTCTTTGTTCCCCAACAGCAAAGCTACATTCCATTGTTAATGTGTTTCCCCACTAAACCCCTTATCTTAACTAACTTCCTCAGGCTATACCTTCACCCAAGACGCCACCTAAATCTTTTCCCACAGACAGCTTAGCTGTTGACAATGCTATGTGCTGGAGGACAGTCGTGTTTGCTAAACTACAATTAAAGGTGACCATTCTCCGGGGGCAGAAACCATGACTAATCTTTGGAGCAGGCAGGCCAGCTTGTGGCCAGCCCTCTCGGAGGAACTTTGTCCGCCGAGGACGCTCTCCACATCCCTTCCCCTCTGAAACCAATAAAAATACATTTTAAACAATTGTCTTTCTTTAGTAATAAACATGTACAGGGGTGGGCCAAGAAGGTTAATGATAATTACCAATACGACCGTTAATAAGTAATAGTACAACTCTAAACTGTTCCCCACACCCACGGCTTGCCCCCCTGCGTGGCTGCCCCCCCAGCGAAGACATCAGCGTGTTCCATGTCCGCGTTCCACGCGATGCACAAAGCGGGAGCCCGGCCCGCACGTCGCTCTAACGGAGGGGGGGTCATCTCTCTAAGGGGGGCGGTGGCGGCACTCGCTTTCTCGGAGGCCTTTCTGGCAGGCGCTCGAACCCGACTCGGCACCGACCGGCCACCAGCTCCGGGAAATAGACACGGGAACGGACGCTGCAGGTTAACTGCCTGAGGAAGGACATCCTGGGACATCCCTCTTCACTAATCCCGGGAGTTTCTTTTATTTACTGATTCCAGAGCGAGAGGATGCGGGGGGGGGGGGGGAGGGAGGGAGGGAGGAAAGGAGGGAGGGAGGGAGGGAGGGAGGGAGGGAAGGGAGGGAGGGAGGGAACCAGGGAGTGAAAGAGAGAACATCAGTTTGTTGCTCGACTCATTCACACGGTCACTGGTTGCTTCCTGTACGTGCCCTGCCCGGGAGGGAGCACCTCTGGTTCCTGGGCGGGTGCTCAACCACTGAGCCAACCGGCCAGGCGCCTGGCTGATTTCCTAACAGAGCAGAAAAGTCCGGAACCTCCGTCCCAGCGCACAGGTGCTGCGGGAGGCGGGGGACGCCGTGCCTGAGGAGCTGAGGCTGCGGGCGGTGTGAGGAGCTGAGGCTGTGGGCGGTGTGGGCGGTGTGGGGAGCTGAGGCTGTGGGCGGTGTGGGGAGATGAGGCTGTGGGCGGTGTGGGGAGATGAGGCTGTGGGCGGTGTGGGGAGCTGAGGCTGTGGGCGGTGTGGGCGGTGTGAGGAGCTGAGGCTGTGGGCGGTGTGGGGAGCTGAGGCTGTGGGCGGTGTGAGGAGCTGAGGCTGCGGGCGGTGTGAGGAGCTGAGGCTGCGGGCGGTGTGAGGAGCTGAGGCTGCGGGCGGTGTGAGGAGCTGAGGCTGTGGGCGGTGTGGGCGGTGTGAGGAGCTGAGGCTGCGGGCGGTGTGAGGAGCTGAGGCTGCGGGCGGTGTGAGGAGCTGAGGCTGTGGGCGGTGTGGGCGGTGTGAGGAGATGAGGCTGCGGGCGGTGTGAGGAGCTGAGGCTGCGGGCGGTGTGAGGAGCTGAGGCTGTGGGCGGTGTGGGCGGTGTGAGGAGCTGAGGCTGCGGGCGGTGTGAGGAGCTGAGGCTGCGGGCGGTGTGAGGAGCTGAGGCTGTGGGCGGTGTGAGGAGCTGAGGCTGTGGGCGGTGTGAGGAGCTGAGGCTGTGGGCGGTGTGAGGAGCTGAGGCTGTGGGCGGTGTGAGGAGCTGAGGCTGTGGGCGGTGTGAGGAGCTGAGGCTGCGGGCGGTGTGAGGAGCTGAGGCTGCGGGCGGTGTGAGGAGCTGAGGCTGCGGGCGGTGTGGGCGGTGTGGGGAGCTGAGGCTGTGGGCGGTGTGGGCGGTGTGAGGAGCTGAGGCTGTGGGCGGTGTGGGCGGTGTGAGGAGCTGAGGCTGTGGGCGGTGTGGGGAGATGAGGCTGTGGGCGGTGTGAGGGGCTGAGGCTGTGGGCGGTGTGGGCGGTGTGAGGAGCTGAGGCTGTGGGCGGTGTGAGGAGCTGAGGCTGTGGGCGGTGTGGGGAGATGAGGCTGTGGGCGGTGTGGGGAGATGAGGCTGTGGGCGGTGTGGGGAGCTGAGGCTGTGGGCGGTGTGGGGAGATGAGGCTGTGGGCGGTGTGGGGAGCTGAGGCTGTGGGCGGTGTGAGGAGCTGAGGCTGTGGGCGGTGTGAGGAGCTGAGGCTGTGGGCGGTGTGGGCGGTGTGAGGAGATGAGGCTGTGGGCGGTGTGGGGAGCTGAGGCTGTGGGCGGTGTGAGGAGCTGAGGCTGTGGGCGGTGTGGGCGGTGTGAGGAGATGAGGCTGTGGGCGGTGTGAGGAGCTGAGGCTGTGGGCGGTGTGGGCGGTGTGGGGAGCTGAGGCTGTGGGCGGTGTGGGGAGATGAGGCTGTGGGCGGTGTGGGCGGTGTGAGGAGATGAGGCTGTGGGCGGTGTGGGCGGTGTGGGGAGATGAGGCTGTGGGCGGTGTGGGCGGTGTGGGGAGCTGAGGCTGTGGGCGGTGTGGGGAGATGAGGCTGTGGGCGGTGTGGGCGGTGTGAGGAGCTGAGGCTGTGGGCGGTGTGGGCGGTGTGAGGAGCTGAGGCTGTGGGCGGTGTGGGGAGATGAGGCTGTGGGCGGTGTGGGCGGTGTGAGGAGATGAGGCTGTGGGCGGTGTGGGCGGTGTGGGGAGCTGAGGCTGTGGGCGGTGTGGGCGGTGTGGGGAGATGAGGCTGTGGGCGGTGTGGGCGGTGTGGGGAGATGAGGCTGTGGGCGGTGTGGGCGGTGTGGGGAGATGAGGCTGTGGGCGGTGTGAGGAGCTGAGGCTGTGGGCGGTGTGGGCGGTGTGGGGAGCTGAGGCTGTGGGCGGTGTGGGGAGATGAGGCTGTGGGCGGTGTGGGCGGTGTGAGGAGATGAGGCTGTGGGCGGTGTGGGCGGTGTGGGGAGATGAGGCTGTGGGCGGTGTGGGGAGCTGAGGCTGTGGGCGGTGTGGGCAGTGTGAGGAGATGAGGCTGTGGGCGGTGTGAGGAGCTGAGGCTGTGGGCGGTGCGGGCGGTGTGAGGAGCTGAGGCTGTGGGCGGTGTGAGGAGCTGAGGCTGTGGGCGGTGTGAGGAGCTGAGGCTGTGGGCGGTGTGAGGAGCTGAGGCTGTGGGCGGTGTGGGGAGATGAGGCTGTGGGCGGTGTGGGGAGCTGAGGCTGTGGGCGGTGTGAGGAGCTGAGGCTGTGGGCGGTGTGAGGAGCTGAGGCTGTGGGCGGTGTGAGGAGCTGAGGCTGTGGGCGGTGTGAGGAGCTGAGGCTGTGGGCGGTGTGGGCGGTGTGAGGAGCTGAGGCTGCGGGCGGTGTGAGGAGATGAGGCTGTGGGCGGTGTGAGGAGCTGAGGCTGTGGGCGGTGTGGGCGGTGTGAGGAGCTGAGGCTGTGGGCGGTGTGGGCGGTGTGAGGAGCTGAGGCTGCGGGCGGTGTGAGGAGATGAGGCTGTGGGCGGTGTGAGGAGCTGAGGCTGTGGGCGGTGTGGGCGGTGTGAGGAGCTGAGGCTGCGGGCGGTGTGAGGAGATGAGGCTGTGGGCGGTGTGAGGAGATGAGGCTGTGGGCGGTGTGGGCGGTGTGGGGAGCTGAGGCTGTGGGCGGTGTGGGCGGTGTGAGGAGCTGAGGCTGTGGGCGGTGTGAGGAGCTGAGGCTGTGGGCGGTGTGGGCGGTGTGAGGAGCTGAGGCTGCGGGCGGTGTGAGGAGATGAGGCTGTGGGCGGTGTGAGGAGATGAGGCTGTGGGCGGTGTGGGCGGTGTGGGGAGCTGAGGCTGTGGGCGGTGTGGGCGGTGTGGGGAGCTGAGGCTGTGGGCGGTGTGGGCGGTGTGAGGAGCTGAGGCTGTGGGCGGTGTGAGGAGATGAGGCTGTGGGCGGTGTGAGGAGCTGAGGCTGTGGGCGGTGTGGGCGGTGTGAGGAGATGAGGCTGTGGGCGGTGTGGGCGGTGTGGGGAGCTGAGGCTGTGGGCGGTGTGAGGAGATGAGGCTGTGGGCGGTGTGAGGAGCTGAGGCTGTGGGCGGTGTGGGCGGTGTGAGGAGATGAGGCTGTGGGCGGTGTGAGGAGCTGAGGCTGTGGGCGGTGTGGGCGGTGTGAGGAGATGAGGCTGTGGGCGGTGTGGGCGGTGTGAGGAGCTGAGGCTGTGGGCGGTGTGAGGAGCTGAGGCTGTGGGCGGTGTGGGCGGTGTGGGGAGATGAGGCTGTGGGCGGTGTGGGCGGTGTGAGGAGCTGAGGCTGTGGGCGGTGTGGGCGGTGTGAGGAGCTGAGGCTGTGGGCGGTGTGAGGAGCTGAGGCTGTGGGCGGTGTGGGCGGTGTGAGGAGATGAGGCTGTGGGCGGTGTGGGCGGTGTGGGGAGCTGAGGCTGTGGGCGGTGTGAGGAGATGAGGCTGTGGGCGGTGTGAGGAGCTGAGGCTGCGGGCGGTGTGAGGAGCTGAGGCTGTGGGCGGTGTGAGGAGATGAGGCTGTGGGCGGTGTGAGGAGATGAGGCTGCGGGCGGTGTGAGGAGCTGAGGCTGTGGGCGGTGTGGGCGGTGTGAGGAGCTGAGGCTGTGGGCGGTGTGAGGAGCTGAGGCTGTGGGCGGTGTGAGGAGCTGAGGCTGCGGGCGGTGTGAGGAGCTGAGGCTGTGGGCGGTGTGGGCGGTGTGAGGAGCTGAGGCTGTGGGCGGTGTGAGGAGCTGAGGCTGTGGGCGGTGTGAGGAGCTGAGGCTGTGGGCGGTGTGAGGAGATGAGGCTGTGGGCGGTGTGGGCGGTGTGGGGAGCTGAGGCTGTGGGCGGTGTGAGGAGATGAGGCTGTGGGCGGTGTGGGCGGTGTGGGGAGCTGAGGCTGTGGGCGGTGTGAGGAGCTGAGGCTGTGGGCGGTGTGGGCGGTGTGAGGAGCTGAGGCTGTGGGCGGTGTGGGCGGTGTGAGGAGCTGAGGCTGTGGGCGGTGTGAGGAGCTGAGGCTGTGGGCGGTGTGGGGAGCTGAGGCTGTGGGCGGTGTGGGGAGCTGAGGCTGTGGGCGGTGTGAGGAGCTGAGGCTGTGGGCGGTGTGAGGAGCTGAGGCTGTGGGCGGTGTGGGGAGCTGAGGCTGTGGGCGGTGTGAGGAGCTGAGGCTGTGGGCGGTGTGAGGAGATGAGGCTGTGGGCGGTGTGGGGAGCTGAGGCTGTGGGCGGTGTGAGGAGCTGAGGCTGTGGGCGGTGTGAGGAGATGAGGCTGTGGGCGGTGTGGGGAGCTGAGGCTGTGGGCGGTGTGAGGAGCTGAGGCTGTGGGCGGTGTGGGGAGCTGAGGCTGTGGGCGGTGTGGGGAGCTGAGGCTGTGGGCGGTGTGGGGAGCTGAGGCTGTGGGCGGTGTGGGGAGCTGAGGCTGTGGGCGGTGTGGGGAGCTGAGGCTGTGGGCGGTGTGGGGAGCTGAGGCTGTGGGCGGTGTGGGGAGCTGAGGCTGTGGGCGGTGTGGGGAGCTGAGGCTGTGGGCGGTGTGAGGAGCTGAGGCTGTGGGCGGTGTGAGGAGCTGAGGCTGTGGGCGGTGTGGGGAGCTGAGGCTGTGGGCGGTGTGAGGAGCTGAGGCTGTGGGCGGTGTGAGGAGCTGAGGCTGTGGGCGGTGTGGGGAGCTGAGGCTGTGGGCGGTGTGAGGAGCTGAGGCTGTGGGCGGTGTGAGGAGATGAGGCTGTGGGCGGTGTGGGGAGCTGAGGCTGTGGGCGGTGTGAGGAGATGAGGCTGTGGGCGGTGTGGGGAGCTGAGGCTGTGGGCGGTGTGAGGAGCTGAGGCTGTGGGCGGTGTGAGGAGATGAGGCTGTGGGCGGTGTGGGGAGCTGAGGCTGTGGGCGGTGTGAGGAGATGAGGCTGTGGGCGGTGTGAGGAGCTGAGGCTGTGGGCGGTGTGGGGCACCTGAAACATCCAAGACCCACCCCGGAGGGAGCTGTTCGGGGCAGGTGCCCGGCCTGGCTGTGCCACACAGCCCGCCGCCACGGTGCCCTGGGCACCACCAGGAAGCCCCTGCCCCGGGAGACACGCATCCCCGACCTCGCTCCCTTTCCTTCCAGAGACGAGACTGCTGCCGAGGGTCTGGCTCTGGCCTTCTGGAAACCTCTCGCCTTTTCCAGAAAACAGAAGGCCATTCGCACCACTTACCAAGGTTATCCAGAGCGTAGTCGAAGAAGCACTTGAACTTGATCTGCTTGTTGCAGACGATGTCAGGGTTGGGAGTCCTTCCTTTCTCGTATTCATTGAGAAAATCACTGGAACAAGGGGAACGACGTTCCCGTCTGAGCGGGGAGCGTCCTCGAAAGCACAGCCGACCAGCGAGCTGCTCGCGCTTCTCCCTGTCGTGCCAAACTGCAGCCTTCCCTCAGCGGGCGCCCGGCACCCAGCCGGGGCCCGCATTTCCATCAACGCGTTTAAAGCGCGGCACTCCGGTCCTGACCGGTGTGGCTCAGTGGGTAGAGCGTCGGACTGCGGACTGAAGGGTCCCGGGTTCGATTCCGGTCAAGGGCATGTACCTTGGCTGCGGGCACATCCCCAGTAGGAGGTGTGCAGGAGGCAGCTGATCGATGTTTCTCTCTCATCGATGTTTCCGACTCTCTATCCCTCTCCCTTCCTCTCCACAAAAAAATCAATAAAATATATTTTAAATAAATAAAGAAGGCTGCACTCCGCCCTGATCTAAGACACCTGCCACACCCGGACCCCAGAAAAGGCTCCCGAACTCACAGCATGGGGGAGAAGCGGGGGGGGGGGGTGCGCGGGTGCTCAGCCCGCTTCCTCTCACCCCACAGGGGGCCCGGCCAGGCAGGCTACGTTTGGGAACAAGAAGGTGCATCACCTTGGTCCCTCCTGGAGGGACCCCCGGTCTAGCGGGGAGGAGGGCGCTATCTTCAAAGGAGGAAGTGGTGAGGAGTGGCAGGGGGAAGTTCCAGAGGGGGGAAAGCTGCACTTCTGGGATGGGGGGCTCCGGGGGTGTGGTTGGAGGCTTTCCTTGCCCTTGAGGAGCAGGGAGCCTCTCACTGGGACACAGGGGGGCAGGGAGCCCCTCACTGGGACACCGGGTGGGGGGGGCAGGGAGCCCCTCACTGGGACTCCGGGTGGGGGGGGGCAGGGAGCCCCTCACTGGGACATGGGGGGGGGGGCAGGGAGCCTCTCACTGGGACATGGGGGGGGCAGGGAGCCCTCACTGGGACACAGGGGAGCAGTGAAGAGAAGGGCCATGTTCCGCTCGGGACTGCTGAGCGGCTGGACCTCGCTGCTACAGGCAGGAGGTCGGGGCTGGCGTGGGGCCTCGAACAGGCTGGGGCCTGGGGTGGCCGGAGGAGGGTCCTCAGCGCAGTGGCGCCTGCAGGTGGGTTCCGCTCTGGGTTGAGACACCCTCGGGTCCAGTCGGGTTCAGTCCTGATTCTGCCCTTATTGCCTGAGCCTGGGCAACTTAGACTTTTCTAAGCCTCAGTTTTCCCACCCGTTAAATGGGATAATGCCTTTTAAGTTATGGTAAGCCTTAACTGAGATGGTAAGTCCTTAGCACTGGGGGGGGGGGGGGGGGGCAGGCAAGACTCCGTGAGCGTTCTCTAAATCTCTGTGCCGGCTGAATTCCAGGCGCCTGGAAAAACCAGGTCTTAGAAAACCATATTCACCAATGAGCCTGGATATGTTACCAGCTTGGCCTCAGGCTCAGGTGTCGGGGAGAGGGCCTTGACATGTAAATGCAGGCTTGCCCTGGGAATGGGGGGATGAGTAGGGCCTGGGCCCACCGACACTCCTTTGATCCTAATGTTGGAGAGACCCCATTGTGTTGTGGAATATAAATAAATTCGGCTTTGTGGGCTCAGCGTGTGGCTGTGTCTCCATGAGAGGGAGAACAGATGCCCACCTGGCCCCAGCTTTTTAACCCTCCTTCTGTGTCTTTCTCTTTTATTCTTCATTTTTCTTCATCCTCAGCTCCTCCACTCAGAAACTGAACCCAGAATCTCTCTCCCCGCTGTGCCCCCCCCCCCCCCCGCCCCAGGTTACCAGGTGACGGGGTGTTCATGAAGAACTGGGACTCCCTGGACGAGCTGGATTGGGGGGGGGGGGACACCCTCCATAAGCGTCTGAACATGACTCAGCAACGCACGCAGCTTTCGCTGTTCTCATTACCGGACAGACGCACCTGGCCGCCAGGTTAGGCTAAGGCCGGCAGAGCAGCCGAGGGGACGGCCCGGGCACTCGCCTGGAGGCGCCTTTCGGGGAGACCCCGGCGGCAGCTCCCGTGCTGAGTCAGCAGCAGAAACCCCTCGAGGCGCAGGAGGAACACAGACTCCGGGCCGGTGTGAACGGGACAGGCGCGGGGTGCGGCGGGAGCCAGCCAGGCCCCCGCAGAGCTCCCGGGCTGGGCCTCCAGGACAGCCCGGCCTCGGGCACCCTCCCCGGGAAGGGGGAGCCGCGCGGACGCCCCCGCCGCCTGCGCTCACCTGAACACGTCGTTCCAGTACTCCCTCACGTAGGACACCTGGTGGAAGGGGATGTCCAAGACCCGGCACACTCGGTACGCGTCCTCGCAGTCCCTGTCGGCCGTGCAGACGCCATGCTCGTCCAGGGAGTCCCAGTTCTTCATGAACACCCCCGTCACCTGGTAACCTGGGGCGGGGGGGGGGGGGGGGGGCGCACAGCGCGGAGAACGGACAGCCTGAGCCTCGCTGAACGGGCGGGCAGGGCTCCTGGGCGCTGCTGAGCCTGGCAGTCCCGCTGCGCCCTCAGAGCTGGTGCTCACCCAGCGCACGCCCCCCCCTCCCAGACGTCCCCCCGCCCCCTCAGCACTGCCCAGGCCTCGGGGCACAGCGGCTGCGGCACTGCACCTGTCTGAGCGGAAGGGAGCTGTGTGCGGTCGGGACCCCACCCGGGGGGCCCGGTGCCTGGCACACAGCATGTGTGCTGGGCGAGCGGAGAGCAGGAATCCGACACCATTTTCCAAAAACAAATAAAAAACCCATTTAACAGAAGAGCGAGCTCATTTCTAAAGTTGTTCCCAGTCACCACCTAAGATTTAGGCTCTGCGTCCTCAGACATTAAGAGACTGAAGTTCTGGCTGTTTGATGACCCATTTTTGCCCTTTTCTGTTGACAAACCACCCAACCACACTCTGGAAAGAGCAAACGTAGCCTCATGCCACCTTGAACCCCAAGGCGCCGGCCTGCGTGAGAACCCCGCTTTCTTGGCGGCGGCTCAACGGAATGGGAGCGGGCATCTGACTGAAAGGTTTCACCCAGGACAAAGCTTTGCCTAAACCAAAAGGCCATGCTTACACGACCGCCCATCCCAGCAGGTAGCCAGTGGCCCCCTGTGCTTCCCAAGTACCGGACTCTACGGGGTGGGGGGACTCCAGGACTTCCGGTCTGCACCCCTGCAAAGGGCAGAGGCTGTGTCTCCCGAAACCCTGTCCCCAGCGCCGGGCTGTGCCCAGAGGAGCTTCATGAGCTTGTGGAAGAGTAACTCTGGACGCGGAGCCTCAGAACTCGCTCCTGCCCGCCGTCTGCCCGGCCACGTTTCCCTGGACAGACCCGCGGAGCCGGCACAGGCTCATTGTGTGCGGGGCCTTGGTGCCCCCCCCCAGTCCTGCTCTCCGGGGGCACAGGCTGGGGCCGGTCCCTCCCAGGAGGCGGGGCGGGGGGGGATGCCAAGGTGAGAGGGCCCCGCGTTTTCTCTTCCTGGTCATCAGCTTCC
The DNA here is from genome assembly GCA_027563665.1 of Antrozous pallidus. Lineage (NCBI taxonomy): Eukaryota > Metazoa > Chordata > Mammalia > Chiroptera > Vespertilionidae > Antrozous > Antrozous pallidus. The sequence continues at coordinate 118,502,611 of CM050513.1, read as the reverse complement.
TCGGGGGAGGCTGGCTATGAAGCTGGAGGCGGGGCCAGGGTATGAGTGACATGACACCTGGTCCCCACAGGGCATCCTCCACGTCTCCCAGAGTGTCACACGCGTCAGGAAACACGGGCTGGGCATTGCCTACCCAACAGAATCTACGCCCCTAACCCTGCGGTCGGCAAAACTTTGGCCCCTTGAGTGCGGCTCTTCTACAAAACACCACGGCCTGGGCGAGTCTATGTTGAAGACGTGGCCTTAGAAGGTTAAGTTTTAAAAATGTGGCTCTCCAAAGAAATTTCAATCGTTGTGCTGTTGACGTTTGGCTCTGTGGACTAATGGGTTTGCCGACCACTGACTGTCCTAACAGCCTCCCCAATTAGGGGTCAGGCTCCGTCCAGGCCGGCCACGCGTTCTGGGGCCGCCTTTCCTCCCTCCAGCTGGCAGGTCCTGGCTGTGAAACCACCTCTTCCTTCAGGTCCCCCCGCCCCCCCGCACCCCCTCTGGGAACCCGCCCTTCCTGCTGCCATGGGTGCCAGTTCACTGTCCCGCGTTTTGACGTCATGGACCGCTCCCACTAGCTGGTTGCCGATGACGTCACCCACCGCCGCTAAAGTCGAGCCTGAAGCGCGCCCCACGCTGGGCGCGCGTGACGTCACCAGCCCTCCCCGTGACCCTGTGAGGTCGTTGCCTCCATTTCCGGGAACCTGCCCCGGCGGGAGCCTGCATTCACTCGGCGCTCCTCGCCCGGCCCCACGGGGGCTCGCGGCGCTGCGGCCTCACGGGACGGGCCCCCCAGAGCCGGGCGGGAGGGGCCTCCGCTCCCACCCCGGACCCTGTGCACTGCACGCGGGTGCTTCCCCGGGGAAGTCTGTCCGCTGAACGGCGGCCACGGGCGACAGCAAGCGGACGGCCGTCGGTTCCCGTCGCCACCGCCCACGGACAGGCGCCTCTCGGGGCGAGTGCGCGCGGCCTGGGGGTGAGGTGCGGGCGCCGCCGTCACCTAGCGCAGGGCTGGGACCAGCGAGACGCGCCCGGGGGAGGAGGCAGTCCAGACTGGTCCCGGCCCGGCGGACGGCGGGGAGCGCGGCCGCGCGGCGCCCTCACCTCTGCGCCGCAGCAGCAGCGCGGCCACGGCGCTGTCCACGCCGCCGGACAGGGCGCACACGACGTGCCGCGCAGCCAGCATCCGCACCGCCTATTCCGCCAGTACCGACGCCGCTTCCGCGCCGCGCCGGAAGTCCCGCCCCGCACGGTGCTCCGCGAGTGAGGCCCGGCCGGAAACGTTGGGTCCGAGAGTCGCGTTCCGCCGGCAGGTTCTTCCTGGGCTTTCATTCCAGGCTGTGGGTGCTCCCCCCAGGCAGTGTGTGTATGCACCCCTGCCCCCCACTCCGTACTGACAGTGTGCATGCGTGTGTGTGTGTGTGTGTGTGTGTGTGTGTGTGTCACAGCGATCAGCTGCCTCCTGCAGGTCCCCTACCTGATCTAGCCTGAAACCTGGGCCTGTGCTCTGACCTGGACTCGAACCAGCAACCACTTGCTCTGTGGGAACTGACCAACTGAGCCACACCAGCCAGGGCGCTTTTTCATTTTGTAAAACTGGGGGTGCAGCCGCCAAATGGGTTTCAGGTGTTATGCCCAGAGTTCGGGGTCTCCAATAATCAACCAGGCAACCGTGATCCGATGCAAAAGCAGAGTCTTTATTCGAGCCCGGGCTCGGCGCTCACAGCCCCTTTACCGGCACAGCGGTGGAACCAGAGAGAGCGAGAGCCTGGGGAGACAGAGGTTATAAGGACTGGTCATTTGGGGGGCCTAGGAGAGTGGCGTGGGTTACGGAGATTGGTCACTTTGGTTAGGGTTTCATATTCTGAGATCAGAGCGTCCCCTACTGCCCCCTGAATGGTCAGCAGCGACGCATAGGGAGCACCTTTGTGGTATGACCTCATCAGGACCTAAGTCGCATCCCTGGAGTTTCATTGGTCCACTCGGGCAGTGGTTGGGGGAGTTAGGACATTCCTGGTGCTCCTGTGGTCACTCCCATCAGGGGAGGAGGGGGTCAGGCTGACCAGCTCCGCAAGATGGAGGACAGCCAGTTCTGCTTTGTTCTTTCCCAGGTGGGATCGGAACCATGGTTTGAAAAACGCAGGGAGGAAATGGTACACAGGTCAGTACCAGCGCTTGGCAAGCACATCTCATTAGTTCTTTGCCGCCTACAAGGTCCCCAGTGGACACAGTGTTTAAATGTGGATAATTACCAAGGCAAGCCATTTTTTTTGAGAAGGGAGTGAAACGAGGAAGGCCCCAAGGACCAATTTCTAACAACTGACAGCCGGGTGGCCAGGACTCTGTGAGCGACAGAGCTACAGGGAAGCAATTTCTTCTTGCCTCTTCCGGGAGAGGTGGGTAGACTCAGCACCTGCACCCCGCCTTCGGCACGTTCAGCTGAGTCTGTGACCCTGGCCCTGCTGGTGTCGCTGGATTTGGGGCCCGGCCTGGAGGACCATGTCTCTCCTGGAGTGGCAGTCCAGTTCCTGCCCAAGCAAGGGGCTCTGGGTTTCTGTACACGGCAGCCCGCCCACAAAGGGGAGGAAAGGATGCATTGGCGACGTGTTTTCTGCTACTTTTCTGTGAAATCTCTTAGCTGCTTTGTAGTGCCAAGTCTTTAGCCTCGTGTAAATCCAGGTCGGTGGGTGGACCCGCCATGGCAAAGACAATGCCAGCCCAGGGCCCCTGCCCACAATGCCAGCGCTGTAATCCCGTGGGTTTCAGAGATGCCCTAGTCACGTGACGCGGGGTCTGAGATGCCCAGGAAGGCGGCGGCCAGTGGCAGGGGGGAGCTCCCACTATGGGACGGCAAGTGCTGCTCCTCTCCTTCCGTGTGCGGGCAGGCCAGGGCCCAGGAGCCAGGGCAGCCGGGCAGGGGCAGGCGGGCAGGGGCGGATGCTTTACCTAACACAGTGGGGACCTCTACCATTTGCTTGAAGGAGTAAAGTCCAGTGACTGGAACTGCAGGGACAGCTGCAAAGCAGGCAGAGCAGCTGAGCCAGGCAGCCTGGGGGGGTGGAGACAGGAACAGCTCAGCTCCCCAGTGCAGGGGACGGCGGAGTCCCAAATGGCCCCTCTCTCCCACCAAACCTAAACCCCCAGAAGACGGGGGCATGAGCTTTGCACCTCACTATCCAGCAGAAATGCAGCCTGCCCAGAGCAAGTCTCCCTAAATGCCTGTCGAGTGGATTCAGTCCCAGGCCTCGGTGGTCTCTGGTGACCCTCTGCCGTCCCCCAGTAGAGGGCGGGGGAGAGGAGGGTTCGGAGGCCCCGCGTGTCCCTCCGGCAGGCCTGCTTCGTCTGGGGATGCGGGAGAAGTCCAGGTGGGAACGCACACCTCGGGCATCTTCACAGCTCCCCCCTGCCCGGCACCGCCTTGCCATCCCCTTCCCTTCCCGGTCCTCCTGGGACCTCAGCAGTCACCTCCCCGGTGGGACCCCCATCCCAGCGCCCTCCCTCAGCCCCGGAGACCCAGGCTCCCAATGAGCAGCGTTTCTGACTGAAATCTCACAAACAGGGCGACCTCTCCAGACTCAGCTCCCAGGCCAGCCACTCCAGAGACATACCCCACAGGGACACGCTGAGCAGCGGCCCACAGCCGCCAGGGCCCCCGCTGCTGCCCCAGCACAGCCCCCCCCCAGCCCTCCCTCGTTAAGGATGCCCCCTCCATGCTGCACCCCACCCACCCCGGCCTCCGGGTCTGCGGCCGCTCGGCGGTCTCTGGCGCCCACCCGCAGGGCAGACCGCTCCGCCGCCGGACCCGCGACATTTGTTGACACCGTTTCGTTCCCGTGTTTCCGGTTCCATGCCGTGACTGTCAGTGACTGCAGCCCGTACCCCTGACACCTGCACCCGTCTCCCGCCGCAGCCGCCTCTGGCAGCCGGCAGTCTGCTCTGCGGCCCTTTAAGATGCCATCACAGGCGAGACCATGGGCGACCCTCAGCCTGACACACACACCCCCTTCCCTTCCACCCTCCCCCACCCCCACCCCCGCCATCGCGCCCTCGCCCCCATCCCCCCGCGCTGCATTTCCGAGTTTGGACAATATGAATGGCGCATATGGGTTAAAATGACAAAATAGTTATGTATGTTTGGAAACCAGATATGCTTTAATATATTTTCACTTATTTTACAATTTAAATTAAACCTAGAATACTTAACTTTTATGCACACTTAGTTCTTAAAATAGTCATTTGCTGTGTCACATAAAAACGGTTCAAAAAGTTCACACGGGCGGCACAGGGAGCGGCAGAGGCCCCATCCCACGCCGGCCGGGGTTTCGAGGTTCCGGAACTTTCCCAGGCAATTTCCGGAGAACGGTCTGCGGGCTGGAGCCGCCGGGCGAGCGGCGAGGCGGCTCCGCTCAGAACCGGAGCAGCGGCGAGTCCAGGTTCTCCTTGTTGGCCGTGGGGCTCAGCTGGATCAGCGGCGAGCACAGGTCTATGAGCTGCGGGGGAGCGGGGAGGGAGGTGTCCCGCTGCAGGGCCTCCCCAGCTGTGCACCCCGGCTGCACGGAGCCTGGGCCGGAGCCCGGGGGGGGGGGGAGCGGGCTCGGCGCACTGACCCCCGGGGGCACTGGAAGTGGGAGACAACGCCACCCACCGCAGCACGCTGGTCCCTCAAACAGCTATGCCCCCAACCCGGGACCGGACTGGAAGCGCTGTGCCCCCTCGGCTCTGGGTCCGGGCAGGGCTCCTGGGGGGGCCCTGACGCCGGGGATGCGGTGGGCCCAGGCCCGCTGCCCTCCGGGGCTGCTCCAGGGTCGCGTGACGTCTGACCATCGAGGAGCAAACCCGGAACCGAGACCACCGGGCCGAAGCCGGGCCCTCTGCTGTCTCCCCGCCCCGTCCCCCGACCCCCACTCTGCTGTCTCCCCCATCCCCCTCCCGTTCTCCCCCCGCCTTCCCCATCCCCCCTCCGCCCGCCTCCCCCGCCCCGTCCCCCCGCCCCTCGCCTCACCTGCCCCACGGCGGGGAGCGGCTTGGCCGGGGCGCTCCTGTCCGTGGCCGGGGAGTTCACCAGGAGGTCCAGCAGCGGCCGGCTTCCGGGTCCCGAAGCGGGTGCCTCTGGGGTGGCGCCCAGGTCGATGAGAGGGGTGTCACCGAGGGGGCACCCAGCACTTGGAGTGACGCGTGGGTTCGGCGGGACGTCCACGAGGACAGCCTGCAGGGGCACAGGGTTCGAGGGGGCGCTGGTGCTTCCCGCCCGGCACCGGGAGCGGGCCGCTGTGTCCGGTGCTCGCGTGTGAGACACTGGAGGGCGGGCTGGGCCCAGGAGAGCCGCCACCCGGGACCCCGCTGACCTCCCACCCGCTCCCTCCGGCCTTGACCCCAGCCCGGCAGCCCCACGACAAGGAGTCCCCTTCCTTCACCTCTCGGGGGGCCGCCTCCGCAGGGGGCCGGGCCGTGTCCAGCGCTAGTTCGGCGGCGACGCTTTCGCTTCCGGAACCCGGGGCCTCGCTCCCCTCCGGGGAGAAGCGGAGCGCCTGCGGCACGGCCGGGGAGACACCGCCGTCCGAGGACCCGTCGGAGCCCGGGGCACCGGCCCGGCCGCCCCCGCTGCCCGGTGCGGCTCTGCAGAGGGAGACCGTGAGGGGGAGTCCGTGCGGCTGGTGCGGGCCTGCTCCTCCCCGGGGCCATCCATCCTATCCCCGGGACTCCTCCCCATTCCTCCCCGCATCTCCCCCTCCTCCCCACGGCCTCCTCCTCCCTCCTCCCCACGCCTCCCCCCTCCCCCCTCCCCGTGCATCCTCCCTCCCTCCTCCCCACGGCCTCCGCCTCCCCCCTCCCCCCTCCCCGTGCATCCTCCCTCCCTCCTCCCCCACGGCCCCCGCCTCCCCCCTCCCCCCTCCCCGTGCATCCTCCCTCCCTCCTCCTCACGGCCTCTTCCCTCCTCCCTCCCTCCTCCCTCCCTCCTCCCCGCGGCCTCCTCCACCCTCCTCCCCACACTTCCTCCCTCCCTCCCCCCTCCTCCTCCCCACGGCCTCCTCCCTCCCTCCTCCTCCCTCCTCCTCACGGCCTCCTCTCACCTCCCCACAGACGTCCCCTGGGGCGCAGACGACAGTCGCCGAGCGGACAGGCACAGGGGAGAAGCCAGGGTCCTGGGCACGGGGTTAGGGGTCACCGACGGGAGGCTGGAGAGCCGCCGGCGGGCAGGCGTGGGCAGGCCGGACGCGCGTGTGGTGCTGGCGGGGGTCCTGGGGGCCGGCCCCGAGGGGTGCCGCGCAGGAGTGCCGGGGGCCCCCCTGGAAGACAGGACGCGGAAGTCCCGTCACGGGCCGTGCTAACGGGGGAGCCTGTGTCCACACACAGAGCACCCCCAGCCGCGGGCGTGCGGGCCCTGCCTCCCGGGCCGTGCCCACGCTCCCACGCGGGATCTGCAGCCGGGGGACAGTCGGGAGGGCGGGCCTCTGACACCGGCTCCAATCAGGAAGTGGGGACCGGGCCTCCACCACACCTGGGGACAACCAACCAGCGGTCTCCTGCGGGACCGGCCGGTCACCGTGGGAACTTCGGGGGCAGCACGGCCCCAGCGCGGGGTCAGCACTGCCGTGGGGCGAGTCGTGCCGTGCCCCTGGTGGACGCGAGGGGGGAGCCGGGCGAAGGGCAGCGGGCAGTGAGCAGCGGTCACTCTGGTCATTACCTCCCCGCCGGCGTGCAGGGCTGCGGCCTCCGCGCCCCCGAGGGCCTGGGCGTCGCGCTGTCGCCTGAGGGAGAGAGGAGGCCTCAGTCCGTCTGTCCGTCCGTCCGACCCGCCAGGCGGCCAGGCCCAGCCGGGCTCCTCGCTCTCAGCCGTTTTCCCAAGGGGCTGGGGTGGCGCGAAAAGACGCTCAGACAGGCCCCCGGGAACCGCCCGGGGGGGGGGGGGGCAGCACATGGGGCCCTGCCGCCCCCTGGCTTCGCTGGGCCGCCGCAGGCGGGGCCGGGGTGAGACGACGACCAGGCAGGCCCGACTCATCTTGACCGGCTCGAGCTCACCGGGCGCTCGCCCGCGGCAGCAGCGCCCACGGGGTCGGGTCCAGGCGAGCCCCCCAGCCCCATGTCCTCATTCCCGTGACCCAGGACACCCCAGTCACCTCAGAGGCCCCACTGCTGCACGAGGCTGCGGCTGGCGGGTGTTCCGGGTGCTCTTCTCACCACAAGGTGATGACGGGGTGGGGGCCGAGTGAGACCCCCAGCTGCAGCCCCACGAGTCACCCTAACAACTGACCCCACTCTCCGGGCGCCAGGCCGCAGCCATCTGAGAGCCGGGTGAGGAGTTAGTGCCCAGAGCTCCAGCCCCCCCCCCGCCCCCCGGGGAAGGCGGGCGAGGCACCGCCCTGCAGTGTCCCCTCCCGTTGTGCCCGCCGGCGTGGCTCGGGGCTGAGCATCAACCTGTGAACCAGGAGGCCACGCCCCACCCCCAGTGGGGGGCGTGCAGGGGGCTGCCTGTCAAAGGTTCTCTCTCGTCACTGATGTTTCTTTTCTCTTCTTTTCTTTTAAATAAGTCTTGTTAACCCTCACCTGAGGATATCTGTCCATTGACTTTTAGAGAGAGTGGGGGAGAGAGACATCGATTGGTCGCCTCCAGCCCAAGCTTTCACCAGGGCCCAGACCTGGGAGCAGCCCGCAACCACGGTGCGTGCCCTTGACCGAAATCGAACCCAGGACCCTTTAGTCCACAGGCCTACGCTCTATCCACTGAGCAAAACCTGCTGAGGCCCATCAATGATGCTTCTATCGCCCTCTCTGGGATCAATAAGAACACACCGTATTTTCCGCGTATCAGACGGCTGGAACTGAGGGTGATGGGAGATAAACAACAGGGAGAGAGCAAGTGCCGGGCAAGTAAGTCCCTGGCGAGTTAGCAACGCCCATGAGAACTGCAAACTGCGGTGTTTTACACCTGGAGTGTAAGAGACCCCGGATTTTGAGAAGGTTTTCCTGGGTTAAAAAGTCGTCTTATACGCCGGAAAATACGGCACTTAGAAAAATTTGTGATCATCAAAATGCTGAAACAGCAAGAGGCCACCCCCAGAGCAGCAGAGGAGCAGGGTGTGGAGGACGGAGCACCACCGCAGCGCCTCCTCCGCCGAGCCTGAGCCACGTCCGGTCCCGAGGCGGAGGCCGCGGCCGCCTAGGCTTTCAAACGGAAACAAACAAACTTCAAATAGGCTTGTCCAGTTTTCAAACCCCACTCGCGTGTCTCTGACTCACCGGCGGGAAACGTGGGGATCTTGAACGGCCCGGTCGGGGTGGGCGGGGCCTCCGGCCAGGAGGTCAGAAGGGAGCCCCGCCTGGCGCTCCCGGGGCCGCGCAGCTGAGAGCAGCACAGACTGGGCCGAGGGCTCCGCCCGCCTCCCCGCTCCGGAGTCTGCGGCTGGGCGAGGGCCGGGGCGGTGGGGGCCGCAGGGGCCGCGGGGCCAGGGCAGCGGCTCTGCCCGCAGCCGGCAGCAGCACCCGGCAGGGCCGGCCGGACGGCAGGGGCTCCGGCGCGGCCCGCCTGGCTGGGCTTTGGCGGAGGCCGGGCGCGGTCCGCGGAGGCGCTGGCTCGCTCGCTGGGTCCGGCTGGAAAGGGAGACACGGCCGATGTCAGGCTCCTGCGGTTTTAGCCGTGGGGCCACTCGGCGCGCACGCGGGACACGCTGTCCTCAGCACGGCGACCTGAAGCGCTTCCCGGTGCGGACTGACCGTCGGCGATTTCCCAACGAGGAGACAGGCCACGTCCGCAAACGCAGGCCGAGCCGCGTGAGGGCCCTCCCCAGCCACCGGACAGCCAGGCTCAGCGGCCCCTCCACCTGAGGCCCTGTCGCACCCCACCCACCCTGTGGAGCAGTGCTGGCATTTTTCGGAATAACTACCGCTCACACCCGGGCCTCGCACCTGCACCCGGGCCCCGCCCCCACACCAGGGCCCGGCCCACACACCGGGCCCCGCCCCCACACCCAGGCCCCGCCCCCACACCAGGGCCCGCCCCCAGCCCGGGCCCGCCCACACCGGGCCCCGCCCACACCAGGGCGCGCTCATACCCAACCCGCTCATACCCGGGCCCGCCCACACACCCAGGCCCCGCCCACACACCAGGGCCCGCCCCCACCGGGCCCCGCCCACACCAGGGCGCGCTCATACCCAACCCGCTCATACCCGGGCCCGCCCACACACCCAGGCCCCGCCCACACACCAGGGCCCGCCCCCAGACCGGGCCCGGCCCTTACACAGGACCCGAGCTTAGCACTGCCGGCCCAGGCTCCTGCTTTGCTTTCCGGTCACCTTAAAAAGTGACCACGTAGACCTGAGCCTGCACCACGCCAGTGGCTCCCCCAGAGGGCGCTCCCGCTCTGTCTCCTGCTCCCCGTGGCGTCGGCTGGGCTGGCTTTCCGGGCTCACTGCCCCCATGGCTGCACTGTCAGTATCGCACCTGGAGGCTTCTGGGTGAGGGCACCAAACCTGCGCCTCCAGGAGAACGCCCCGTTCCTCACTCCCCACCGTGGCGGCCCGGCTGCTGAGGGGGCTCCCGCCGAGGCCGGGGGCCGGCCTCTCCTCGTTCAGCCCCCGCTGCGGGATGAGCGCTGCCGCCCAGCAGCTGAGCAGAGCCCGGGGCGGATACTCGGCTGCCAACAGCCCCCGCGCCGCAGCCTGGCCAGACGCCCTAACTGGGAGGCGGGCGCGGCCTGTGGCCGGCAGTGGCACCACCCATCCCGGCCGAAGGCCACGCAGGTGTGTGCCGAGAAAGGTCAGCTGGGGGGCTGCCTCATCCTTCTGAGGGGTCAGGACACCCCAAGCACAGCCTTGAAGGCAGCTGCGGTGCCTGCAACGGCGGCCTCGGGGCTTGTGGGTAAACAGTCTCTCTGCTCCTCTCGCTCGCAGGCGGCAGCTGCACCGGCGGCCCTGCTGTTGGCTCGAGAAGTCACCGCGCCCGACCGGTGTCCAGGGTTACATCCCGGGCCAGGGCCGCCTGCGGGGGGGTGCGGGGCGGGGGGAGCTGCCTCCTCTGTGGGCTGAGTGTGCCCGGAGCCAGCGCCGGGGTTTGGAGGCCACGCTCTGGCCGTGAGGTTCGACCTGTGCGCCGGACCGTCTCCTCAGAGCACTCGGGGTGAGAGGGAGGAACCCCGATTCCTTAACTCCCGGACCTGGCTGTCCACACGCCTGGGGCCACCCTCACCCCCAAACCACAGCCCAGGCCGCCAGCACCCGTCCCGCACGCACCTTGCTGGGCAGGGGGACAGCCCGCCAGGCTGCCTGATTGAGAGCCTGCGGTGGCACCTGCTGAGCCAACAGAGGCGGGCCCGGCGGGGGCAGAGTGCCACACTCCCGGACCCCACATCTAACCCCCCGACACTCCCGGACCCCACCTCTAACCCCCCCCACACTCCCGGACCCCATATCTAACCCCCCACACTCCCGGACCCCATATCTAACCCCCCGACACTCCCGGACCCCACCTCTAACCCCCCCACACTCCCGGACCCCATATCTAACCCCCCCCACACTCCCGGACCCCATATCTAACCCCCCACACACTCCCGGACCCCACATCTAACCCCCCCCACACTCCCGGACCCCATATCTAACCCCCCGACACTCCCTGACCCCACATCTAACCCCCCCCCACACTCCCGGACCCCATATCTAACCCCCCACACTCCCGGACCCCATATCTAACCCCCCGACACTCCCGGACCCCACATCTAACCCCCCCCACACTCCCGGACCCCACATCTAACCCCCCACACACTCCCGGACCCCACATCTAACCCCCCACACACTCCCGGACCCCATATCTAACCCCCCACACTCCCGGACCCCATATCTAACCCCCCGACACTCCCGGACCCCACCTCTAACCCCCCCCACACTCCCGGACCCCATATCTAACCCCCCCCCACACTCCCGGACCCCACATCTAACCCCCAACACTCCCGGACCCCATATCTAACCCCCCCCCACACTCCCGGACCCCATATCTAACCCCCCACACTCCCGGACCCCATATCTAACCCCCCACACTCCCGGACCCCACATCTAACCCCCAACACTCCCGGACCCCATATCTAACCCCCCCACACTCCCGGACCCCACATCTAACCCCCCCCACACTCCCGGACCCCACATCTAACCCCCCCCACACTCCCGGACCCCACATCTAACCCCCCACACTCCCGGACCCCACATCTAACCCCCCACACTCCCGGACCCCACATCTAACCCCCCACACTCCCGGACCCCACCTCTAACCCCCCACACTCCCGGACCCCACATCTAACCCCCCACACTCCCGGACCCCACATCTAACCCCCCACACTCCCGGACCCCATATCTAACCCCCCACACTCCCGGACCCCATATCTAACCCCCCGACACTCCCGGACCCCACATCTAACTCCCCCACACTCCCAGACCCCACATCTAACCCCCCACACTCCCGGACCCCACATCTAACCCCCCACACTCCCGGACCCCATATCTAACCCCCCACACTCCCGGACCCCACATCTAACCCCCCACACTCCCGGACCCCATATCTAACCCCCCACACTCCCGGACCCCACATCTAACTCCCCACACTCCCAGACCCCACATCTAACCCCCCCACACTCCCGGACCCCATATCTAACCCCCCACACTCCTGGACCCCACATCTAACCCCCCACACTCCCGGACCCCATATCTAACCCCCCACACTCCCGGACCCCACATCTAACTCCCCACACTCCCAGACCCCACATCTAACCCCCCACACTCCTGGACCCCATATCTAACCCCCCACACTCCCGGACCCCATATCTAACCCCCCACACTCCTAGACCCCACATCTAACCCCCCACACTCCCGGACCCCACATCTAACCCCCCACACTCCTGGGCCGGGCCGGCCGCAGGGGTTCTGCTGTGGACAGAGCCCCAGTCAGTCGCCCCACCTTCCCCGGAGCGAGGAGGGCAGACGCCATCCACAGCCGCGGTGCTGACACCTGCCCCACTCGGCAGAGGGCGCCCTCACCCGTCACAGAACAGCCACAAGCCACGTGCCTCCATGCTGATGCCACAGAACAGGCGGGGGCGGGGGTGTCTCCCCTCAGCCCTCACGACAGCAAAACAACTTCGGTCCCGAAACCCCCACCCGGTCAGCTCCAAACCAGAGCTCCACTTCCACACTCAGCGCAGCGCCTCTGGGTGCCGGGGAAGCAGCCATGCGCACGGCAGCCGGACCCCAACGGGGCGCAGATCCAGCCCTCCAGCCCCTCCCCCCCTCCCCGGAACACCCACTCTACACCCTCGTCCCATGACCGCCCCCTGAACAGCTCTCAGGCACTGGGCACTCACCCCTTTGGGACGGCTGCACCCCCAAACTGCAATGCCATCTGCGCGAGCCTCTGCCTGGGGTGGGGAAGCACCCCGAGGGCAGGGACCCTGACCGCCTCCCGCCCCAGACCACAATTCTTCCAGAACCTTCTGCTGAGCCTAAGTGGGTCTGAAAACCTGTCCCAGAGGGGTGCCAGCACCCAAGGCCTCACCGGGTTAGCCGTGGCCGGCGCGCCTTACCTCTGCCGGCCGGGGAGCCGCCCAGGCCGGTGCCCGCGCCCGACACAGAGCCCCGGGCGCAGGGCCTTCGCACGGGACCCCCAGCGCCGCTGGGCGGCCGCAGCTGCGTCTTCTTCAGCCCCGGCTGGAAGAGACATTACACCATCAGCAGCCTAGACCAGTGCGGCTCAGTGGACAGAGCCTCGGCCTGCGGACTGAAGGGTCCCGGGTTCGATTCCGGGCAAGGGCATGTACCTTGGCTGCGGGCACATCCCCTGTAGGGGGCGGGCAGGAGACAGCTGATCGATGTTTTTCTCTGGTGGATGTTTCTGACTTTCTATCCCTCTCCCTTCCTCTCTGTAAAAAAAAAAAATCAGAAAAAATACTTTTTTAAAAAAAGTCATCAACAATCTCATTAGCTACCCATCCTGTTTCTGCGAAAGTCGGGTTTTAATTAAATTTTAACCACTGAATAATTAGCATCTCTAATTAGAGAAGAGCGAAGCCAGGCAGCACGCTGGTCCAGACTGAGCCGCCGTCGGGGGCGGGCTGGGACGTGGACTTGGGCCCCCCGGCCCAGGGGTCAGGGGGTCAGCTGCCGTGGGCCCAGCCCAGGGCACATGCCGAGCTGCGTGGCCACCGTGCGGAGAAGCAGGCAGCAGAGGGACGGGAGGCCCGGCCCGCGAGGAGCCGAGGCTGCAGACACGGACGCCATCCCGCCAGGCGCTGCGAGGAGCCGAGGCTGCAGACACGGACGCCATCCCGCCAGGCGCTGCGAGGAGCCGCGGCTGCAGACACGGACGCCACCCCGCCAGGCGCTGCGAGGAGCCGAGGCTGCAGACGCGGACGCCACCCCGCCAGGCGCTGCGAGGAGCCGAGGCTGCAGACGCGGACGCCACCCCGCCAGGCGCTGCGAGGAGCCGAGGCTGCAGACGCGGACGCCATCCCGCCAGGCGCTGCGAGGAGCCGCGGCTGCAGACACGGACGCCACCCCCGCCAGGCGCTGCGAGGAGCCGAGGCTGCAGACACGGACGCCATCCCGCCAGGCGCTGCGAGGAGCCGAGGCTGCAGACGCGGACGCCATCCCGCCAGGCGCTGTGAGGGCCGCGGGAGCAGCCCCGGGTCAGGCCCTCGGTGGCAGGGAGGTGACTTCCGGCCCCGCACGGCGCCGGGGCAGAGGCCAGGCCCCACGGCACGCCGCCTGCTGTCTGCATTTCACCACCTGCCCCCCGGGCGTCACCCCTCAATCTCCCACCCCTGATTGTGATTCAGAGACACGCCCGCACACACAAGGCTGCCCTCTCTCCCCCGATCAGGCCCCGCACACACAACGCTGCCCTCTCTCTCTCCCCCCCGCCCCCCTCCGCTCAGGCCGCGCCACCGCAGCCCCCATCACCCACCTTGTTTGGAGCAGGGAGCGATCGCTTGCCCTGGACCATGAGGCTGCCGCCGGCCGGCAGGGTGGAGGCATCCCGGGCAGCCCTGGCCTTGTCGGGGGGCCTGTCCCCATGGGGTCCCTTCTCGTCGGGGGTTTTCATCCCGGGAGGGCTGGCCGGCTTCTCTTTCGGAGGCTGGAATGTCACAGGGGAACGTGAGAGACGCCGGGGGGTTAACGGAGCGCACACCCCAGGGCTTGGCTCAGGGCCGCTGCAGGCACCCCGCTCCCCTCGGCCCAGGCTCTGCGGGCGCTGCAGCCGGCCTCGGGCTGACCGGGGCGTGTGTGCAGGGGGCGGGCTCGGAGCCGGAGGGAGGGATCCCCAGGCCCTGGCGAGGCGCCGGCTTCACCTGAAGTGCTAACTGCACCACAGCATCGTGCTCCGGGCCGGCCAGCGGAGCCCGCCCAGGGCGGGGGCAGAGGGCCAGGCGCGGGTGCAGCCACTCCTCAGAGAACACCCCCTCAGCCCCCGCAGGATGCAATATCACCTGCCGCACCCCCCCCCCGGCTTCCCTGCCGCCCCCAAGCCCCCAGGACCGCAGCTCCGCCTGGCCGACCGCACCCACAGGCACCCATCCCAGGAGGGGGAGTTTCTGGAAGCTGCTTGTTACCGTAAATGAACCCCCAGTGGGAGGATGTCCAGTGTAGGAACAAAATCAAAGCAAAGATGTCAACCGGAGCTCCAGAGGGGGTGTGTCTAAGGCCTCACACTAGCCAGGCGGCCGGGCCCACGTGCACCCCAAGCCCAGGCCTGGTCCTCCCCTGCTGTGCGCCCCGAGCAGCCACCCCAGCCTCCACCCCCAGGGTTGCTCCACGCGGGCTGGGGAGCCAGACCAGACCAGACCAGACCGGACCAGAGCAGACCGGACCAGACCAGACCGGACCAGACCGGACCGGACCAGACCGGTGTGGGCGGCGGCTGTGCCCACCTTCTCCGCGGCCGTGTGCAGGCTCCTTCCCCTGGCAGAGGTGGCGCGGGGCGGCAGCAACCTGCTGACCCCCTTCTTCAGAGGGGCCGCCGGGCGCGGAGGGCGAGCGGGGCTGGGCTCCCCGGGCAGAGAGGGCCGAGGGGAGCTCGGGGGGCCCTGCGTGCGGGCGGGGCCCGAGGGCGGCGGGCTTCCTGGCGGCGGCAGGCCGGGCGAGGGGCTGTCCGCCAGGCAGTACGTCTCCCTTTTCAGGGAGCCGGGGCTCTTCTTGGCTTCGTGCTCCCTCTCGAACAGGAGCATCTTCAGCCGCGACTCCTGGATGAAGCGCTCCACGCCCTGGCTGCCCGCGTGCGGGGGCCCGGGCCGGGCGGGGGCGCCGCGGCCGCTGCTCTCTATCTGCAGGGCCAGCAGGTGCGCCTCCTTGTACACCTCCACGAACTTCTCCCCGGCCAGCGGGCTCCAGCGCAGGGGGCTCTCGGAGGCCGGCGGAGGCTGGGGGGGGCCGGGGCCCGGGCCCCCGAGCTCCAGGCTGGCGGCGATGCACCTCTCCTTGTGCCCAACGGGCCCAAAAAAGACCTCATCGTCCTCGCTGGCGCTGCGTCGGGAGAGGGGGCTGTGAGCGACACGGGCCGTTCCCTGGACGCTCTCACCGAGCGCGGCCACGCCCTCGGCCAGGGAAGGCGACTCCGATCTTTACCTTATCGAAGACAGCGACAGGTCGAAGTCAAACTTCTCGTCGGCCAGAAGCAGCACGTCTGGGGGGAGAGTCGCCGTTATTCTAGGGGCGATAACCCGGAAACACCCCGTCTCTATCGCTATCAACACCAGGACGAAATCTCTCTCCCCAAAGCAGCACTTCCCATCACTTTTTAACAGTCACGTTCTCAGAGGGGGCTCTAGGCTACCTTATTTCTTCCCACTTTCTTTTTAAAGCACAGCATCAGCTCTCCCGTGTTTGCTAGACGGTCCCAAAGGCCCCAGGCCCGGGTTACAGGCGTGGTCTGAGCCGCACGCCCGTCACCCGGCGGCTCTCCCGCCTCCCAGGCAGCGTCAGGTACAGGACGTCGTGCAGTCACCCCACTTCCCGACGCCAGCAGCTGTCGCGCTCGGGAACAGGTCCCGCGTTATTCAAACGCACAGGGACTCCGGAAGTGGACGGACCCGCTGCCGTCACCCCTCCCCGGAGCCCATCGGCACCCACGGCTCACACGGCACTGTGTGCCCCACCCGCACTGCCACCGGCACCTCCAGAGCCAGTGTGTCCGTCAGCCCGACTGCCCCCGACGGAGCACAGCCTCTGGGCCAGGGGTCCCTCTGCTGGGGGACCGCCTGCTCCTTCCCCTCCCGCCTCCCCCAGGGCTCCCAGCACAGACTCCGACACCACCTGCACTGCCTTCCCGTTCTGTGGAGGCCTCCAGACCCTCCTTCCGGCAGCCCCAGAGACACCGTGAGCTCCTCCAAGACAACCAACGTCCGGCTCTCCCGCGTCCCCCGCTGTCCAGCGAGGGCCTGAACACACAGCTAGACCCTTATCGGCCGCACTGAGCTGATGCTTCCATCAGACTCACACAGGACTTCACAACGCACGTCCCACCGGTCCCTGATCCAATGCAGCATGCTTAGCAAAACCACAAACTCTCTCTCTAAAAGCCAAAGTGTCCTTTA
Organism: Antrozous pallidus; assembly: GCA_027563665.1. Taxonomy (NCBI): domain Eukaryota; kingdom Metazoa; phylum Chordata; class Mammalia; order Chiroptera; family Vespertilionidae; genus Antrozous; species Antrozous pallidus. The sequence continues at coordinate 118,486,058 of CM050513.1, read as the reverse complement.
GAACTGAACTGCCAGTCGCCGTAACGTGCACTGACCACCAGGGGGCAGCTGCTTAGCGCACTCAGACAGAGGCCGTGCTCGTGGGCGGTGAGTGCAGCTGCTTTGGCAGGGGGTGCGGCAGGGCTGGGGTGAGTGGCAGCGGCAGCGGCAGCGGCAGCGGCGCCCGGCCCCAGGCCTGCTGCTTCAGCACCGCTCTCCCCTTGGGGGGGGGGATGTCTGACTGCTGGTTTTGGCCCGATCCCCACAGGCCAGGCCGACAGGGTCCTGGATTGCAAGAGGGCACAGGCCGGGCTGAGGGACCCCACCTGTGCACGAGTGCGTGCACTGGGCCTCTTGTCTAAAATATACTAGTACCCTAATCAGACTCGAATGAGTCCATTTAATTAGTCCTGATCACCCAAACCAGGGAAAGGTAGAAAGCATAAGTGCACGAGAGAAACAAAATTAACCAGAGAGGACGTTAAAAGACTCATAGGCTAATTTGCTCAACGCCATGCACATAAATAAGGCTTTGACCGAAACGGATACTTTTCTAGAAAACAGCTTACTAGTATTCCATTACTTCGCGTTTCTTCTTCAATCGTCATAAGCTTTTCTGATGTGAGAGAGAAACAGCTATTGGTTGCCTCCATACGTGACCTGACTGGGGGTCAAACCCGAAACCGAGGCATGTGCCCCGGCTGGGGATCAAGCCCACGGCCTCGTTGGTGTATGGGAACAATGCTCCAACCAACGGAGCCACACAGCAACCAACAGCTTTCACGTTTAGAAGGAAATATACAGGGGAAAAGACCCCATTTACAGCAGCAGCAAAAACCACACAATACCTATGAAAAACCTAACAAGAAATAGACAAAATAAACATAAAGGTTTAGTATATAAAAAAAGTAGCATCCTATATAATCTCATATAATAAAGAGGTAATACGCAAATTGTCCAACACACAAAAGGCTGCCTCTGTGTGGTCAAACATGGTTGCCACAAGAGGGCCAGCAGGGGAAGGCAGTTAGAGGCAACCAGGCTGGCAGGGGAGGGCAGTTATGGGGCAATCAGGCCAGCAGGGGAGCAGTTAGGCATCGGTCAGGCCTGTAGGGGAGTGGTTAGGGGGTGATCAGACTGGCAGGCAGAAGCAGTTAGGGGCAATCAGGAAGGCAGGCAAGCAAGCAGTTGAGAGCCAGTAGTCCTGGAGTGTGAGAGGAATGTCTGACTGCCTGTTTAGGATTGGGCCTAAACAGGCAGTTGGACATCCCTCGAGGGGTCCCAAATTGGAGAAGGTGCAGGATGGGCTGAGGGATACACCACACATACACATACACACACACACACACAAACACACACACACACACACAAACCCTCCCTGTGCACGAATCTCATGCACCAGGCCTCTAGCCTCAAATAATAGGGGGAAATGAATTGTTCAGTAAATGGTATTGAGTTGTGGGGGAAAATATATGTAACGTTTGACCCACGCTTCACACCACGCCAGGATAAATTTCAAATACGTCAGAGGAAGACGAGGTGGGCGGCTGTGACAGCCAGCTGGAAGCCACGCAGGAAAGGCGCAGTCCGAAAGGGAAAAGGTGTCTTAACCTAACCTCTGCCTGGCAGACGCCGCCATTAGCCACGTTACAAGAAACAACAAACAGGGACAAGCACGTCTGCACTCGCGTCTCGAAGGGCCAACGCCTGAGCCCTGTGCACGCTCAGAAAACAAGCCGCCGCGGACGGGAGGACGGACAGGAGGACGGACAGGAGGACGGACGGGAGGACGGACGGGAGGACGGACGTGGGATGTGAGCGGGCACCACGGCCCGGAGTAAAACGAGCGTTCTCCAACCTGTGCCAGGAAGCTCAGCCTCACTCCGAAATTAAAGCAGCCCTACCCGGTGCGGCTCAGCGGATAGAGCGTCGGCCTGCGGACTGAAGGGTCCCGGTCAAGGGCATGTACCTGGGTTGCAGGCACATCCCCAGTGGGGGGTGTGCAGGAGGCAGCTGATCAATGTTTCTCTCTCATCGATGTTTCTGACTCTCTATCCCTCTCCTTTCCTCTCTGTAATAAATCAATAAAATATACGTTAAAAAAAAAACTAAAGAAGTGCAAAATACACTTAGCGTGAAATCCCACTTCCCACCTGTCAGGCTGGCTGTAGGGGGAAGTGGGTGTCTGTCACCCATCCCGGCGGCACCACCGGGGTACCTGGCAGCACCCCCCCCCAAAACGCAGGCACCCGCTCTCTGGCCCGGGAGTCTGGCCTCAGTGTCCCCCACGGGCCGCCCGCTGGCATCTGCGGCAGCAGCATCGGAGACAGCAGGACCACAGACGCCCAAGCGCAGCCCCACAGGGAACACGGGAGAGAACAGCACTCGCTGGTCCTGGGGGGAGATTCCAAAACAACGAGGTGGACAGAGGCGAACTCCTCGAAGGCAGAGTGAGCTCCTCATGAGCACATTCAGTCCTCACGGGAGGACTCTTCAGACAACTCCCCCATGGGCCCCCCAGGCCGAGCGCTGCAGGGACCTGGACGTACCATCCTTCCCGGGAACCTCTGTCTCCGCTCCTCCTGCCGGCCTGGCCGGGGGCCTGCCTCCGCCACCTCCTTCCATGGCCGAGCTGCCAGCAAGTCTGTGTCTGCAGGGGGTGGGGGTGGGGGGACATGTGAGGAGGGAGACAGGTGAGGAGGAAGGGGGGACAGGTGAGCAGGAGAGGGGGACAGGTGAGGAGGGAGGAGGGGACAGGTGAGCAGGGAGGAGGGAGACTGGTGAGCAGGGAGGAGGGAGACTGGTGAGCAGGAGGAAAGATACAGGTGAGCAGGAGGAAGGGGACAGGTGAGGAGGGAGGAGGGGGACAGATGAGCAGGAGGAAGGGGACAGATAAGCAGGGAGGGGGGACAGGTGAGGAGGGGGCAGGTGAGTAGGGAGGGGGCACAGGTGAGCAGGGAGAAGGGGGACAGGTGAATAGGAAGGGGGGACAGGGGACAGGTGAGGAGGGAGGAGGGGGACAGGTGAGGAGGGAGGAGGAGGACAAATGAGGAGGGAGGAGGGGCCAGGTGAGGAAGGGGAGACAACTGAGCAGAAGGAGGAAGGAGGGGGACAGGTGAGCAGGGTCCGGCCCATGCCCGGGTCCTCCGCTCGGGGACGCCCAGCAGCATGCGCCTCACAGCGCGGACAGCCGCCTGGGCTGCAGCTCCAGATCCTCCGCGACACACCCCGCACCCCGAGCCGCGCACCTCCACGCCGGCAGCTGCGGGGTGGCGCGGGCCGGAGCCAGGCCCGGCCACTCAGACGGCAGCAACGGAATCCCGAAGCCGTCGGACACGGCTGCTGGGGGCTTCGGTTGCCCAAGTCCCGACGGAGCATGCGCGGGGACCTCGCCCCCCTGTCACCCGCCCCCCGTCCCCCCTCCCCGATCCCGTCCCAGGACCCCACACCCGTACCCGCTGCGACGCCCCGAACCACACGCCTCCGCCCCGGATTTAAACAGGGCGCGGTGAGAGCGGCGCGCGCTGCAATTGGCCGGTTTGAAAAGGGCTCTGCGAGGTCGCCGGGCCCGGTGCATCCTGGGGGTTGTAGTCCGCACGCCTGGGTGGGGGGGGGAGAAGGCGCGTGGCGCGCGTGCGCACTGCAGGCCAGAGGTCAGTGCGGACCTGGGCGGGGTTTGCTTAGAGCCGGTCCCCGTGTCCCTGCGGGTTTGGCGTGAGGCCGGGGATGTGGGTACTGATCCCCGCTCTTCGGCTGTGAATGGAGGCAGTTAGATTCCTGCCGTAGACGAGGTGGGCTCATCCACCTGCTCTGTGAAGCCCCACCGGTTCCGCATCCAGCCAGAGGCTGGTCACGTGGTGCTAGACAGGCCGGTCTGTGCCCCCGGAGGAGCAGGAGACCGTGATCGGAGCCTGGGCAGGGCCGGTGGGTGTGGCAGGAGCCTGCCCGGGGCTTACTACAGTCTCCAGGAGCTGGATTGGTTGGGGGAGACTTGGGGGGGGGGGGGGAGTACAGGTTGGAGAGGTGCACCCCCAGGCAGGGTCCGTGGCCAGGAGACGGGGTCTGCATGGGGAGTACACATGTTGGAGCCAGCAGGAGACCCCTGACCTGGGAGAGGGGCTAATGGAAGCCAGGCCAGGCATCTTGGACGACCACAGTGAGCCTTGGGGGCGCCCCCCGGGGCAGTGTCTGGAAGCTCTGGCTCTAATGAGCAGGGACTGAAGGATGAGGAGCAGGGCAGGAGGAAGGGGGGGGGGGGCTCTGGGAAAGATGGGAGTCTGGAGGGAGACACGGGTTTCAGGGGTGACGACGAGCCATCGATCTGGGCAGGGCAGGTGAGATCTGGCTAGGGCCTGGGGAACCTATGACACGCGTGTCAGCACTGACACACGCAGCCGTTTTCGATGACACGCGGTCGCATGCAGACAAGTGCGGGCCGCGGGCCGAGAAGGACGTTTCATCCTTGCCTCCTGCACAGCCAGGTGCAGTCGCCGGGGATGAAACATCGCAGGCAAGTTAAATAATTAGTCTTTGGTTTATTAAGTACAGTTCTATACTACAATTACATGTTTTTGTTAAAGTATAAATATCGTGAAACTGTGGTGTTTTTTTTCTCGAAGTGACGCACCACCCGAGTTATGCCCGCTTTTTGGTGAATTTTGACACCTCAAGCTCAAAAGGTTGCCCGTCCCTGGTCTAGGGAAAGCCATGCTGTTGCCCCGACTGCCACCAAGAGGCCTCCCAGGATCCCCCTGGGGTGTGGATCCACACCATCCACACCCATCAGTCCCTGTGGCCGTGGCCCCGCTTCTCTCGTCATTCCCGGTCGAGCTCCTGCAGGGCAGACGGGCTTCGGCCATCACCCAGGCCAGCGAGGGCGCCAGGCGGGAGCCGAGCGAGGGCTCGGGGAGATGGGGGAGGGGGAGTTTAGCACCTTGGGAGGAGCCCGGCCTGCACGCAGCATCCCCTCTGGCTTATTTTGGCATCTCTACACCTCTTTCCAGGGGCCCCTCTGCGGCCTTTCTCGTCACCCTCACTGGGTTCTGATGTGCTGGGGGTGGAGGGGCCCTTGCCTCTCCCACTCATCACGTCATCTTTGGCTCAGGGTCCTGCTTCAGGAGAAGAGAGATGGTGCCAGGCAGACCGGTGCAAACGCCAGCCACACCCAGGAGCCCTTGGGAGGTGGGAAACCCTCACCAGGGTCACACGGGCTTTATTATTTTAATACTAGAGGCCCGGTGGTGCATGAAATTCATGCACCGGGCTGGGGAGGGTGGTCCTCAGCCCAGCTTGTACCCTCTCCGCAATCCATGACTGCTGGCTCTTAACTGCTCTCCTGCCTGATTGCCCTCAAACACTCTGCCTGCCTGCCTCATCACCTCTAATCACTCTTCCGGCCTGCCTGATGGCCCCTAACCTCTCACCTGCCTGCCTGATCACCCCTAACCACTCTCCTGCCTGCCTGATCACCCCTAACCGCTTTCCTACCTGCCTGATCACCCCTAACCGCTTTCCTGCCTGCCTGATCACCCCTAACCGCTTTCCTGCCTGCCTGATCATCCCTAACCGCTTTCCTGCCTGCCTGATCACCCCTAACCACTTTCCTGCCTGCCTGCCTGATCACACCCAGCCACCTCTGCCTCGGCCCACGCCGCTGTGGCCTCGTCCGGAGTGATGTCCAGCAGGTCGTTCATCTCTGGTCTGATGAACATATTACACTTTTATTATTATAGATTTTTTTTATTGATTTCAGAGAGGAAGGGAGAGGGGGAGAATCACGGATCGGCTGCCTCCTGCACGCCCCACACTGGGGGACCAAGCCCACAGCCCGGGCCTGTGCCCTGACCGGGAATGGCCGTGACCCGGTTCCTAGGTGGACGCTCCCCCACGGCTGCCGGGCTGCACGGGCTTCAGGAAGAGAATGGACTGGCTGAGGGGACAGGGAGATCCAGGCCCGATGAGAGGGGGCTCAGAGGGGGCCGGGCTGCGTCACCTCCCAGCCCCTCCTCGGGGTCCTGCTCCCCTCGGGCAGGCGGCTTTGTCCGCACATCAAACTGAAGCCCGGCGCAGGGGCCGTGGGGCCGGGGGACGCCGGAGGCAGGCGCCGGGATGGTGCTATGGATGCCACGGCACGATGTTTCAGTTCCTGCCCCGACGGGGCAGCCCGAGCTCGGCCCTCACACCCCAGAAGGCAGGCAGCTCAGCACTGCGCTCGTCTGACCGGTCACAGCCCACGGGAGAGACCACGTGTGGGGCCCTTCCGACGTGCGGTTTAGAACAGGGGGGGCTCGCCCTCATCGGGGCCACCGAATGCCTCCGGATGCGGCAGGAGGGCACCTGCGGGCTGTGCCCCGGAGGAGGAGGGGAGCTGAGATGGGGTCCCTCCCCGAAGTGGGCCAGGGCCTCCACTCGCTGTGGCCTGGGCAAGCCACTGCCCCCGCTGGTCCCCTCTTCCCAACCTGCCTGGAGGAGGGAGCAAAGGCAGTGCCTTCCCCCAAGGGCAGCCTGGGGCGGGGTGCTCCTGGGGCTGTGAAGACTGCCCCCTCTCCCCCTCCCCCTGAGCCCCACCCCCCACTCCCCACCCCATCCCTTCTTCCAGCCTTGAACCACACACAGGAGGTGCGAGGTCCTTGGGGAAATACAGTTTGCAAGGCCAGCGGCCACACAGCCGCACCTTGGCCTTGAACAAGGATTAGAAGATTCTGCATCACGTCTACACAGTCACATCCCCCCTTCCCGGAACACCCTGGTCGCAGGGCTCTGCGTAGAGCTGCAGACCCCCCCCCCCCAGGCCCATCAGCGTGGCTCCTGAGCCAGGATGCCCGCCGGACCGGGCAGTGGGTCTGTGCTGGGCCCCCGCGGCTCACTGCAGGAGGTGGACGGCGGCCGCCTTGCGGATGAGCCGCTGCGTCAGGGGCGAGCCGGGTCTCAAGGCGTCCCGCTCCATCAGGAGGCTTCTGCAGAGACAGACGGGGCTGGGGTAGAACCTTCTAGAAGGGGTTTGGGGCCCGATGGGTGGCTCGGCCCTAGGGCGGGACCCAGGCAGCCTGGGCTGGGGCTGAGGTGGTCCGAGAGCAAGATGCTTCCATCCCAGGCTGCGGGAGGGGCAGCTCTGGGCAGCCGGGGCCTGGGTCTGCCCGCCCCCACCTCCTGGCACCAGCGGGGCCGGGCGGGAGGGCCGCGCTGAGGCCTGAAGGCCGGGTCGGAGCATCATTGGGAGAGCAGGACGGCATCCGGGGCTGACGAGGCCTGCAAAGGCAGGCATCCGGGTAACGCTCAGTGGGGCGGGGATGAGCTGGGGCTGGGCCCCGAGGACAGGTTGGCATGGCAACAGGGGAGGACCGAGCAGGGGAGGACGGAGCCGGGGAGGACCGATCAGCAGAGCCTCGGGTCTGCATAACCTCAAAGCTGGGAACCCCGCCCCCCCCCCCCCAGGGATATGGGGCCGCTGAGCAAGCCGGATCCCGAGGGGAGACCCCACGGGGAGACCCCGGGAGGCCGGGCCGCAGGGGGCGGGCGGGCGGAAGCTCACCGGGCCAGGTTCCTGTGGGGGCCCGAGGTGCAGCGCAGGGCGGCGTGGATCAGCAGCTGGCTGAAGACGTCTCTCTGAAAGGTCGCGCGGGTCAGGGGCGCCCCCCGCTCCGGAAGGCCCCTGCTCTCAGGGACAGGCCGGGGCGTGGGCTCGCACCCCGGACCGGGCGGCGGGGGGGGGGGGGGGGGGCTCACCTGCGCGTTGCTGCCCCCGAGCTGCACCACGCGGTAGCGGATGGGCAGCAGCAGCTCCAGCGCACGGTCAGGGTTCCCGCTCTCGGCCTCCACCAGGGCCTGGCACAGGGGCAGCCCCACGTCCCGGGCCAGGTGGTGCTGACAGTTCTCCCCGGGGGACCTGCCGCGAGGGGTTGGCGTGGGGGGGGGGGGGGGGCTGGGCCCAGCTGCACCTCCAGGCCCCGCCGCCCAGGCTCCCTCTGGCCTCCAGGGGACGGGCAGGCGCCCAGCCAGTGCCAGGAGCCCCCCCCCCCCCCCCCCAGGCCTGTCGCTGTCCCACCACCGCCGGCCTCCGCAGCACTGTCCCCGGCTTGCACGTGGGGAAACTGAGGCTCGTGAAAGAGAAGCGCTTCGGGGGCTCCACCTCATCCCCTGAGGGAGGCTGCCCGTGGGCAGGAGGCTCCCCCACCCACCCTGGGGTGCAGAAGCCACCGTGTCCTGGGAAAGCACGGTGCCCTTGCAGGGGCGTGCACCCAGGGCTGCCCGCCTGGAGGGCACCCCGAGGACGGAGGGCTCACACCTGGGCACAGCCCTGGACACATCCCCACGGACCCCCCCCAGGCCCCCTGGCACAGAGGCGCCCGGCCCCGGCCCCGCGTACTCGCTCGCCTCCCGCAGGGTGGTCAGCAGCTCCTGCGTGGTGCCGGCGTCCCCCGCGCCCAGGGACGCCATCAGGAAGTGGGCGTCGTTGAACAGCAGGACGTGGTCGCGGCTGTGCGCCCGGGTCACCGGCAGGACGCCCCGCCACCGCTCGCCCACGGGCACCCCTGGGAGGAGGGCAGGCGTGAGGCTCCCTCCTCGCCCTGCCCCCCCCCCCGTCCCCGTCCCCAGGACCCTGCTCCGGGGAGGAAGGCTGGAGGCGAGTGGGGGCGCAGTTTACATTCCGTGTTCAGTGGTGAGCCGACCTGCACCCCCATCGGAAAGCTCACCTTAAAACCACCGTAGGGTTTCAGGCCGTCCCTGCCCCTTTAATAAACCCCAAACCGCCGGCGAACTCTCCCCAAGGTGCTCGGTGAGCACCTGCCTTCTTCCACCTGGTGCCCCCCCCCCCCGATCCCCCCGCCTAGACCCGTGGTCGGCAAACTGCGGCTCGCGAGCCACATGCGGCTCTTTGGCCCCTTGAGTTTTTAGCAAAGGCCGGCTTCGGAGGGCCCTAGTTAAGTTAATAACAACGCCCCTGCCTGTGCAGATTAAGTTTGACACGTCTGGCTCTGAAAAGAAATTCCAGTCGTTGTCCTGGGGATATCTGGCTCTGCTGACTCGTGAGTTTGCCGACCACTGACCTAGCCGTCCCTGCTCCGCCCCTCCCCCAGCACCCCCACGCCCCCTCCCTCCCCCTCCCTCCCCTCCTGTCCTCCGACCCCGGAGCTCCGCCTTCTCCTACTTCTCCCTCCACTACTCCCCCCTTCACCCCCCCCCCCCCCCCGCGCCAGGGAGGTTGCCCTCAGCCCGTCCCAGCTGGCGACTCTGGTCCAGGCTCCGGGTGTCCCCTCTGCGCGCGGCCTCCCACTCTGCCCCCGACAGTCCCGGAGGGTTCTGGTGAGGAGCGACACAGGCCTCCCCGCCCCCCGAACCGTGTTGCAGACAGGCCTCCCCCAGAACCGGGTTGCAGGGTCCCAGCCTCCGCCCGGCCGGCCCCCTCCCGATCCCCAGGCTCTTCAAGGGCCGCCCGCCACCGCGCTGTGACTCCGCCTCCTCCCCGGGGGCCCTCAGCCCCGGCCTGGCTCCCCCTGGCTCGGTCCCCACTGCTCAGAGGTTCTTTCCCAAAGGTGGACTGGAGCCTGGCTGGTGTGGCTCCGTGGGTGAGCACCGACCCTAGAACCAGGTTCCCTTCCCGGTCGGTCAGGACAGGTGCCCTGGCTGCAGGCTGGAAGGCCAGTAGGGGGCGTGCAGGATGGAGGATGTTTCTCTCTCATCAATGTTTCTCTCCCTCTATGCCTCGCCCCTCCCCTCTCTCTAAAAATCAATGAAAACGTTAAACATCTTACCTAGTAATAGGCAAACATGTTAATTGACCTTACCTCCGTTATACCCATAGCCAATCAGAATGAGTATGCAAATTAACCCAACAAAGATGGCGGTTAATTTGCATACACAGGCACCCAGCACCTATGTCCCGGGAACATCCTGGCACACAGGTCACTGTGAGGTAAGCCATCAGGGCCCAGGGGGCAGAGGCAGAGCCAGCAATTGGCCAATGGCAGGTGATCACCTGCCCAGGGCCGGGGGTGAGCCTACAGCAGGACGTCCCCTGAGGGCTCCCAGTATGTGAGAGGGGGCAGGTTGGGCTGAGGGACCACCTCCCCCAGTGCACGAATTTCGTGCACCGGGCCCCTACTCACTAAATAAAGGCAGACCTGAGCCATCCGCCCCCCGCTCCAGCAGCCCCTCGAGGCCGAGGGGAGCCGGCTCCTCACGTGCCCTCGGCTGTGGTTCCGTGTCGGGGGCTTTGGCGAGCTGCTCTGGGCATGGAACTCGTTCCCTGAATCTGCCTGGTCAGCCCCACACACCCGCCCACTGTCTGTCTTCCCTCCACCAGGCAGCCCGCTGGGAGCCCTCCTGCATGGCCCTGCCCACCCGCTGGTCTCCCCCAACCCAGGCCTGCTGACCCGGGGTCTGGAGGGGTCCAGGCCGGCTCGGCTGGGCCTGGGGGTGGGAGAACCTTCCGGGCCAGAGCTGGCCGGGAGCCTCCGTCACCCCAGAGCGGGCGGCCAGCCTCGCCCAGGCTACCTGCAGAGCGTGGGTGACTGTGGAGGACCTGCTCTGAAACCCAGAGGTTGAGAAACGCTCCCTTCCTTGTTCTAGAAAAGGTGGCAGCACCCAGAGATGGCGGCCCCGTGCCAGCTGCGCCGCAGGCCTGTGGGCAGGCGATGGGGAGCACAGGTGCCACCTGGGCACAGGCCCGAGGCCTGCACATGGGGTGGTGGGAACTGGGAGAAAGGGCGGTCCCAGGCTCAGGCGGCTGGGAGGCGGCACAGGCCTGGTGCCCAAGGCCCTGGCCAGGGGAGCGTGCCAGGCCCTGAAGAGGGACCGGAGGGTGGCGAGGCCCGTCCCCAAACCATTGGGAGGGGAGACTGGGGGACGGGGGGGAGAGCAGGGGCGGGCACCTTCCATCTGCAGCCGGTACAGCAGGGAGCAGCTGTCCACCACGTCCAGCATGGCGCCGCTGGCCTGCAGGCTGGGGAGGATCTGGAAGGAGGGTGGGCGGGGCCTCAGCAGCGCAGGTCTCCACCCCCTCGTCCCCTCCCTGCCCCCCACCGAGGCCCCATCCACAGCGGGCGAGGGACCTGGGGGAGCATCATCCGCCACCTGCCACCCCAGCCATGGCTCCTGCTCCCGGCCGGACACGCGTGTGCCCGTCTGCGCTTCTGGATGGCCGGTCTCCCCCTCACGGCCCCCGGCCCCCTCCTCCTCTGTCCACGAAACCCTGACGGCTCGAAGGAAAGGTCCCCGGGGTCTTTCCTGGGTGCTCAGCCACCCCCCACGCGTTTCTCTGCCCTCGGGCCTCTGTCCTGAGCCTGCCCCGGGCTGCCTGGAGCTGGGAGTCAGGCCTTCCTTCTCGGAAAAGCACGTCGAGCCCGGCCAGGGCGGCTCAGTGGTTGGGCACCGGCCTAGGAGCCAGGGGGGTCACAGTTCGATCCTGGTCAGGGCCCAGGCTCAGGCGGCAGCTCCAACTCCTGTGTGGGGCCTGCAGGTGGCAGCCAGCCTGTGATTCTCTCTCATCATTGAGGTTCCTCTCTCTCTCCCTCTCTCTCTCCCCCCCCCCCCTTCCTCTCTGAAGTCAACAGGCAGATGTGTTTTTTTAAAGCACATCTTCAGAGAGGAGTGGGGAGCTGTGTTCAGTGGGCACAGGGGGTCACTGGAGGTGACGGCGGGCCAGATGCGCACCAGTGCGAACGTACTCGATGCCACAGGCCGGGGCAGCTTACGCCGGTTAAAATGGCAGGTTTTAGCCGAAACCGGCGTGGCTCGGTGGGCAGAGCATCGGCCTGCGGACGGAAAGGACCCAGGCTCGATTCCGGTCAAGGGCATGGACCTTGGTTGCGGGCACATCCCCATTGGGGGGTGTGCAGGAGGCAGCTGATCGATGTTTCTCTCTCATTAGTGTTTCTGACTTTCTATCCCTCTCCCTTCCTCTCTGAAAATAAATCAATAAAATATATTAAAAGATATAAAAACTGAAATGGCGGGTTTTGGGTTCTGTGCGTTTTTCCACAATAAAAATTTCCCGTTGGAGGATCCATGGAGAAGAGGCCGGGATTTCGGAGACAACCGGAGTGTAATTCCACCGGCGCCCACCAGGGGGCACTGCCGGCCCACTGTCCTCAGGCCGCCGGTGACCACGTGGGCGGGCGGGAAGTCATCTCACACAAGAGGGTGCTCAGCGCCAGCATAAACCGAACCGTGTGCAAACGGGGACTTACGTGGTCGTCGTAAATGGTCAGCACGGCCTCATACTCGCCCTGCAAGAGCCAAGTGCCCGGTTACCGTGCGGAGGGCGCGGTGTGGCGGGAGCGGCGACGGAGGGGGGGGCGCCTCGTGCGGATCAGGGCCTGGGAGAGGTGGGGCCTCGCTGCCAAGGGAACGCCTGTCAAAGCACCCCGTTCCCGCAGGCCCGCGTCCGCCCGCAGCGAGCTCCCTCCTGCACCCCTGCCTCCGCCTCCTCCCTGCACGCTGGGCTGGGAGCACCGCCCCCAGCTGGGCGGCGTGTCACCGCGTCCTTCGTGTCCCTACACGGTCCCCGTCTGCCCAGCACTCCTCTGTGGACACTGAGGGAGCGTCGGGGGGGGGGGGCCTCTGAGAGCCGGGAAGAACCTCGTAGTGGGGACCAGGGGTCCCCCCCCCACCGCCATCCTGCTCCCCTGGAGCAATGCATTGGGAGCGTCCTGGGGTTCGGCAGGTCGCCCCGGCAACAGGAACACGTGTCTGCGGTGCCGGTGGGGAGGTGGGTTAGGCCTGAGAGCCACTGGGAGCCCGCAGCCTCTCCCGCATCGGGACCCCCTTTCAGTGTGCACACAGCCCGGCCGGTCTGTGTGTCGGGTCCACACAGAAGGGTGGACCGAAGGGTGTCGGAGCGTGTACCTCGGCCGCAGGCGCGATCCCCAGCCCCGGTCAGGGTGCAAATGGGAGGCCACCGATGGATGTGTCTCTCTCTTCCCCCTCCTTCCTCCCTTCCACTCTCGAAAGAATATATCCTATCTAATAAAAGAGTAGCATGCAAATTGACTATCATTCCAACACACAAGATGGGATGCCCCCATGTGGACACAAAATGGCCACGGCAAGATGGCCAGCAGGGGAGGGCCGTTGGGATGGACCAGGCCTGCAAGGGAGGGGGCAGTTGTGGGTGATCAGGCCAGCAGGGGAGGGCCATTGGGAGGGACCAGGCCTGCAAGGGAGGGCAGTTGGGGGCAATCAAACCTGCAGGGGAGGGCAGTGGTGGGTGATCAGGCCAGCAGGGGAGGGCCGTTGGGAGGGACCAGGCCTGCAAGGGAGGGCAGTTGGGGGCAATCAAACCTGCAGGGGAGGGCGGTTATGGGTAACCAGGCCTGCAGAGGAGGGAAGTTGGGGGTGACCTGGCCTGCAGAGAAGGGCAGTTGGTGGAGGGGAACCCAGGCCTGCAGGGGAGAGTAGTTGGGGTGAACCAGGCCTGCAGGTGAAGGCAATTAGGGGCAAACAGGCTGGCAGGGGAGCAGTTAGGGATCGATCAGACTGTCAAGGGAGTGGCTAGCGGGTGATCAGGCTGGCAGGCAGAAGTGGTTAGGGACAATCAGGAAGGCAAGCAGGTGAGCAGTTGGGAGCCAGCAGTCCTGGATTGTGAGAGGGATATTCGAGCACCCGTTTAGGCCTAAACGGGCGGTCAGACATACTTTGAGGGGGTCCCAAATTGGAGAGGGTGCAGGCTGGGCTGAGGGACACACACCCCTGCGCACGAACTCCTGCACTGAGCTTCCAGTCTAATAATAGCAGCCAATGGGAAAACAGCCTCGGGTACGGATGAACAGGCGTGCTCGCACATCCCTGCTCCACGGAGGTGAGGGCCGCAGGGGGCGGGAAACGAGGCGTCCCCTCACCTTCTCCATCAGATACAGAGCCCAGTGCCAGTAGTTGTGACAGGCCAGCATGTCCGCGTCCTGGGGAGAGAGGGAGGGGATCAGCCACACCGACGGCCTCGGGGGAGACGGGGCGAATGTTGGCTTCTGTAAAACCCACACCCTCGAGCGTGGAAACGCTTTCCAGGTGGCCCCCCGCCCCCCGCTCCCTGAGGAGACAGGCAGGGGGAGCCCCGCACCGGCCCCAGAGCCGGGACGCAGGAGAAGCCGGCTCCGCGGGGTCACCAGCTCCCCCACCGCCTGTGTGTGCAGTGAGGTGAGGGACAATCGCCAGCTGCAGTCCTGCCCGCCCGGCACAGGCACCTGACCGGTTGCTGGGGCCCGGGGCCGGCCACTCCTACGGGTCCTGGCAGCGCCCCAGCGGAGGGCCCGGTCGACACCTGGACGCCAGCGCTTCCTCCCCCGTTGCTGTGCCGGTGCCACCTCCCGCCGGGCACCACCTCCGTCTCCCGGAAAGGGCTCGATTGCCCCCATGGCCCCGACCGCTCTGACAGCCCCCCCCCATGGCCCCGACCGCTCTGACAGCCCCCCCATGACCCCGACCGCTCTGACAGCCCCCCCCCATGGCCCCGACCGCTCTGACAGCCCCCCCCATGGCCCCGACCGCTCTGACAGCCCCCCCATGACCCCGACCGCTCTGACAGCCCCCCCCCATGGCCCCGACCGCTCTGACAGCCCCCCCCATGGCCCCGACCGCTCTGACAGCCCCCCCATGACCCCGACCGCTCTGACAGCCCCCCCCCATGACCCCGACCGCTCTGACAGCCCCCCCCATGGCCCCGACCGCTCTGACAGCCCCCCCATGACCCCGACCGCTCTGACAGCCCCCCCCCATGGCCCCGACCGCTCTGACAGCCCCCCCCATGGCCCCGACCGCTCTGACAGCCCCCCCATGACCCCGACCGCTCTGACAGCCCCCCCCATGACCCCGACCGCTCTGACAGCCCCCCCATGACCCCGACCGCTCTGACAGCCCCCCCCATGGCCCCGACCGCTCTGACAGCCCCCCCCATGGCCCCGACCGCTCTGACAGCCCCCCCCCATGGCCCCGACCGCTCTGACAGCGCCCCCCATGGCCCTGACCGCTCTGACAGCCCCCCCCATGGCCCCGACCGCTCTGACAGCGCCCCCCATGACCCTGACCGCTCTGACAGCCCCCCCCATGGCCCCGACCGCTCTGACAGCGCCCCCCATGACCCTGACCGCTCTGACAGCCCCCCCATAACCCCGACCGCTCTGACAGCCCCCCCCATGGCCCCGACCGCTCTGACAGCCCCCATGACCCCGACCGCTCTGACAGCCCCCCCCCCCATGGCCCCGACCGCTCTGACAGCCCCCCCATGACCCCGACCGCTCTGACAGCCCCCCCCCCATGGCCCCGACCGCTCTGACAGCCCCCCCATGACCCCGACCGCTCTGACAGCCCCCCCATAGCCCTGACCGCTCTGACAGCCCCCCCCATGACCCCGACCGCTCTGACAGCCCCTCCCATGACCCCGACCGCTCTGACAGCCCCTCCCATAACCCTGACCGCTCTGACAGCCCCCCCATGACCCCGACCGCTCTGACAGCCCCTCCCATGACCCCGACCGCTCTGACAGCCCCTCCCATAACCCTGACCGCTCTGACAGCCCCCCCCCATGGCCCCGACCGCTCTGACAGCCCCCCCATGACCCCGACCGCTCTGACAGCCCCCCCCCCCATGGCCCCGACCGCTCTGACAGCCCCTCCCATGACCCCGACCGCTCTGACAGCCCCTCCCATGGCCCCGACCGCTCTGACAGCCCCCCCATGACCCCGACCGCTCTGACAGCCCCCCCATGGCCCCGACCGCTCTGACAGCCCCCCCATGACCCCGACCGCTCTGACAGCCCCTCCCATGACCCCGACCGCTCTGACAGCCCCTCCCATGGCCCCGACCGCTCTGACAGCCCCTCCCATGACCCCGACCGCTCTGACAGCCCCTCCCATGGCCCCGACCGCTCTGACAGCCCCTCCCATGGCCCCGACCGCTCTGACAGCCCCCCCCATGGCCCCGACCGCTCTGACAGCCCCTCCCATGACCCCGACCGCTCTGACAGCCCCTCCCATGGCCCCAACCGCTCTGACAGCCCCTCCCATGGCCCCGACCGCTCTGACAGCCCCTCCCATGGCCCCGACCGCTCTGACAGCCCCCCCCATGGCCCCGACCGCTCTGACAGCCCCCCCATGGCCCCGACCGCTCTGACAGCCCCCCCCTGGCCCCGACCGCTCTGACAGCCCCTCCCATGGCCCCGACCGCTCTGACAGCCCCCCCCATGGCCCCGACCGCTCTGACAGCCCCTCCCATGACCCCGACCGCTCTGACAGCCCCCCCCATGGCCCCGACCGCTCTGACAGCCCCCCCATGACCCCGACCGCTCTGACAGCCCCCCCATGGCCCCAACCGCTCTGACAGCCCCCCCATGACCCCGACCGCTCTGACAGGCCCCCCCCATGACCCTGACCGCTCTGACAGCGCCCCCCATGACCCTGACTGCTCTGACAGCCCCCCCCATGGCCCCGACCGCTCTGACAGCCCCCCCATGGCCCCGACCGCTCTGACAGCCCCCCCATGGCCCCGACCGCTCTGACAGCCCCCCCCCCATGACCCTGACCGCTCTGACAGCGCCCCCCATGACCCTGACCGCTCTGACAGCCCCCCCCATGGCCCCGACCGCTCTGACAGCCCCCCCATGGCCCTGACCGCTCTGACAGGCCCCCCATGGCCCTGACCGCTCTGACAGCCCCCCCATGGCCCTGACCGCTCTGACAGGCCCCCCCATGACCCTGACCGCTCTGACAGCCCCCCCATGGCCCCGACCGCTCTGACAGCCCCCCCCCCATGACCCTGACCGCTCTGACAGCGCCCCCCATGACCCTGACCGCTCTGACAGCCCCCCCATGACCCCGACCGCTCTGACAGCCCCCCCCATGGCCCCGACCGCTCTGACAGCCCCCCCCATGGCCCCGACCGCTCTGACAGCCCCCCCCATGGCCCCGACCGCTCTGACAGCGCCCCCCATGACCCTGACCGCTCTGACAGCCCCCCCCCATGGCCCTGACCGCTCTGACAGCCCCCCCCATGGCCCCAGCCGCTCTGTGCTGTGCTGAGCACCCAAGCTGCCTGCCCCTCTTGGGCCCTGGGCTTCCAGAGACAACCAACACGTGTCATTCCATCCGTTACCAAGGAGTGTCTCTGCTCAGGCTGCCTTTGCCTGGGGTACCACCCCGCCTCTCCTTCCCCTGCTGACTCCTACACATCCTTCACCACCAGCTCAAAGGCCGCCTTCACCAGAGAGCCTTCCCTGCCCACCTCCCCTCCACCCTCCACTGGGTGCACACACCCCACGTGTCATGGCCAGGGTGGCCCGGGGCAGCCGGGAGCCTGCTCCCCGCGCTGGACCAGGGCTCTCGAGGACAGAGACGTCCAGGCTGGGCTCTCAGCAGGGCCCCAGGCGGTGCACAGCGGGGACGGTGGCTGGAGGAGGAGGGAAGCACGTCCCAGGCCCCGCCGTCCCCCCAGAGCCGTCCGGCCAGGCCGGAGGCCGCCAGCACACACGGCAGGGGACAGACGCCCGCAGCAGGTGGCTAGAGCCCCCGGGAGGTGACCCCCCGCCGGCTGGAGCCGCCTCATCTATGTGTTTGGAACCAGCACCCAAGGGAGCCTGGTGGGCCGGGGCTTCCGAGCTGTCACCACGGCAGGCGGGAGAGGCGTGCGTGCACCCACAGCTGAAGCCAGGTTCCCGTCAGGAGCCTTAACGAGCAATCAATCGGCAGAGACCTGAGGCTACGCCCTCCCCCCACCCAACAGGGCTGGACAGGGGACCTCAGGCCACACCGTCCATCCTGGCACCGGGCCAGGGGATCTGAGGCTACTCCCCTGCCCAGCAGGGCTTGACAGGGGTGGGACTGTCGGGGTGGGGGGTCCGGAGGCTCCGGGGTGTCACACTCATGCCCCGGACAGAGACAGGCCCAGCAAAAGCAGGGTCTGGGGAGAGATGGGCACAGGATGAGCTGGACGCCCTGGCTGGGTCCTCCAGGCCCCCCCCCCCCCGCCCTCCGTTCTGCCTGGACAAGCCCTGGCACAGCGGGGGGTGGGGGGCCTGCACACTGCTCCCCCCCAGACCCAGGGTTCCCAGGAGCCAGCAGTCAGTCTCCGTGTGGGGAGCCCGAGGCAGATCCCCGACAGGCCCCCCCAGAGCTTGGGGACCCTTAGGAAGACCCGAGTGTGAGCCACCGGGGTCCCGGTTCTCACTGTCACCGTCTGCCTGCCGCCCGCACCACCGCCGAAAAGCCCGGGGCCGCTCCTGGGGTCCCCGAGGCCTCGACCGACAGCGCGTCACACCCAGGACACCACCCACCGCAGGAACACCGCCGCCAGGACCCCCGGCCCTCCGGCTGCGCCCAGCCCACCCTCAACCCGCCTCGGCCCACGCGCGGGCGACCCCCTGGCACGGGCCTGTTCTCACGACGCCCTGCGTCTCGCAGGCTGCACCGTGCGTGCCCCGTGGGCGACTGCCAGCCGCACCCCCAGGCTCCGGCTCCGTTCTGGGCGTGGGCACCTCTGTCCAAGGCAGGCTCCACCCTCGCCCGGGTCAGGCGCGTGCGGAAGGCGACCCATCGAAGTCTTTCTCTCACGTCGATGTTTCCCTCTTTTTAAAATATATTTTATTGATTTTTTACAGAGAAGAAGGGAGCGCGACAGTTAGAAACATCGATGAGAGAGAAACATCGATCAGCTGCCTCCTGCACGCCCCCTACCGGGGATGTGCCCGCAGCCAAGGTACATGCCCTTGGCCGGAATGGAACCCGGGACCCTTCAGCCCGCAGGCCGACGCTCTGTCCACTGAGCCACACCGGCTTCGGTGTGTCGATGTTGCTCCCTGTCTCTCCCCCTTCCCTCCCCTGGTTCTAAACCCGATGGGGGATATCCTGGGGGAGGGGGATTATCGGCAAAAGTAAGAACACGAGGCTCCACGGCCCCATAACACGCACCCCCTGACCCTGATCCTTGGGGGTCAGGGGCCCATGTTCGGGCCCGGAGAGCCGCTCTGGACGCAGCCGCCTGGCCCGGCTCCTGGTGCTCCCGCGTTCTGCTCCGTCCCCGAGCGCCCCGCTCGGTCCACTCCGGCAGACACCCTCTGTCCCGGCCAGCGGCGCCTGGGGGCACCCGCACGGGGCAGAGGAGGGCGGGCAGCACCCACACCTGGCCGGGTGGCCGGCCGGCTGTGCCCGACAAGAGCCGGGGACGACAGGGGCACACAGAGGAGGGAGGTGACCTCTGAGCCACCACGGCCACGATGCCAAGAGGCCCCCCCTGGGGACGCCCACCCCGCAGGCCAGCCCCGCGGACCCTCCCTCGCCGCCCCCCAGCCCCGCGGCCCGGCGCGCCGAGCCCCCTCCCGGGCGCCGTGCGGAGCCCCCATGGTTCCTGCCCCCCGCCCGCGCCGGGCTCCTTCCTCATCCGTTCCTTTTACCCCAAATGCCTCAGGCCAGGACCCGCTCCAGAGGCGCCTGCAACACACGGGCCCCGGGGGGCGCTGTGGCCGGACAGAAACACCGCCCCGAACACCAGTGCCCCTGTGTCCGCGATGCTGGCCCCGCCCCAGCGCGACGCTACCTTCCAGTGGCTCTCCGAGCGCCGCATGAAGTCCAGGCCGGCCTCGACCTCCGCCTTCATCTCGTGAACGTGGGCCACGGTGTGGGCCGACCACGCGTCCGTGGGGGTCACGGACAGCGCCTGGGGGGCGGGGCGGAGGGGACGGGTCAGCGGGTTCCGCGCACGCGGGCGGCCTGGGCTCAGCCTGCTGCCCGCCCGCAGGCTCCCACGGGTGTCCCCCATTTCGCAGACGGGACGGGACTGAGCAGCCGGCCCCGGGGCCCACATGGCCGTCTTCCCAACGCCAGAGCGCCCCCTGCCCCATGCCTCCTGCAGTCGCCGTCCCCTGCCACCTCCCTCCAGCCTCTTGGGCCTGTTTCCCGCTGGGCCACGGTCTGTGCCAAGGCTGGGCCACGGCAAGTGCACCCCCACACACACCCACAGCCCTCTCCCCCCAACACGCCCGAGGCTCTGGGCCGTTCGGACGTCACCGCCGTTCATAACGACAGCTGCTCGTCCGCAACAGACGGCGAGGCGGGCGTGGGGCGGCGGTCTCACCTCCGAGGCCCGGTTCTTTCCCGCGCTGACTGTGTGCCTGCTAAGCGCCAGACCTGGAGCAGGAGGCTGAAACGCCCGGCCGCCCTGCGGACGAGGGCCCGGGACCCCACAGCGGGTCTCGGTCTCCCCCAGCCCAGCCTTGGACCCCAGGCCTCTCACAGAGGGAGAGTCCGGGAGGCCTGGCACCTCTGCCCCAGGCCTGGAACCTGCTGCAGGGGTCTCTGCTGACGGGCCGTCCCCAGCTAGTCCTGCCCGGCCCCCATACCTCTGCCCCGGCCCTCATATCCCAGCCCCGGCCCCTGCCCCAGCCCCCATGCCCTTCCTCCGGCCCCTGGCCTGGCCCCCATGCCTCTGCCCTTGACCCCATGCCCCTGCCCCTGCCCCCATGCCCCTGCCCCTGCCCCCATACCCCTGTCCCTGCCCCCATACCCCTGTCCCGGCGCCCCTGCCCCTGCCCCTGACTCCATACCCCTGCCCCTGCCCCGGCCCCCACGCCCCTGACTCCATACCCCTGCCCCTGACTCCATACCCCTGCCCCTGCCCCGGCCCCCACGCCCCTGCCCCTGACTCCATACCCCTGTCCCTGCCCCGGCCCCCACGCCCCTGACTCCATGCCCCTGTCCCTGACTCCATACCCCTGCCCCTGCCCCGGCCCCCATACCCCTATCCCTGACCCCATACCCCTGCCCCGGCCCCCATACCCCTGTCCCTGACCCCATACCCCTGTCCCTGCCCCCATACCCCTGTCCCGGCGCCCCTGCCCCTGCCCCTGACTCCATACCCCTGCCCCTGCCCCGGCCCCGGCCCCCACGCCACTGACTCCATGCCCCTGCCCCTGACTCCATACCCCTGCCCCTGCCCCGACCCCCATACCCCTGTCCCTGACCCCATACCCCTGCCCCTGCCCCGGCCCCCATACCCCTGTCCCTGACCCCATACCCCTGCCCCGGCCCCCATACCCCTGTCCCTGACCCCATACCCCTGCCCCGGCCCCCACGCCCCTGCCCCTGCCCCAAGAAGCTCAGGCTCCAGGGGGTAGGATTTCATTATCAAACCCAGCCGGCACCAGGCCACCCAGAAGTGACAATTACAAAGAAGCCACAAGAACGCAGGCCCACGTTTTCTTTCTCTTAAACCTGTCAGGCTTCCCGGTATCTCCCTGTGTGAAATGGACGCGACGTCGGCTCTGAGCCACCGTCTCTCCATCAGAGCACAGCTGTCCCACCGGCCCCAGCTCTCCCTGCTGTCCCTGTGTCTGTCTCTTTCATTTTCTCAGTCCCCACCGCCCCTACTCAGGACTCCCGTCGGCTCTCCAGATTGTGCTGGTCGCCTGTCTGCCCTCCAGCCCTGCCTGGGGGGTGCACCGAGGGTCTGGGCCTGCAGAAGGGCCTGCAGAGCCCAGCGGCTCCTCACTGAGGGGGGAAGGGGTGGCCAAGGGGAGGGCTGGCTGCGGGGCCCCGCCCCCACCCCTCCAGCCAGGGCCCCCAGAGCAGCCTCTGCTGCGACTGTGGCTCCACTCCCCGAGGCCGAGGCCGAGGGAGTGAGGTTCGAGGTGGGAGGGCCGGCATTCCCATACGCTCCCTGCCTCCCCAGCTCTGGCTCCCACAGGGTCACGCGGCTCTGGGGGCCCGACAGAGCGGGTGCCCAGGGCCGCCCTCCCTGCCCCGGGAGCGAGGGGGCGGGCCTCCCTGGGCCTCGCTCTCCTTCCTCGGCTGTTGAAGCCGTGCCCCTTGGCACCTGGACGGGACCCAAGGGGCACTGGTGACAGACGGCAGCTGCCGCTCCCAGGAGCCCTTCCTCCTCGAGTGGGGAACCCTGGCCGGGGTCACCGCCGAGCGGGGTCCTCGTGCCCCTGCCCCACGGACACCAGGCCTGAGGCCGGCCCCCCGGGAGCCACCCACCTCCTTGGCGAGCTTCTCCGCCCGGTCGTACAAGTTGGTTTCCATCAGTCCGAACGAGTAGATGCCTTTCACGTAGCTAAAGACAGAGCAAAAAGCCTTCTGTGAAAAAGGGGGCCCGGGGCCGTCCCACCCTCAACACGGGCCCACGTGTCCCCGGACGGCCCGTGTGCTCCACCCTCAACGCGACCTGCCCGGGGCCAGAGCGCCCCCAGACCACCCGTGTGAACACGTGTGCGGAGGTGTCACGCCAGAGCAGGCGGGTCCCAAACCGGACGACGGCCGGTGTGGACGGCAGGAGAACGGAGCGCACGGTCAGACACAGGCAGACACGGGCGCACACGGGACAGACGGCCGTTGGGGGGGGGGGACCGCGGCGGAGATGGGGAGCGCAGCCCTGAGCCGGGGTGCGAGGAAGCCCTTGGAGCTGGGAGAGGCCGGGGACCCTCCTTCAGAGCCCTCGACGGGGCCCCGACACCCGGGTTTCGGGCTGCGGCCTCCGCAGCGGGTGGAGAGAGCGTGAATCGGCGGTTTTAAGCCTCCCGGCCTGTGGTCTCGGCTATGGCGGCGCCGGGAGCTGGTCCCGGGCCGTGGAGGGGCGTCTGCCTGACCGCTCCCGGCCCGAACCCCGTGTCCGTGCTGGACCCTCCGCAGCTCACAGCCCACCTCCTAGCATGCCAAGGTCCCCACGGGGCGACAGGGCCTTTCCCGCCTGCCCGCGGGGTGACGCCCCCCAGGAGGGGCAGCTCGGGGACGGCCCCAGAGGCCGCAGTGGCCGTGGGCTGTCAGCAGCTTCTCCCCGGACCCCAGTTCCTGGAGGCGGGGTCCCGTCTGCCCCACTGGCTCTCGCCTTGGGCCCTGCCAGGCACGGGCGTGGCGACACAGCGCGGACCACGCGCGTGCCCTCCTCGCTCCCCGGCACGGGGCCCCGCGGGGCTCTTTGCTGGGCTGTGGCGGGCGATGCCGGAGCCAGAGCCACGGGACCCCTCCCTGAGCCTCGGCGTGGCCGTCTCCGTGGGCAGAGGGAAGCCGGCGTCACTGTCTGCGGCGGCAGCGGGCTGGGGCCTGGCTTCCGACGGTAAGTGTTCCCGGGGTCTCCGTGGGGTCCTGTTGCCGCCAGCCTGTCGGCACGCGGGGAGCATGTGTGGGGGCCGGCTGGTTTGCCCTGAAGAGTGTCCCGGATCAGGGTGGGGGGTGTTCCTTGGGGTGTGGGGCGGCCTGGGCGAGGGGCCTGTGGAGGTTTGCAGGCTGACCACGCCCCCAGGCAACCCAAGCAGAGGCCCTGGAATCTGGGATTAATCTGTGTCTACAATTGAAACTTTGTAGCCTGGAGCGGAGCCAAGCCTTCTGCTCGCTCTGGGGCGGCAGCCATTTCCGTTTGAAACTTTGTAGCCTGGAGTGGAGGCCTAGGCCGGCAACGGCAGACTGAAAGCTTGGCTTCCTCCGTTGCCAGGGAAACCCGAGCCTCTGCTCTCTACAGCTCAGTGGCTGCCGCCATTTCTGAATTCAGTGGATAGAGCGTCGGACTGCGGACTGAAGGGTCCCGGGTTCGATTCCGGCAAGGGCATGTACCTTGGCTGCGGGCACATCCCCAGTAGGGGGCGTGCAAGAGGCAGCTGATAGATGTCTCTCTCTCATCGATGTTTCTGACTTTCTATCCCTCTCCCTTCCGCTCTGTAAAAAATCAATAAAATATATTTAAAAAAAAAAATACAATTGAAACTTTGTAACACTGAGTGGGAAGCCTTAGGCAGGCAATGGCAGGCGGCTTGGCTTCCTCTGTTGCCGGGGAAACCCAAGCCTTCCTCCTGCTCTCAGGGGTGGCAGCCATCTTGGTTGGGGTTTATTTGTATAATCTGCTCCTGATTGGCTGGTGGGCGTAGCTGGTGGGCGTGGCAAAGGTATGGTCAAATTTGCCTATTACTCTTTTATTAGATAGGATATGCTGTCTATGAGGCCCTTAGAATCGTAAGAAATGCAAAAGATTCACTGCTAATAAACTCATTCTGGAATTGCCCCCTTAAAAATCAAATGGCTGCCCGTGGGGTGTGGGCCCCGGTGGGACCCACCGCTCCGAGCGCGTCCCTCACGAGTCCCTAGGGAGAGCTCGCTCCCCTCTTGGCGGCTGGCGTGTCCAGAGAGCAGGGCTCCCAGAGCCGGGGTCCCCGGGGGAGGCCACGCAGGAACAGGCCGGCCGCCGGGGAGGGGCGGGCAGGAGGAGCAGCGACCTTGGCTGTCCTCGCCCTGGGGGACCGGGGACCAGGTGGGCGCAGGCTCGTCCCCGCAGACAGCCCCCCCCCTGCTGGCGGGCACCAATGTGCCCCTCGCCCCGGGTGGCGAGCCCGGCGCAGGAGGAAGCTAGCGGAGCCACTGTGACCCCACCTTGCCGGGAACCTCGGCCCTGGCAGGGCAGGGAGGGAGACTCGGCCACCGGGAGGAGGTGCTGCGACGGGCACGCACCTGCTCAGGGGCTCGCTGGGGGCCCAGAAGGGGTAGACGCGGGCCACGGAGTCGCGCATCTGCTCGCGGTAGCCCAGGTAGAAGTAGGCGTCGTGGGCGAACTTGAGGGCCAGCATGTCGGTGGGGTGGTCCCGCAGCACCTGCTCCCACAGCTCGCAGGCCCCGGGGAAGTTCCTGGGGGGAGCAGCTCTCAGTGGCAGGACATGGCCCCCCGGAGGGCGGGGAGGGCATTGCTCCGGCCACCCCACGGTCTGCCCGGCCTGGTCTCTCACACACACACTCACACATACACTCACACACACACCACATACATGCATGCACACACACACACTCACACATACACTCACACACACACCACATACATACATGCACACACACACAAACACACAGTCACACACACACACACTCACACATACATTGTCACACACACACTGTCACACACGCACACACACTCACACACACACTCACACACACACTGTCACACACGCACACACACTCACACACACTCACACACTGTCACACACACTCACACACTGTCACTCCCAGTCACACACACACGCACACACATAGTCACACACATGCAGTCACACACACTGTCACACACACACACACAGACACTGTCACACACACGCACACACAGTCACACACACATGCACACACACATGCACACACACGGCAGGTCTTCCAATGACATCGTTCTGTTCGATGTCCTTCTTTAAAAAAATATTTCTTTTTAATTTCAGAGGGAGAGGGAGAGGGAGAGGGAGAGGGAGAGGGAGAGGGAGAGGGAGAGGGAGAGGAACATCCACGATGAGAATCACTGACTGGCTGCCTCTGCACACCCCACGCATGAGCCTGACCGGGACTCGGACCCTGCCCTCCCGGGTCTGAGGCTGGCGCTCAGCCTGAGCCCGGCACTGCCCTCCCCGCCCCACCCCGCCCCGGGCCCCGGCAGCCTCCCTCCGTCGCGGCTCCAGAACCCCACGTCAGCCCAGGTGGCCTCGCTCTGCGGCCTGAGCCGACCGGCCGCCCGACACAGGCTCGGCTCCCACTGGCCGCCGGCAGAGCGGCGGAGGGAGAGCCGCTGCCATGGGCGGACGCTATGGGCCGTTAGACCAGTGGTCGGCAAACTGCGGCTCCTGAGCCACACGCGGCTCTCTGGCCCCTTAGCGTGGCTCTTCCACAAAATACCAGGGCCTGGGTGAGTCTGTTTTGAAGAAGTGGCGTTAGGAGAAGTTTAAGTTAAAAACATTTGGCTTTCGCCGAAACCGGTGTGGCTCAATGGATAGAGCATCGGACTGCGGACTGAAAGGTCCCGGGTTCGATTCCGGTCAAGGGCATGTACCTTGGTCGCGGGCACATCCCCAGTAGGGGGCGTGCAAGAGGCAGCTGATCAATGTTTCTCTCTCATCGATGTTTCTGACTTTCTATCCCTCTCTCTTCCTCTCTGTAAAAAAATCAATAAAATATAAATATTTTTTTAAAAATTGGCTCTCAAAAGAAACTTCAGCCGAAACCGGTGTGGCTCAGTGGATAGAGCGTCGGCCTGCGGACTGAAGGGTCCGGGGTTCGATTCTGGTCAGGGGCATGTGCCTTGGTTGCAGGCACATCCCTAGTAGGGGTGTGCAGGAGGCAGCGGATGGATGTTTCTCTCTCATCCATGTTTCTGACTCTCTATCCCTCTCCCTTCCCCTCTGTGAAAAATCAATAAAAAATATATATATTTAAATTTCAATTTTACCGTTGACGTTTGGCTCTGTGGACGAATGAGTTTGCCACTGAGTTAGGGCAAGGGGGAATCGGGGAGGGTTTCCTCTTCCGTCTTTTATTCGTTTCGGTCACGCGGCCTTACGATGTTTGTAAGAAAACAATAACCAACTCCCTGAATGCCCTACCGGGCCCGGCCAGCTCCCTCCTCCGAGCCCCTCCTCCGCCTGGTCCCCGGCCAGGGCAGCGGGCACGTGTGAGTGCCCATCGGCGGCAGGGGCCGGCGGCGGCGGGGACGACCCGCCCTGGTCCCCTCCCTCCCGGGGGCCCCGGGCAGCCTGCGGCCCCGCCCCGGCCCCTGCTGCCCCTCACCCCTTGGCGAAGGCCTCCACGGCGGACACGTGCAGCCGCTCCCGCGGCGTCAGCGGCTGGGCTTCGGCCGCGGCCGCCATGCTCTCCACCGCCAGCGCCAGCCCCGGGTCCAGCCGCGCGGAGCGCCCGGTGCCGATCAGCTCGAGGCCGGTGGCGATGGCGTGGCCCATGGCTGGGGAGAGTGCGGGCAGCCGGTGAGCCAGACGCCCCCCCCCATCGCCCCCCAACGTGTGAAATAGGGGTCCTGGTCCCAGGAGGGGCACGCCGGCCACAGGTGGCTGCACGCCGCACCCTGAAGGCTCCCTGCACGGTGCCAGTGTGTGCAGCACCCCCCCAGCTGAACCTCTTAAAGTTTAATCCTCAGCGGAGGACACTTCCCCACAGACTTTCAGACAGAGAGGAAGGGAGGTGAGGGGAGGCGGGAGGGGGGGGGGGAGAGAGAGAGACAGAGAGACAGAAAGAGAGAGAGAGAGAGAGAGAGAGGGAGAGATGAGAGAGACAGAGAGAGACAGAGAGAGGGAGAGATGAGAGAGACAGAGAGACAGAGAGAGACAGAGAGAGAGAGAGAGAGAGAGACAGAGAGACAGAGAGACAGAGAGGGACAGAGAGAGAGACAGAGACAGAGAGGGACAGAGAGAGAGAGACAGAGAGAGACAGAGAGAGAGAGAGAGAGAGAGAGGGAGAGACACACATCGGGGTGAGGGACACACACTGATTGGTTGCCTCCTGCATGTACCCCGCCTGGGGCTTGGGGCTGAACCCACAACCAAGGTAATGCGCCCTTGACCGGGAATGGGACCCAAAACCCTTTTGTCCGCAGGCTGACGCTGTAACCCCTGCGCCTCCCAGCCAGGGCAGCCGAACCTTCCTTTCTCCAAACCTCGCTGTTCTCCCCTGAGAAACGGGAGCAGCTGGCATTCCAACCACAACCCTGACTGGCACCTCCCTCCCTCCTGCTCCATGCAGACGTGCCCCCCCCCCGCCCGCCCAGGCACTGCCAGCGTGACCCCGGCCCAGCCCCGGAGTGTCCCTCACCGAAGGTCGGGTCTGCAGCCCTCAGCTTCGCCAGGCAGCCCTCGATGCCGCCGAGCGCCTTGTCGTTGGTCCACGTGACGTACTGAAACACAAGAGCGCCCCCAAGCCGGCCGGGGGGGGGGGGGGCGGGGGATGCCCGCCGATAAAGGCACAGACCTGGGTGCTGACCGGCTCCTTCCCGGACACGCAAGTGCGTTCCGGGCTCGGGAAGAGCCGGACGGGGAGGGTCTCAGAGAAGAGACCGAACACGCGCCACCGAGGCACGCTCTGTGGGACGCTCTAACCACTGAGCTTCCCGGCCGTTCTCGAACCCTCACAGCCTCTACGGGAAGTCTGCCCGCGGCCCCGCCCACGGCGCCACACCAGCCCTCCAGGGGCCGAGACAGGCGCCCGGGGGCGTCTTCTGTGCTTGGTTCACACCTTAACGGAGAACGTAGCCCTGGTCAGTTTGCTCAGTGGGTAGAGCATCGGCCTGTGGACCCCAAAGGGTCCCGGGTTCAATTCCGGTCAAGGGCTTGTACCTCGGATGCGGGCACATCCCCAGTAGGGGGTGCGCAGGAGGCAGCTGATCGACGTTTCTCATCGATGTTTCTAACCCTCTGTCCCTCTCTGTAAAAAAATCAATAAAATGTATGTTTTCTAAAAAGGAAGACTTTTTTAAAAAGCGTTCCGAAGAAAGCCTGGGTCTCCAGGAAGCCTGGTCTCCCCGAGTTCCCCAGGAGGCCTGGGGGAAGGGTCCGTGGCCCCCCCCTCCCCCGGTTGTTAAGCCAGGGGCGAGTCCCTGGCCCGCTCACGGCCACCCCGCACCCCGCCCGCCCAGAGGCCCCGTGAGGCCCCGTGAGGCCCGGCCGGGGCGCAGGCGGGAGCGAGCGCTCAGAAGGGGGCGCGGCACCGGGACCCGCAGAAGCGGCCCTCCCTCTGGGGCAGGGATGGACTCAGCCACGAGATGCGCCCACCATTTACCGGAAAGTTCCGCCAAGGGCACAGGCCCGGGTCCCGGCCTTCATCCCCCGTGGGGGGCGGGGGGGGGGGGCGTGCAGGAGGCAGCTGATCCAGGATTCTCTCTCTCCTTTAAGTCTGTATCCCTCTCCTCCTCTCCTTCTCTCCGAAATCAACGAAAACACACTTTTTTGTAAAAAAAAAGCATTTGCCATTTTCGGAAAGCGGGCCCGGACCTTTCCGGAAGAAAGGGGCGCTGGCTCCGCGGCCTCACCTGGGTCAGGGTGGCGTCGAACAGCTTGCAGGCCTCGTTGCTGGGCGTGGAGAGCGGGAGGCCGGCGTCCTTCCAGGCCTGCGCAGCGCAGGGGACGGCAGTCAGAGCCTCCCTCCGCGTGGTCCCCCAGACAGAACACAGACCCCACCCCAACACTGGGCTGGTCTCCCAAGGCCCGGGCTCCGCCGGCAGGCAGGGCCCCCATCGACTCCCAGACTTCACCGCTGAGCGCCGGGCAGACCCCCAGGGGGATCTGTGGATTCCCAGACTTCACCGCTGAGCACCGGGCAGACCCCCAGGGGGATCTGTGGATTCCCAGACTTCACAGATGAGCAGACCTCCAACCCCCCCCCCCTTTCCGTGGACTCCCAGACTTCACCGCTGAGCGCCGGGCAGACCCCCAGGGGGATCTGTGGACTCCCAGACTTCACCGCTGAGCACCGGGCAGACCCCCAGGGGGACACCCCAGGACTCAACAGACTTCACCGCTGGGGCAGAGCAGAGAGCTGAGCAGACCCCCAGACGGCCCCGTGGCCTCCCGAGAGCTGTGACCTCTGGGAGGTCCCCCCTCGGACCCCAGCCGGCCTCTGGGAATGGCTCCAGGGGCCTGGGTGACCAGGAAGCTCCCGGGGAGCAGGTGGAGGGCAGCGGTCCTGGCTGGAGTGCAAGGCGGGTGGGACGCCTCCTGCACCGAAGCAGAGGTGCACCCGGCCCCTCACCCCTTATCAGGCCCGAGCTCCCGCCTTACAGACTGCCTGCCCGGCTCCGTCCCTGGAAACGCCGAACCAGCCCCCTGCTCACAGTAACTGCCCCCAGCCTGTCCCCTGCTCCCGGTAACTGCCCCCAGCCTGTCCCCTGCTCCCGGTAACTGCCCCCCTAGCCTGTCCCCTGCTCCCAGTAACTGCCCCCAGCCTGTCCCCTGCTCCCGGTAACTGCCCCCCTAGCCTGTCCCCTGCTCCCGGTAACTGCCCCCAGCCTGTCCCCTGCTCCCGGTAACTGCCCCCAGCCTGTCCCCTGCTCCCGGTAACTGCCCCCAGCCTGTCCCCTGCTCCTGGTAACTGCCCCCTCAGCCTGCCCCTGCTCCCGGTAACTGCCCCCCCCAGCCTGCCCCTGCTCCCGGTAACTGCCCCACAGCCTGGCCCCTGCTCCATGTAACTACCCCACAGCCTGTCCCCTGTTCCCGGTAACTGCCCCACAGACTGCCCCCGGCTCCCGGTAACTGCCCCCCAGCCTGCCCCTTGCTCCTGGTAACTACCCTCCAGCCTGTCCCCTGCTCCCGGTAACTGCCCCCAGCCTGTCCCCTGCTCCCGGTAACTGCCCCCAGCCTGTCCCCTGCTCCCGGTAACTGCCCCCCAGCCTGCCCCTTGCTCACGTACCTGCCCTCCAAGCCTGTCCCCTGCTCCCGGTAACTACCCTCCAGCCTGTCCCCTGCTCCCAGTAACTGCCCCCCAGCCTGTCCCCTGCTCCCGGTAACTGCCCCCGCAGCCGGCCCCTTGCTTACGTACCTGCCCTCCAAGCCTGTCCCCTGCTCCCGGTAACTGCCCCCCCCCCCGCCAGTCTCTCCCATGCTGATGTACCTGCCCCCCAGTCTGCCCCCTGCTCCGGTAATTGCCCCCCCAGACTGCTCCTGCTCCCGGTAACTGCACCCCCAGCCTGTCCCCTCCTCCTGGTAACTGCCCCCCAGCCTGTCCCCTCCTCCCGGTAACTGCCCCCACAGCCTGTCCCCTGCTCACGGTCCCCACCCCCACCCCCGTGTCCGCCCAGGACGCGCAGGCCGGCCCTCCGCGGTCGGGGACTTGTCCTCTGCTCCCGCCCGCGCTGGCCGCCCTGCAGGTGGAACTCTGGGTCCTGCTCCCCGACCTCCACTTCCCCACCTGCCCGAGGGGCGGGTCCCCGCTTTAGGTCCCAGGAGACCCTCGCTGGCGGGGGCGCCTGCGGTGCTTCCCGGGAGGTCCCGGGTCCCCCGGCTTCCCTGGGCGAGGAGCCCGCGGGGGGCGGTCCTCCGGGCCCCAGTCGTGCGCCCCGGGGTGCTGCCCGCCGTACCTGGCAGTCACGCAGCGGCGTGGACACAGCCATGGCGCGAGCTCCGTGCGGGTTGCAGGTCCGGCTCCAAGTGCGGCCTTCGGGGAGGGGCGGGGCGCGGGGGCGGCCGTGCTCCTGGCTGGATCACTGGTCGGTTTAGGACAGACGCCCGGACAGCTCCCCGCCCCGCCCCTCCGGCGCCCCGCCCCTCCGGCGCCCCGCCTTGCGGGGCAATCAGAGGCCTGGGGACAGCGGCCAGGGCAGGTCCGCCCGGGGAGGGCGGAGAGCTACGGAGGGGAGCCAGCCCGGCTCGAGGGGCACGTTTTGGTGTGAGCCTTGGTGTGCGCTCCTCGCCGCCGGTCTGCGCCCAGCTCCCCAGAACCACTGAAGGGCCCCTCCCTCTGGGGACCCCCTTGCGGAGGCGACCGCTGAGTCCCTGGGGGTTAGAGGAGCCCTGGGCAGAGGCTGTTCCGCTAGGAAGCCAGGAGCGCATCGCCACCCACAGAGGTCATTTTGGCCACCATCCCTCCAGGGTCGTCCGCCCCCTCCCCCTCCCCCTCCCTCAAGGACTCGAACCCTGAGCTCTGCCCTGAGCCCAAATCCTCTAGCCACCGCCCCTCATCTCCCAATGTAACCCAGCCCCTGCCCGCCTCTCCCTAGGCTGCAGGAGGCAAGAAGTAGCTCGAGAGCAGATTAAAATGTTGATGTTTTTGTTCACTATGATTTTCTTCTTACTTTCTGGTTTTCAAAAATATCTCATTAAAGTGTCACTTGCCTCTCTCTCTTCCGGTCCCTGGCGCTTCGGGAGCCGCGGGCTTCGGTGCAGGGATGGCCAAGTCAGAGAACCACGCCACGCACCACCGGTCCCCGGAAACGGCACAGGAATGGCATCGAGAAACCCCGGTCCCAAAGATCCGAATCTCTTAAGGGGATAGACCCCCAAGTTCCTAAGGAGCATGCGCTTTGCCAAGAAGCACAGCAAGAAGGGCCTGAAGAAGATGCAGGCCAACAACACCAAGGCCAAGAGCGCACTGGCCGGCCCGGTCAAGACCAAGGAGCCCAGGGCCAAATCCCAAAGGGCTGCGGCCGCAAACGCAGTCGACTTGTCTACGTCAATCACCGCAGGCTTGGGAAACGCGCGGGTGCCCGCACTGCCAAGGGGCTCGGGCTCTGCCGGCCAAAGGCCAAGGCCAAGGCGGAAACCAAGCCCCAGGCTGCGGGTGCGGCTGCTGCTGCGGCTCCCACAGGCCCCCAGGCCCCCAGGCCCCGGGAAGGCTCCGCAGTAGAGGCCTCTGTCTGCGACGTGAGGACGGAAGGGCTGGCGGGCCCCCGGGGCCGCTGTCTGCGTGGTGCTGGTGCCCTCCCGTGCCGTTTGTACAAATAAACCTGCGGCGGGAAAAGACCGAGAAAAATAAAGTATCGCTTGTCTTCTGCAAGAGATGAAATCGTCAACCTCTTAGGAGGAAACCAAGGGACACGCCCTCGTGACGTCGGACCTGACGATGGTTTCTTGGATAGGAGACACCAAAGGACAAGTGACGAGAGGAGACAGGAGAACGGGATTTCGCCCAAATCGGAAAAGCCTTCCTGCCTCGGGGACGGCGAGCGAGGGCGGCGGGGCAGCAGAGGGTCCCGGCCGACACACGGCCCGAGGCTCGCGTCCAGAGCCCCGGGGAGCCTCCCGGGGAAGCCTCCCGGCCCGGCAGCCAACGCACACGTCCCAGCTCGAAATGAAGCGAAGAATGTGAGGAGGCCCCTCTCCAAAGGAAACACGGACGCGGCGATGAACCCCGAAAAGGTGACCACTGGCCCGGCCTGTGGGGCCCAGGGGCGTGGAGCAGAGCCGGTACTCGGGAAGGTCTCGAGTTCGGGTCCCAGTCAGGGCACGTACCCAGGTTCCGGGTTCCACCCTTGGCCAGGGGGCGCACGACAGGCAACCCACTGAGGTTCCTCCCCCTCCCCCTCATCCCTCTCTCCCTTATTGTCCCCCCTCCCCCCTCCCCTTCCCCCTTTCCCCTTCCTCCCTTTCCTCCTCCCCTTTCCCCCTCTCCCTTTCCCTCTCCTCCCTCTCCCTCTCCGAGCCCCGCCTCTCTCGGTAACACCAATGGAAACATATCCTCAGGTGAAGGTTAAAAAGAGGCTCAACGTTATTAGTCAGCAGGGAAATGCCGATCAAAACCACAGCGAGATGCCCCTGCACATCGGTAGGTTGACTGGAAAGAAACAGTCAACGAGCTGTTGGCAAGGACGCGGGGAGAAACGGAAACCTCCGTGCTCGGCTGTGGGAAGGTGAGGGGCGCGGCTGCTGTGAAAACAGGGGGCCCAGAAGGCCCACAAGTCCCCCCACAGGTCCATACCCAAAGGGGCTGACAACTTAGACCCGTGCCCCACCCCTGTGCCTCCAGGTGGGAACACCCCATGTCCAAGGCAGGTGAGCGGACAGACAGGTGTGGCGGCCAGCAGGTGAGGAGTGTTATCAACCGTCACAAGGGGTGAGGCGCTGCCGCGTGCTACAGCCTGGGTGAGCCCCAAAGCGTGCCAAGGTGAGGGAGGCCGGCACTAAAGGCCACACTGTGGGGTCCACACGCAGGAACTGCCCTGCGCAGACACAGCCACAGGGAAACCCAAGCCTCCTGCTTGCTGCAGCTCTGTGGACGCAGCCATCTTGGTTGGGTTAATTTGCATACTCACTCCTGATTGGCTGGTGGGCATGGCTTGTGGGTACAGTGGGGTATAGTCAATTTGCATATTACTCTTTTATTAGGATACTCAGAAACATATGTGGAGTAACTGGTGCTAAATTAGTTAATGAGGAAAGAAAGAAAAAAGTCGGCATAATAATAAAAAAGAAATAATAAAGGGGTAGTCCTAAACGTTTCAATAATTATATTAAATGTTGATGGTTTAAATATTTCAATTAAAAGGCAGAGGTAGACTGAGTAGATGAAACAAAGCCAACCCTCTTAAATATTGCCTACAAAAAACACACACTTTAAACATGAAGACGAAATTAGTTTTAAAAGATTTGTCATAGAGACAGTCCGTGGAAGAGAGCCTGTGTGGCTATTTTATCTCCTCCTGCCTCACCCACCCTGTTTTATTCAAGCAAAACTGACTCGTTATGTGACTACTTTAACATCAGGTAAAATGGACTTCGAAACAGGGATTATTACCGGCAATAGAGACAGTTCCTAACGATAAGAGGGCAGTTCATCAGGAAGCATAACCGCAAACGTGTGCCCTAATGAAGCCAGCCCCAAGTGCGGAACGCCTAAACAGACAGGCCGGGTGAGGAGGCGGGCCACGACACAGTGCCCGCAGGAGGGACCAGCACCGCCTCGGTGCCTGATAGAACCGGACAGAAGTCCAGGGGGACTGGCTCACACAGGCGTTTCCGGAAAACTCCCTTCCCAGCAGCACGTGACTTGCTCCCTCGTTCGGGAGACCACCAGACTGCTTTGTTTTACAACCCTGCTCGAGACTTTGGGTGTGCAGACTCATTTGGGGAGAGGCAGAGTTGTCTGGCAATGGGTGGGGACCGGTGGCAGCTTTCTCTCGGAGGTGCATGCAGCCCTTACCACCCGGCACAGAGACCTGCGCGCCGCATAGGGCAGAGCTGACGCTGCCTGCTCAGCCCGGAGACTCCACCCATTCAACCTGAACACAGGTCACCTTCGAACCCACCTGGCCTGGAGGTCAAACCCTCCTGGTGCTAACAACAATTAGCTGGGCTTAACTCCAACAACACTGTACAACTCATAAAGGATTGCAGTAAGAGTACCCACCTCAGGTAACTGGGGAGGCTGAGCCACTGTCCCTTAGAGGACATCAAAGCTAATGGACCAACTCAGGAAAGCAGCCACAATGCAGAGAAATTGAAAGGAATCAGCTGTGAAAGAAATGGAGGAAAAAAGACTACCAGACATAGAGTTCAAAACTACAGTAATGAGGTTTTCCAAGAGGCTCCTAGAAAAGGCCGATGAACTTAATGAGAACTACGAGGAAATGAACAAGACCTACAAGGATATGAAAAAGGACCAACTAGAAATTAAGCATACACTGACTGAAATAAAAAATATTACACAAAGTCCTAAAAGCAGTCCAGAGGACCGCAAGAACCAAGTCAAAGATTTGAAATACAAAGAGGTCAAATCCACTCAGCTGGAAAAAGCAAGAAGCAAAAAGAATCCAAATAATTGAAGATAGTGTAAGGGGCCTCTGGGACAACCTCAAGCATACCAACATCCGAATTATAGGGGTGCCAGAAAAAGAAAGAGAGCAAGATAATGAAAACCCACTTGAAGAAATAGTGACCGCAAACTTCCCCCACCTGGTGAAAGAAATTGACTTAAAAGCCCAAGAAGAGGACCACACCAAGACACATCATAATTAAAATGCCAAGAGCAAAAGACAAAGAGAGAATATTAAAAGCAGCAAGAGAAAAACAGTTAGTTACCTATAAGGGAGCGCCCACATGACTGTCAGCAGATTTCTCAACAGAAACGATGCAGGCCAGACGGGAGTGGCAAGAAATATTCAAAGTGATGAATACCAAGAATCTACAACCAAGATTACTCTACCCAGCAAAGCTATCATTCAGAATTGAAGGTCAGATAAAGTGCTTCGCAGATAAGAAAAAGCTAAAGGAGTTCATCACCACCAAACCAATATCATATGAAATGCTGAAAGATATTCTTTAAGAAGAGGAAGAAGAAAAAGGTAAAAATGTAAATTATGAGCAACAAATACACATCTATCAACAAATGAATCTAAAAATCAAGTGAATTAAAAATCTAATGAACAGAATAAACTGGTGAATATAACAGAATCATGGACATAGAGAGGGAATGGACTAACAATTCTTGGGGAGGAAAGGGGTGTGGGAGGTGCAGCAAGAGACTGGACAAAAATCATGCACCTATGGGAGAGGACAGTGCAGGGGAGGTGAGGGCGGAGGGTGGGATGGATACCGGGTGGAGGAGAGCTACGGGGGGCGGGGGAAAGGGGGAACAAGATAAACTGAACAATAAAGATTAAAAAAAAAAAGAAAAAGTCCAGGGGGACTGGCTCACACAGGCGTTTCCAGAACACTCCCTTCCCAGGAGCACAAAATACACAGTTACATGTGCACTGAACACAGAACACACACTGTCACGTGTATGTGGAACACAGAACACACTGTCACATGTACACAGAACACACACTGTCACATGCACATGGAACACAGAACACACAGTCACGTGTGTATGGGACATGGAACATACACTGTCACGTGTACACGGAACACAGAACACACAGCCACATGTACACGGAACACACAGTCACGTGTGTATGGGACACGGAACACACAGTCATGTGTACACACACAGTCACATGTACATGGAACACAACACACACAGTCACGTGTGTGTGGGACACGGAACACACACTGTCACGTGCGCACAGAACACGGAACACAGAACAGACACTTGCAATGGAAGAATGAAATACAGCGCCCGAGGTGCCGGAGCGTGTTTGGGGGGACGCTCGGGCAGTCAGCACTTGTGCTCGCGAGAGGAGGGCTCCGCAGTGAGAGACTCGGGTTTCCCACGGAGAAAGCAGGAGAACGCCCGGCCGGGTGGCTCGGCGGACAGAGCATCGGCCCGTGGACCAAGGGGTCCGGGCTCGAGTGGGGGCCGGGCAGGAGGCAGCCGACCAGCGGTCCTCTCTCCCCTCCTCTCTGAAGTCAGTAGAAAATAAAATGAAAAAAAGTCCACTCCTCGGGCGCGCAGGCGCTCAGTCCCTGGTCCCCGCTGGCCCCCACAAGCAGGCCCTGATCCTTGGCTGCTCCGGCCGCGCCCCCCACCCCCACCTGTGACCCCGCGTCCCCGCGACCCCCGCAGCCCCGTGACTCCGTGGCCCCTGACCCCGCGGCCCGCGCTCGGCAGTTGGCACCGGTGGCCGCGCCTCTGCCTCCGCCGCCTCCGCCGCCCGCCTCCGCCGCCTCCGCCGCCCCCTGTCCGCAGAGCCATGCGGCCGGCGCCGGCGCTCCTCCTGCTCCTGGGCCTGGGCCTGCGCTGCGCCCGCCCCCCTCCGCCGCCCGCCCCCTGCGGCGCCCCCACCCCGCTTCCCGGAGCGCCTGCCGCCGCCCCCGGCGACTCACCCCCGGCCGGGCCCCGCCGCCCGGCTCCCCTGGGCCGCAGCCTGCTCCGCGGCCACGCTCCCCTCGGCCTGCAGCCACGCGTGGCCCTCCGTGGCGGCGGCCTGAGCGGTGGTGGCCGCGGCCCCTGCTTCGCCCTCGGTCCCGCGCGGTGGCCGCGCTGGCACCACCTCCACGTGCGCGCCCGGCTCCTTGCGCTCCGCGCCCGCCGCGCAGCGCCCCCCCACGCGGACCAGCTCTCCCCGCAGCGGCCCGCCCCCCTCCGGCGCCTGCTCGGGCCTCCGGAACGGACCCTTCCCCTCGGGCTGGTGGGCAGCCCCGCGGCTGCCTCCTCGGCCTCCAGGGTGTCCCCCGGCTCCAGCGGCCTTCACCCCGACGCGGCCCCCGTGGCCCAAACCAAGTGTCCGACGGATGGCGGCCGCGCTTCGGCGGCCTGCCAGGTGGCGGGGCAGGGGCCCTGCCTCATCAGGCGGGTGCAGATCAACCGAAGGCCGGGCCTGCCGATGGTGCCTCTCTTCCGGCGGATGGACGTCTCCCTAAACGCCACCGTCCAGTACGACTGCCCCTCGGCCCAGGACACTCAGTTCCACTGGAGCGTCTACTCCGTGCCCTCTCTCCGCCACCAGCCTGACTGGTCGAATCCTTTGGTGGTGCCGGACCTCCAGGTCGGGCAGGACCCCAAATTCATGCACATCCCCAAGAGGAAGTTAGCTTTGGGGATGTACGTGTTCAACTTCGAGGTGAGCCTGGTCCCACCGCGGGGGCCGCCGGTGAAAGGCTCCGATTTCGTCTACGTCTCCATCCTGGGTGACCTGCTGCAGGCGGTGCTTCTCGGGGACGCCAACACGACGGTGAGGTTCGCGGACCCGCTGGTTCTGAACGGGTCGACGTCCGCGGACCCGGATGTAGACGACCCGCTGGAGGGAGTCCAGTTCTCTTGGTACTGCACCACCAACTCCAAGAACTACATCCGGGACCAGATCAACGTCGTCAGCAAGGAGGTCTGTCTCCCCGCGCAGGTGGACCTCCGGCTGGCCTGGGCCTCCGACCCTGTGCTGACCATCCCCCCGGAAGCGCTCAAGGGGGGCCGAGCGTACTTCTTCCGAATGGTGATCCAGAAGACCCGCAGAAGCGCGTTTGCCGACAAGAGCGTCCACGTGCTCCCGCCGCCCGCGCCCGCCGCGGCCATCTCCTGCCTCGACAACTGCGGCCCGGTGCTGGTCCTGTCGGACCGGCTCTCGCTGTCCCTGAACTGCCCCAGCTGTGACGGGAGCCGGGACGTGTACAAGTGGTCCGTCCTGCGGGCCGCGGGGGACGAGGTCCCGTTTGATTGGCCGGGGCAGACTTCGACGGGCAGGGACGGCGATTCCGTGTCTATAAAGGCCTTTGCTTTTGGGAATTTTTCTGAGGCTCAGTTTTGGATTTCTTTAGACATAGAAACTTGGGGTGGCGTGAACCTGAC
Organism: Antrozous pallidus; assembly: GCA_027563665.1. Taxonomy (NCBI): domain Eukaryota; kingdom Metazoa; phylum Chordata; class Mammalia; order Chiroptera; family Vespertilionidae; genus Antrozous; species Antrozous pallidus. The sequence continues at coordinate 118,447,716 of CM050513.1, read as the reverse complement.
CCTCAGGCATTCCTTCATTGTCAACTATGCCCCTCAGGCCGGAGACTGCAAAATTAACCCAGCCAGCGGGGTTGCGTTTGTCACCAGGTTTGTCGTCCAGTGTAACGGCTTTAGGGACCAGAACACCCCTCTGACGTACAAGATGATAGTGTCCGACTTGTACGAGGGCTTCGGCACCATCAGTTCTTTAGCAGTGAACACCTTCGGGCCCATCCTGTACGTGGGCAACGATCCCCAGTGCCCCCCTTCCTTCCTCCCCGTCGGAGGGGGGCACACTCAGGACTCCATGAAGATCTTTGTCCAGGTGTACGACGCTCTGGACGCTTTTTCGCAGGTGATTTCGTACGCCACCGTGCAAGCGCCCACGGGCCAAGCCTCGCCCCAGACCCTGCTGAACCAGCTGGTCAGTTTCAGCATGGGACCCAACGCGGAGATCTCTGCTCTGCTGCGAAAGCAGGAGTTTCTGCCCGCGGGTTACCTGATGTACGTGGTGGCCTCGGTCCTGAACAGCATGAAGCCCGAGCCGGCCCTGCACGCGGGCAAAGCCGCGCTCCGGCAGCACCTGGTCGACCAGTCCGCCCTCCTCTCCACGGGCACCATGATGGACATCAACCAGGTGGTCACAGCCATCGCCAAAGTGACCCAGCGGACGTCCGAGTTCCCCCAGGTTGCCCGGAAAGCCGCCACGGAGAGGATCTGGCACGCAGGCCAGGCCGCCCGGCAGCTTCGGCAGAAGGGCCAGGAGCAGACGGAGATCCTGAGCACGGGGATCCTGACGAGCGTGTCCAACATCCTAAAGATGACCGACCGCCACGTCATTTCCGTCGACCCTTTACGCGTCATACAGGCCCTGGCGGAGACGGTGCTGGCGGGCAAGGTGCCGGATGCCGAGCCCACCGTGATGAGCAGCGCCAGCTTCACCATGTACCTCGGCAAAGTGGAAAGGTGGGCCGTTGCCAACGTCATCCTGGGCGACGGGAAAGACTGCCGGAACTGCTTTCAGGCGGCGCTCAACGCGAGCGGCACCCCCGGCCTGCCCGCCAACGCCCCGGTGTCAATGGTGTTCTGCGAGTTTGCGGACGACCCCTTCCCCTGGCTGACCGAGCCGGAGGGCCTCTCGGCCGACGTGGTGGGCTTCCGGCTGACGGGAACCGCGGCCAGCGGGGACGAGCTGGAGGTGCCCCCCGACGTCGCGGACGTGTACGTCGGCCGGAGGAACCTGAGCGCCGCGACCTTCAACCTCACGGTGGGCCCCGACCTCGAGCCCGAGAGCCCGGACCAGTCCCCCCCGAAGACCACGGGGGCGTTCCGCTTCCAGGTGGACAGCCGCGCGGTGCGGGAGGTGCTGGTCCAGGTCGTGACCGAGGTGACGGTGCAGTTCACCGTGCTGGTGTACGCCGGCCGCCGCATCGCCCCCTCCGCCTTGGTGGCCACCTTCCTGGTGCCCCACGGCATCCCTCCGGTCGCCAACCACAGCGGCCTGTTCGACCCGGCCTGCGCCGTGCGCGTGGCCCGCCTGGTGTGCCTCCCGCCGTCCCTGCTGCAGGTGGTCGCTCAGCGGGGCGGCTCGCCCGAGTGCGTCCTGGTCCTGGTGCTGAAGGCGCCCCCGTTCGTCCTGCAGCCCAGCGACAAGCTGGTGAGGATCGCCCTCTTCAGCGTGCGCTGCCTGGACATGAGCGGGGTCCAGAGCGAGTGGACGGAAGGCGCCTGCGTCCCCGGGGAGAGGACCGCCTGGGACCGCCTGCACTGCGTCTGCGGGAAGGCCCGGCGGGCCCGGCGGGCCGGGCGGCAGCTGTCCAACGTGCCCCTGCGCTTCCGCTACCTGACGGCCAGGGTGATCGTGCCCCCCAACCCCGTGGACCTGCGGCTGGAGGTCTTCAAGGAGGTCACCCACAACCCCGTGACCTTCGCCGTCGTCCTGGTCATCCTGGTCACGTACGCCATCCTGGCGTTCTGGGCCCTGCACAGGGACGAGACGGACCAGTTCCTCCGGGACCACGCCATCGTCCTCCCGGACAACGACCCCTACGACAAAGTCTGCTACCTCGTCACCGTTTTCACGGGCAGCCGCTGCGGCTCGGGAACCAGGGCCGACGTCTTCGTCCAGCTGAGGGGGGCCCGGGGCGCCAGCGACGCCCACTGCCTGAGCCACCCGCACTTCGAGACCCTCTACCGGGACAGCATCAACACCTTCCTGCTGACGACCGCCGGGGACCTGGGGGACCTGCGGGCCATCCGCGTCTGGCACAACAACGAGGGCCACGCCCCCGCCTGGTACCTGAGCCGCGTCAAGGTGGAGCACCTGTTCAGCCGGCGCATCTGGCTGTTCATGTGCCGCGAGTGGCTCTCCATCGACACCTCCTTGGACAGGACGTTCCCCGCCACGGGCCCCGACGAGCCGCTGCGGCGGATGGACTTCCTGCTCATCGACGCCACGGACAAGCTGGGCAAGAACCACATGTGGTTCTCCGTGTTCGCCGCCGTCATCGCCCGCGGTTTCAACCGGCTGCAGCGGCTGTCCTGCTGCCTGGCCATGCTGCTGTCCTCCCTGCTGAGCAACATCATGTTCTTCAACCTGGCGCCGGGGGAGGAGCCCGGCTCCCGGGAGACCCGCTACCTCCGGTCCATGGCCATCGGCCTGGAGAGCGTCATGATTACCCTCCCCGTGCAGGTGGTCATCACCGGGCTGTTCGTCTACTCCCAGAGGAAGCCGCAGGCCACCCTGGACGAGGTGGCGCCCGTGGAGCACCCCGAGGCCGACGAGGAGGCGAGCGGCCACTGGGAGGAGCGGCTGGAGAGGTGGCACGCCCGGGAGACGGCCGCCGAGGCCCGCCCCCCCAAGGCCCCCGCCCCCAAGGCCAAGCGGGCCAGCTCCCGGCGGCTGAAGGGGCGCCAGAGGTCACTTCCCAAACAGGCTTCCAGAGCAGGGCGCCCGCCTAAGAGAAGAGAGAGCAAGGGCCCGCCCACCGTGCCCGCCAACGCCAACGCCAACGCCGGGGACGAGGACGAAGACGAGGACGTGGACGGCAGCCCCCGGGCGCCGGCCACGAAGCCCAGGACCACCCTCCCTCCGTGGTGCAAGTGGGTCGCGTGGGCCTTGGTGTTCGCCACGACGGCGGTGTCCTCGTTCTTCATCGTGTTCTACGGCCTCACCTACGGCTACGACAAGTCCATGGAGTGGCTCTTCGCCTCCTTCTGCTCCTTCTGCCAGTCCATCTTCCTGGTGCAGCCGTCCAAGATCGTCCTCCTGACGGGCGTGCAGACCAACAGGCCCAAGTTCTGCCGGGACCTGCCCTGGGTCAGCAACTACCGCTACACCGAGGTCCGGCTGCGGGACCTGGGGCTGAGCCCCGAGGAGACGCGCCGGCGGCACCGGGCCGTCTCCCGCGTCCGCGGCACCAGGATGTACCAGCCGCTCACGCCGGACGAGGTGGGCATCTTCCGGAGGAAGCGGGGGGCCAAGAGGAGGGCGCTGCTCTTCCTGAGCCGCCTCCTGGCCCACGGGCTCCTGCTCGCCCTCCTGCTGGGCCTGGCCGCCCTCCTCCGCCGCCCGGACAGCTTCCGCTACAGCCGGTTCATCCGCGGCCGCTTCTCCGAGGGCCTGGCCGCCGTCACCAGGCTGGACGACATCTACCCGTGGCTCGACCGCGTGCTGCTGCCTCTGTTCCACAACGACCTCCGCCCGACCTTCCTCCCCGACAGCGCCTCCACGATCCTCGGCCTCCCGCTGATGCGGCAGGTGCGGGCCGCGCCCGGCCCCCCGGCCTGCGGGCCGGCCAGGCATTTTCCGCCGGGCAGCGTCGAAGGGGAGATCCGCTGCCACCCCAGGTACGGGGCCGACCCGGAGGACACCGCCGACCACCCGGGCCCCTGGAGGAAAGTCAGCAAGCGGGCGGCGGCGGCGGCGGTCGGGAACGCCAACGGGTTCACCTACAAGCCCCCCGAGAAGAGGTGGGCGTACCGCTCCTACGGGCGGCTGCACGCCTACGGCTCGGGGGGGTACGCGTTCTATTTCTTCCCCGACCAGCAGCGCTTCAACTCCACGCTGAGGCTCCGGGCCCTGCAAACCGGCGGCTGGCTGGACGAGAAGACGTGGGCCGTGATCCTGGAGCTGACCACGCTGAACCCCGACGCGGGGCTGCTCTGCTGCGCGGCCGTCCTGTTCGAGGTCTCCCCGCTGGGGGTGGTGAACGCCAGCGTCTCCGCGCACTCCTTCCCGCTGGCCGAACTGAACCGGGGCGTGTCTGCGGAGATGTGCCTGTACGTGGCCGTCCTCGTGGTGTTCGTGGCCTACGCCGTGTCCGAGGGCTACGTGGTCACGCGGGAGGGCGCCTCCTACCTGGCCCGCGCGAGCAACGTGTTCAGCCTGGCGCTCACGGGCACCCTGGCCGTGCTGATGGTGCTGTTTCTCAGGAAGCACCTCCTGGCCGCTGCCATCCTCGAGTTCCACTCGGCGAACCCCGCGGACTTCGTTCCCTTCCACGCCGTGTCGCACGTGGATCGCGCCCTGGGGGTCGCCTTGGGGCTCCTGCTGTTCCTGGCCACCCTGAGGACCCTCGGGTTCTTCCGGTTCCTCTTCCACGTGCGCCTGGCCGAGCGGGTGCTCCGGGCGGCCCTGCCCGTCCTCGGCCACGCGGCGCTCCTGCTGTGCGTGTACCTGTTGCTGTTCGTGGCTCTCGGCCGCCTGGTGTTTGGCCAGCACGAGTGGAGCTACAGCAGCTTGACCCGCGCCGCGCAGACCACCCTCGCCTACTGCGCGGCGGCTCTCCGGGACGCGGACTTCTCCGGCAGCCGGGCCCTCGGCGTCCTGTTCCTCGCGGCCTTCGTGCTGCTGCCGTTCTGCGTGCTGGTCCGCTTGCTGGCGGCCGTGGTCCTGTCGGCCTACGAGGCCCTGAGGCAGCCCGTGTACGAGGAGCCCTCGGTGGAGGCGGAGGCCGTGGCCTACCTGTGCGGCAAGCTCCGGACGGGGCTCGGCCTCCGGGCCGCCCGGCCCAAGGCCCCCGGGGAGCGGGAGCCCTTCGCAGAGATGCTGTACGGGAGGCCGGAGAGGCGCATCAGGCGCTTCCTGGGGCTGAAGAGCAGGAACATCAAGGAGAGGCGGATGGTGTACCTGGTGGTGTGACTGGATGGCTCCCGGGGGCTGTGGGCGAGGCTCTCCCGCCTCATGTTCGGCTCAGAGGCTCCGCCACGCTGTCGGCCGGTGTCCTGCACAACGCGCACCCCTGCGTTTGCTAGGGTTCCCACTCTCGGCTGGAGAGTGGGAACGTGACAGGAGGGAGTATAGCACGCAGGCCGGGGAGAGGGAGGGGGGGCTGCCAGACATGCCAGGGTGAGCTCCCTTTAGGGGCACTGAGGGTCTCTGGAGCCCACAGCAGTTTGGGGGTGGGAGCTAAAGACCCCCCCCCCCCACACACACACATACACCTCACTGGGAGTTCTTTTCACAGAACAAAGCTTCCCTGACCCTTGTTCCCTGCAGCCCCACATTCCAGCTGGGCCAGGGCCGGAGGGGCCTGTGGGGAGTTCTGGATGTGCCGAGGTGGGGGTGCAGGGATGAGGGTGGTCAGAGTGTGCAGCTTCCCACCTACTCCCTAAGGCTCCTCCAGATTAAAGATGTGAAACGGTGCTATTTCCTGGCCAGGAGACCAGGTTTTCGTGAGACACGTGGGTTCCCTCTGAACAGCGGCACCTGTTCTGTGTGGGACCTGGCACACGCACACCCCAGGTCTGGGCCTCTGCTGTCTGTGGCCGGTGGGTGGTTACTGATCACACCCAGGTCTGGCCCTCTGCTGTCTACGGCTGGTGGGTGGTTACTGATCACACCCAGGTCTGGCCCTCTGCTGTCTATGGCCGGTGGGTGGTTCCTGATCAATAAAGAAAACGTGGTTTTTTCAGAGAAACGGGCTGGTGGCTTGTATCTCCCTCAAAGTGCGCTCCTTTGTGTAGATCCCGCACGGGACGTAGTGTGGCGTGTTCCTTTGTCTAGATCCCGCCCTGGCAGGCAGCCTGCGGGTGCTCGGGTCCCAAGTGCTGTCACTCCAGGCGGCCCTGCAGCCCTGGCGGGCACTTGGGAGCTCCCGGGGCTCCTCCTGGGGGGCTGCCTGAGAGCCCGGGGTGGCCGAGGTCTTCTCTGCAGGTGAGAAACGGAGAGATTTGGTGGCCCCACTGCAGCCACTCACACAGTCAGGGTCAGAAGGTCAGATCTGGGTTTTCTAAGTGCCCTTGGGGAGGTCACGGGGTTCACACACCCACTGCTTCTGCCTGCAGGGTGTCTGCATCAGCTGGTCCCTTCACCACCTTTACTGTGAAAGACCGAGTAGCCAAGGGGGAGGGGCAGACGACTCTACTGATGGGGGCCAGCTTCGCCCTCTGAGAGGCACTTGCCCACTGAACTACAGGATGAGGGTTTGGGCCCAGATGAGGGGGCCGTGCAAGGCCAGCCCCTCTTGAGAGGCTGCCGAGACTAAAGGCCTCTCTCCGAAGCTGGTAGCCTCAGGGCACACTATTCCCTTCCCAGGAAGACAGCTCCAGGGGTGGGGGCACCCTCCCGCCCATGTCAGCAGAGTGTCCCGGGACTTGGAGCTGTGGCGGAGAGGGAGTTACAGGGTCACAAACACAGGCCCAAGCGGACAGGCCTGCTGGGGAGTCCTGGGGGGAGGGGGGGGCGCGGAACGGGGCCAGTCCCAGCATGTGGTCTGAGTGAGGTCCAGGACAGCAGCCATGGGTGCTGCGAGGGTTCCAGGCAAGTCCCTGGCGGGGCCTCTGCCACAGCCGGGAGAGCAGAGCAGCGGGGCCCCTGACGGGACAGAGCCAGGACCAGCGCTTCTGCCCTTTAGACAGAATGACAGTGTTATCAGGGAAACAAGGTAACAAGGAACACAAATCACAACTTTGAAGGCCATTTTCACAGGACTCCCAACAATTTCTGAGTCTCTTGGGGCTCCCTTTTTCCCATCCTATTTCCGGGCAGAGGCTATAGGTATATTCCAGAATACAGTTCTAAACCAACTCCTTCCCAAGTCTGTATCGCACAGGAAAAACAAGACGGATTTTTCTCAATCCAGGCCCCTCTGAACGAGCCTTATAATGCAGACAGCTCCCCGTGGCTCAGGAGCGGAGACTGCCCTGCCTCTTGTGCTAATGGCAGAGGCTTGCTTTAAGGCCTGCTTCTGTGTGTCATGCTTACTGTTAGACACTTAGAAACTGTACACCGCTGAAGGCCTTTTATCCACTGGCAACAAACACAGCAGGTCCTCAAATAACATGGCTCTGCCCAACGTCATTTTGTTATAATGTTGATGAGAAGAAAAAACAATCAGTCATTTTGTTATAATGTTGATGAGAGAAAAAACAATCAGTCATTTTGTTATAATGTTGATGAGAAGGAAAAACAATCAGTCCGGGCTGAGGAGTGTGCCTTCTCTCCAGGCTGGGTGGCTTTTCTCCGGGTTCCTCCCTGTGCCTACAATTGGTGCCTGGTTAGGTGACCTGGCCTGTCTCAACTGTCCCGGTCAGAGTGTGGGTGTGCGTGACCAATATCCATGGCTCAGTTGTAAACCTAAAGCTTTTAAGGGCTTTATGGACAATTCAGGTCGCTACTCGGCAGAGTGAAGTTCCTCCCAACTGAAATAATTAAGAACCAGCGACCAACTATAACGATTCCGGAGAAGCTGTCTAACTTGGCGCCTCGCAGGACTAGAGGCCAGGAGTGAGGTGGGGGTACGCGGCAGGGTCAGGGGAGCGTGTCTGACTGAGCCTGGGGGTAGGCGGCGCCTGGGAGCCAGGGGAACCTTTGGAAGCCGGTGGGGCACGGGGTCAGGCATGGCCCGGAAGCTGAAGGATGGAGGGGCCGAGGTCACCAAGGGCCTCGCAGGCCACTTGAGGGTTTCGGAGGAGCACCGTGCCAGGGCGCAAGCGCACACAGCTCCATCAAGGTCCCGTACAACAGGGCCCGTGCAGCACCCATCTTCTCAGCTGCCTTACGGGGCACACCGGCCCTGCCTGCGGCCGGCGGCCGGCGGCACCGGTGCGGACAGGGCGCAGGACTAAGACCGGGCCGCTCCAGCCGCAGGCGCGTGGTAAGCGGCGTTGGACCTCGGCGCAGGCAGGTTATTCGCCAGCCGAGCACCGGCGGCCTCGACTCCGCAGAACCCGGAGGAAAACTCAGGAAGAAGCAGAGACCCTCAGAGCAGCCAGACGCAGGCCCAGTGGGCATCCCCCGGCCGGAGGTCAGTCAGCCCCCAAAAGCAAGCGACCGAGAGGACATAGCGGAGCAAAGCCCCCTCCGCGATGCGCATGCGCCCGGGAGAGGAACCGCGCACGCGTCGTGGGCGGTCATGGAGCGGGGGCGGAGCCGCGCAGGCGCTGTGAGCAGTTGGGGGGGGCGGGGCCGCGCAGGCGCTGTGGGCGGGGGGGTCCCCGCGGGTGGCGGCGGAGGTGAGTGGAGCGGCCGGGCGGCGTGGCGGGGGCTGCGGGCCTCCCCAGCGCGTGTTGCGCACCGGCCGATCTCGGCGCCTCGGTGCGGCCCGCGGGATTCCGAGTGCCAGCGGTCGGAGTCGCTGCCCCGCGGCGCCAGGGACGGGACCGAGGACTAGGGAAAGGCCACCGGGTGACGGCGGGCTGCGGAGCCGGGGGCTCAAAGCCCCCGAGGCCGCTCCTGGACGTGTGGGTCCGTACGGACATCGAGGGGGCATTTTAGGGAAGTAGGAGGAAGAGACAGATGTAAAGTTAGGAATAAGAAGCAGCAGAGAGGAAGCGCCTACGTGACCCAGGTCTCCACGGGCCCCGGAATAAGAAATAAGTGGACTTGATTCTAGATCCGCAGACCTCCCCACGCGGGGCCAGTGCAGGGAGTGAGAACAGGCCCAGAGGAGAGGCGCCAGCAGCCTAACATGCAGACACCAACAAACGGACACACCCCGACAGCCGATAGCTCCGTTTTTGCAAAGGAAATGTGTTTTCATCAACACCGGCCTTCCAATCCTTCAGTGCGCGTATACACTTTTGGGGGGACACCTTACATTTGCACTTGGAATCCCGACAGAAGAAGAGGGAGAAAGAATGGGGCTATTATGGTTAATTCTTTTACAAAAATAATGAAAGTTATCAAAACACAGGGCAAAGACTGCTTAAAGAAGTACAAGCAGGATGAAACACTTTAGAAGAAAAAAAAATATATATATGGACATATATATGCATATCCTATCTAATAAAAGAGTAATATATGCAGATTGACCATCACTCCAACACACAAGAGGGCTGCCCCCATGTGGTCAAAGATCCTGCTCCCATGTGGACACAAGATGGTCACCACAAGATGCCAGCAGGGGAGGGCCATTGGGAGGTTCCAGGCCTACAAGGGAGGGCAGTTTTGGGCCATCAGGCCAGCAGGGGAGGGCCATTGGAAGGGACCAGGCCTGCAAGGGAAGGCAGTTGGGGATGATCAAGCCTGCAGGGGAAGGTAGTTAGGGGTGACCAGGCCGGCAGAGGAGGGAAGTTGGGGGCAAACAGGCTGGCAGGGGAGCAGTTAAACATCAATTAGGCTGGCAGGATAATGGTTAGGGGGTGATCAGGCTGGCAGACAGAAGCAGTTAGGGGCAATCAGGGAGGCAGGCAGGTGAGCAGTTTGGAGCCAGCAGTACTGGATTGTGAGAAGGATGTCCGACTGCCAGGGATCAGGCCTAAACGGGCAGTCGGACATCCCTCAAGGGGTCCCAGATTGGAGAGTGTGCACGCTGGGCTGAGGGACAACCCTCCCGCCCCCTGTGCACAAATTTCATGCACTGGGCCTCTAGTAAATACATATAAATGTATGCGTATATATGCATATATATGTTTGTGTGTATATATGTGTGTGTGTGTATATAAATTAAAAAAAATTTTTTTTTCAAACTGCTGAAAGCCAGCGACAAAAAACTCTTCAAGGCAGCCAGAGGGAAACTCCATTGGCACCTGTGGGGGAGCCTTCTAGGTAGAGGGAATAGCAAGCAGAGGCAGGGCTGTGAGAAGCCATGGGGATAGCGGAAGGTTAGTAAGTGCGTCTGGTGTGGGGGGGGCAGTGAGGGGAAAAGATGATGCCCGTCTTAAAGGGTTCTCCACTGTCAAGGAGGGGAGTTTATTCTGCAGTCAGGAGGGGAGCCCCTTGGGCCGGATGCTCCACTCTGAGTCTTGAATTTTGTGGCATCCTGTTGAATGGCATCATGCTGTGGAAACGACGTATCCTGATTCTTACACAGCCGTTGGAATGATGAGCCCTGGTTTCTTTTCTGCTCCTGCCCAAAGCCCCGTTTGCCGGCTTCCGGATGTTAAACCAGCCTTGCATTCCTTGAGTCTGGAGGAGTTGAATCCACTCAGGCATGATGCATTAAGCTTCCTATCTATTACCTAATTCAGTTTGCTAATTTTTTGCTACATATTTTTGTATCTGGGCTCATGAAGGATATTGGTCTGTAGTTTTTGGGCAATGGCTTTGGTTGACGGTATGAAGGTAATCCTGGCAGTTTGGGCGTCCATGTAATACTGGCCTCCTAAAGTCACTGAAGTTGTTTGCATTTTGAAATAGCTTCTATATGCTGTTACTGTTTCTCCTTTAAATATTTAACAATTTGAGGTTAAGCCATTTTGGCATGATTTTTTTTGGGGGGGGGGTGGTATTTCAATTTTTAGGAAAAATTTAAATTGTGAAATTTCTGAATAGAAATAGAGCTCTTCAGGTTTTCTGTGTCTATTTGAGTCACTTTTGATAATTGGTAGTTTGGGGTTCCCCCCCCCCCCCCCGCAAGAAATCTGTCCATGTCCGCTAAATTGTCAAATGTATTTGGTAAAAAGTTGTTCGCAATATCCCCTTATTTTCCTTTTAATGTCTGGAGTCTTAGTGATGTCCCTTCTCTCATTCCTGATTGTGCTGATTTGCATCTTCCCGTTTTTCTTGATCAGTCGAGTTAAAGCTTCTCTGCTTTCTTGATGTTTTGAAATAACCAGTTTGGGCTGTACCGACTCCCCCCCGCTGTTTGTCACTCTCTGTATGTTTGATTTCTGTCCTTTATTATCTTCTTCTCTGATTTACGTTGGGTTTAATGTTGTTCAGCTTCTTAAAGTAGACATTTACATGGTTGACCTTAAAGCTCCTTTCCCAATTTAGACATTCAAACCAGTGAATTTCCCTGCGAGCACTGTCCCGCTGCCTTTCTTGATAATGCTGTATTCCAGTTTTCTCATTTCCCTCTTTGAACTATGATTTAATTAGAATTTTACTGTTTAATTTGAAGGATTTGGAGGTTTTTAGGTTTTTTGTTGTTGTTATGATTTTAATTGGGATCGGAGAACGCACTCTGCAATTTCAGGTATTTTTTAAATCTGAGGCTTATTTTGTGGCACAGCACACTCTCGGTAAGCATCTCACATGCACGTGGAAACAATGTGTGACCTTGAGGAGGTCTCTGCCTTTGAACTTGAGGCTCCTTCGCCTTCTCCATTAGAGGCGCGCAGCCGGGGCTGTGTGATGCGGTTAGTTTGGGGCTCTGAAGGCTGCGGACCTTGGGTCTCGATCTTGCAGATGGCATGCGAGGCGGAGCGCCCCCTGGGTGTGTTTGAGTGCCAGCTCTGTGCCTTGGCGGCTCCCTACAGCTACGTGGGCCAGAAGCCCCCCGACACCCAGTCTGTCGTGTGAGTATCCATGCCCCGGGCTCAGGGGTCCCGCACAGCTCGGCACCGGCGGGGGGTGAGTCCTGGGGACCGGATGGCTGCCTGCGATCTCCTCGAGAAGACCTGGGCTAGAGCCCTTGGTCCCAGCGCTTGATTCTTGACCTTCAGATTGTCCGTCATCCAGAGCCACATCGTGGGGGAGCGGGCCAGTGCGTTCCTCAGGCGGGACAGGTGGCAGGGCCAGGCTCCTTCCTGCGGCGGGTTCCTCTGCGGACGGGTAGGGGTGTCGTCCCGGAGCCCCTCCCGGTGTGCGGTGTGAGCCACACTCTGCCGCGCTCTACACAGTGCGATGCACGGTGTCCCTGCGCGCAAGCGGGCAGTTTGGGAGGGGCCAGCCCTGTGCTGGGGGAGGGGAGGGTCAGAGGGCTGGGAGGAGGCCTCGAGGCCCCGACCCATCCTGGGAGGCAGGCCAGGGCCCCCCTGTCAGCAGAGAAGGGCGGTGGCCCCCACAGCAGTGGCTCCAGAGCCCAGAGCGGTGTGTGTGTGTGTTGGGGGGCGGGGGCAGCCCCTCTCTTGCTGAGCTTCCCTCAGAGAGCCCGGTCCCACAGCCTCCTGGAGGAGAGCTACGTCATGAAGGACCCCTTCACCCCCGACAAGGACAGGTTCCTCGTCCTGGGCTCCAGGTGCAGTGTCTGCGGCCGGCTGGTGTGTGTGGGGCCGGTGAGTAAGACGGCACCACTGCCTCCCTTCCTCCCCCTCAGCCCCCCTCCTGCCCCCAGCCTCCCCCCACCCCACCCCACCCCCGGCTGGGACCCCACAGGGAGAGGTAGCCCGTGAGCCTTTCCCAAGGGCGGTATGCGCACCAGCCTCCTCTCCACCGGGTCCCCGGTCCTCAGTCACCAGGGCCCCGGGAGTTTGTAGCGGCCAGCTGGTCCACCTCCTGTCGGGTGGCCCCTCACTGGCCCCACACACCCCAGAAGACACGGAGAGGGCACAGCGGGTCAGCCAGGGCCTTTGTAGGGCTGAGGGGTACAGGGAGCTTCTAGGAGGTTCTGCATCACCCCAGGGGCCCCTCACAGGGCCTCCCCACCCACGGGATGAGGACTTGTTGCCGGTGGTCCGCGGGGGCCGCCAAGGAAGGGACGTGCTCTCCAGAGCGTCTGTGTGCCGGCCCCCGTGCCTGGCGGCCGCCTTAACCACAGGGCTTCCTCTGTCCCTCTCCCCAAACCTGGCCCGGCGAGGCAGGCCTGCGCCCATTTTATAGGCGAGGAAACCGAGGCCCCAGAGGCTGCGGGCCCGGCAGGGCTGAGCCTGGTGTTTGAGAACCGAGGACAGCGTGGCGGGGGGCGTAGCGGAGTGTGGCCCTGCCATCCGAGTGCACCTGCCCCGAGGGGCCCTGAGCGTCCAGCCTGGGGGCTGGTCTCCTGTGCTGACACAGCAGCCCCCCGGCCCTCAGAGGCACAGGCCACTGGGACGGGGCCTCCGCTGAGGCTCGTGGGCTCCCACGTGTGAAAACCCCTGACACACGTGCCTGCAGGGCTGCCCCCGCCCCCCTCCCGCCCCCCAATTTCTTTTTCCCCTGGGCTCTCCTTGGGTCCCCCCCTTGCTGTTCTGGCTCCAGCTGCCCCCTCCCCACCTCCTCTCATGCCCGTGCGCCCTGGGCCCGCCCTCCTCCTCCAGGAATGCAGCCTGTTCTACTCCAAGCGGTTCTGCCTGCCGTGTGTCCAGAAGCACATCCAGGCCTTCCCCCAGGAGATCCGGCAAGACCTGGCCAAGAGGAAAGGCCCATCGAAGAGGCCGGCCGGCCAGCCCAGCGCGCAGGCCTGAATGGGTGGAGGCCTGGCCGGGGGGCTCCCTGAGCTGGGAGCCACCGAGTGGCCTCGTTCTGAAGCAGCGGCTGGAGCTCCAGGGATGGAGCCGCACAGAGGAGGCACCTGGGGACCCCGCCTGGACTCCAGAGCTCACGCAGTGCTGGGCGGGCAGGACACAGGAGCTCCCAGGCTCTCGAGGGGCTGGGGCCCCACTGTGCCGGTCCTCCGGGCTGTGCCCGCTCCACGAGGCCGGGCTGGGGCCCTCGTCCTTCCCGCGGTGGGCCGGCTCCAGGGCTCGTCTCCAGGAGCCACGCTGCTCTGCGGCCCGAACGCAGCCGCGGGGCGGGGCTGCCGGCTGTCCCAGGTGCCGGCCTCCGGGCGGGGTGCTCCCAGCCTCCTCTGCTCCCTCTGGCTCTGGCTCCAGCCCGCCCGCCCGCCCTCGGCCCTGCTGTCGCCCGCCCGCCCCTCTCCAGCGACCTCGGCCTCGGTGCTGCGTGCGGAGCTCACCCCCCCCCCCCCCCCCCCGCCTGCCGCCTCCTGGCTCGGGCGCTGCCTGGCCCATCTCGTGCTTGTCGGGCCGCCGTCCCCAGCCCGGGGAGAGACACGTGAATAAAAGGCCCTCGGATGGGTCCGCGCGGCCGTCTTACTCCGATGTCACGCTTTTGAACGCTTTCGCTGCTTCGTGACGTTTTACGCAGATGGACGCCCCGCTCGGGGCCTCGCTGTCCCAGACGCGACCTGTGCTCGGCCCGGGGGCCCTCGGTGAGGGGCCGGGCCGGTGGGGGCAGACCGCACTGCCGGGGGCTCGGTTTCAACCCGACACGTCGTCTCCCAGCATCACTCAAACGCAGCGAACGATCTTTAAAAATAGTTTATTTTTTAAAACCATTAAGGCAAAGTGGTACCCTGAAATTAACTCTTTACATTCATCAGTCTGACAGTAGGACATTCCAGACGGGAAGTTACCCAATTCAGGCCGAGTCGGTGCGTGACCAGTTCCACTTCCTCACGGGAAAACGAGTGAGACCCAAGATTCTGAAGAATTAGTTATTTCATAGCCGTTTCCTAGTTGCCTGGCCCCACGATCGGGTGGCACAGCGAGCAGGATGCAGTGCCCTTGGCTTTCCCCTGCCCCCGGCTGCCCGCGGCCCTGGGCACCCCCGGACCGAGAGCGAGCACCCGGGGGTGGACGGGGCGCCTGCTGCGGGGTCTGCGCGGGGCCTCTATGCGGCACAGAAACGGGTCTGCACCCCCAGAGGACTGATGGCAGCCCCGCGCCGGGGGCGAAGCTCAGGCCCGTGGGAATCTGCCTGGGCCCCGAGGGACAGGTGCAAGCCAGGGGGCACCCCGCCGACATCGGGGATGGGGGGGGGGGGACTCCTGCTGGCGGGACCTGTTTCTGCTCCGGGCGGCCCCCTGAGGCTGCCAGGCCACCGGCCAGGGCCCGGGCCCCCCAGGACACTGGAGGGTGCGCTCTTGGGGGATAACCCGCAGCCCGAGCTCCCCGCGGGGCCCCGGCCTGGCGACACGGCTGTGAAGCGGGTGGCATCGCGCCCGGGGAGACACGCAGACGTAAGCTGTGTGTGGTTTGGGGCGTGTGCGTGTGGGTCGGTCTGGGTCCCGACGCTCCGGCTCCTGGTCCCAGGAGGCCCCAAGCCAGGCCAGGAGGAGGCTATGTCCGTTAACACCGATTCCAAACCGCAGAGGTTCCCGTCGGACACACGATTGCACGTTAGTAAAACGCTTCTATTAGGGTTTTAAAAGAGTCAAATCACAGTATCGAAGACAGCTCCCGGCGTGGCTCCCGTTTTGTGGACAGCGGAGAGAAAGGGGTGCGGGGTCACAGATACCGCGGTCCGAGAGCAGCAGCCGAGGGCGTGCGCGGCTGTCTGTCCTGAGGTGCGTCCTGTTTCGGCCGGAAAGAGGAGGGGCCAGCTGTGCTTTTGGAAAGAAGCCGTTTCCGCAGAGCGAGGGGTTTCACCCGGAAAGGTGGGCCAGTCTCGTGTCTTCGGGGCGAGGCCCCTCCCCCGCTGCTCCTGTCCCTGGAGGCGGCACTGTGGTGCGGGGTGATGGGGGGGGGGGGGGTAGGCCAGAGGAAAACACGGAGCCTTCTGACATTCGACTCAAAACTAGTGAACCTGTTTTAAATGGAGAGACGAGAGAGAGGGAGAGGGAGAGAGGAGAAGGAAGGAAGGGAGAAGAGAGGGAGGGAGGAAAAGAGGAAAGGAGGGAGAAGGGGGAGGGAGGGAGGAAGGAAGTAAGGGAGGGAGGGAGAGAAAGGGAGGGAGGGAGGAAAAGAGAAGGAAGGAGGGAGGGAGGAAGGAAGTTAGGAAGGAAGGGAAAAAGGAAAGGGAGAAGGGGGAGGGAGGGAGAAAGAAAGGAAGGGAAAAGAAGGAAGGAAAAAAGGGAGAAGGGGGAGGGAGGGAGGGAAGGAAGGAGGGAGAAGGGGGAGAGAGGGAGGGAGGGAAGGAAGGAGGGAGGCAGGGGGAGGGGGAGAGGGAGGGAGGGAGGACGGGCCAGACCAGCTCTGAACGTGCCGTCCCCATCAGAACGGTTGCCGGGTGATGTGCGGGGTGCATTCCACACCAGGGCCCGCGCGTCCCGGGTGCCGTCAGGGGCTGCCCCGCCGGGTGCCCGACGAGGGGGGGGGTGGCAGACTCCCACGGGCACAGCTGACCTCCGCTGGGCCATGCTATCTGGCAGGCCACCCCCTTCCTCGGGGTGCAAGGCGCAGGCAGTGACACTTCCCGGGTCTCGGGCTGAGATCGGAGGAGTCGGAGCCGTGGCAGGGCCGGCCGGCGGGCTTGCTGTTAGTGTTTAATCTGCCCGCAGCCCCTCTACCCACGGGGAGCGTGAGGCGTGGCTGCCTTCCACCGAAACAGCACCATGGGGAGCACGACGGCGTGATCAACACTCGGCCAGGAGGACGTTTTTCCTAAAGAGAAGGAAACGGCCCCATCCCGTTCTGGCGTGACACTGTCGCCCAGGGAAGCGCAGCGCCGGACCCGGACCGGACGCCCCGCCCGGCTCCCGCTCCCGCCCCACAGGCGGCCGGCCCGCGTCCCTGCATTCACTGAAACGGCACTTAAAACACACACGTACGAACCCCAGAGAAACGCAGGCCTCGGCCTGGGGAGCCCGAGCTTCGCTCTTTGGGGCAGAGCCCTCCGTGGGGGGCCGGGCTGGGACGCCCCGGGCTCAGAGGAAAGCGCTGACTCCGCGCCCCGCACACGACGGCCATCCTCAGGGCCTCCGGCTGCCGGCTCGAGGGCCACGGGGTCACCCAGGGGAGCCCGCGTCGGCTTGTGGGGGAGCTGTCTCCCTGGTGGCCCCGTGGGGAGAGGTACTGGGAGGGGCTGGCTTCCCTGGTCCCCGGACGCCGCCACCAGAGGCCAGGCCCCGGGTCACGTCCCTTTCGGCCGGGGTGCCGGCCTCGCTGTGGAAACAGCGGACCCACCACAGACAGGGGTCCCCAAGACCGTTCAGGGGAGGGGACCAGGGGCAAAGGCCACAAAGGCCGCCACGGCTCCCCTGTGCCCGGTGTCGCTGGTTTGCAAAGCGAGCTGGAGGTGCAGGTGAGGCCGGGCAGACCGGGGAGGCCGCCGGAGCGAGGCGGGGGGCAGCCCCGCGCCCGGGCATCTGCGGCGCCTCCGTGGGGGTCGCGGGCCTGGCCCTCCCGCTTCTCCAACCCCGTCTGCTCCGGCTCAGCCTTGCAGCGTGACAGCAGCTTCTGTGCCCGTCTTGGACGCTTCCTTCACACAAAAGCTCCTTCACCCCCAGGTAACGCCCGGGTCTGTGCGGGGCGGGCGGGGCGGGCGGGGCTGCAGCCCGAGCCCCATCAGTGGGCCGGGCCGCAGGGGTTCGAGCACCGCGGCTGGGCCGGCGCCTGCGGACTCGCGGGTGAGGTAGCCGAGTTGCAGCGGCTCCGGTTGCTGGCGTCTCACAGCCGACAGGGGCCTGGGCCTCGGGCTCTGCTGGGTCCCGGCCCCCCACACGGCCCGGCCCTTTCCTTCGCGGCTCCAACGCCCTTCAGCAGCGGGGCAGCTCCGGCCGAGCGTCCTGGGCCTTCAAGTGCACAGCCAGGCCCCCAGGCAGGACGGTCCCGGGGTCCGGAGAGCAGGGCGGAGGAAGCTCCGGGCGGCCCAGCCGTCGCTGTCGCCAGCGCCCGGAGCGGCACCCACAGGGCCTCACCCACACGGTGCAGAACCCGCGGGCGGGACCCCCAACCCGAGAGGCCAGGGGGCGCGGGATGGGCGGGGAGAGCCAGGCGGCCGAGCGGGAGCCGCTGCAGTGGGGGGAGGGGAGGCCGGTCTCGGAGGCCCGGGGCTCTTGGTGGCCTCGCACGGGACGGGCGGCAGCTGAGGCCGAGGCTGGCACTCTGCCCTGAAGGCGCGGGTCCTGGGGGCGTCCCCCAGAGGAGGCGGCTTTGCCGCACTCTGGTCGGCGGCTGCTGGAACCTTCCAGGCTGTGCGGCTGTCCTCTGTGCAGGCGGGCGAGTCCCGGGACACGAGAGCACTCGGTGAAACGCCACCGGAAGCCAGGCTGGCCAGCGCCAGGGGCCTTGAGCCGAGGCCACGCCTCCGTGGCTGCACCAGGGACGGCCCCGGGGACCAGCGCCCCCCCGCCGGTTGCTGCAGGAAGCGGGGCGGTTACTGGGCGCTTCCTGCCCGTCTACACGGCCGTCTGCGTGGAATGCCCGGCTCTCCCAGCGCTGGGCTCCAGGCTCCCGCCCCGAGGCCCGCGGTCAGTGGCCCCAGGTCCGGCCTGGATGCAGCCCAGACCCCCTCGCTGGGCGGCTCACGGCGGGGACAGCGTCACCGGCTTCCAGCTGACCCTCCGACGGGATCGCCGAAGGCCGCGGCCCCCCCGCACGGCAGTTGTGAAGGGACGGCCCCTCGCAGCGTTCGCCCTCCTCTGGCCGAGGTCCCAGTTTGATGGCTGGTTTCCCTCGTGCGACCGTGGGAACTCCGCCAGGGCAGACCCGAATCCTCCTTGAACCACAGCGGTCGTGACCTTGAAGAGCCAGGTCTTCCAGGGCCCGGGTGGGGGATGGAGGGACGGGTGGGGATGGAGGGCGAGGCGGCCGGAGACAGGCCGCTGCTGACATGCGGGGACACTGCGTCCGCCAGGGCGACAGAGAGGGAGAGCTCCCGGGCCCAGGCTCTGGACTCGGCCACGTCGCTCTCACCAGACGGGGGCCGAGAGGTGACCGTCAGGGTGAGCAGACACGCGGACACTGGGAGACCCGCCCGCGGGAGGGTGTGGGAAAGGACACTTGGCCGCCCGCCCTTGTGAAAACCGGCCTCGCCCTCCCCTCCCCGCTGTGCTCCCGTGGCCGCCCCCAAAGCCACAGGTGCCGGGTCTTCTCCGCTCCAGGAGCAGCCACGGAGCAGCCCGGGGCGTGGGGCCCAGAGGAACATCTGCAGGTCCCCCGCCAGGCTGCACCGCCAACGCCACCCGAACCCGGGCCGCCCCCGGGGGGTGCAGCCGCGAGGGGACCCAGGCGAGGGGACTAGGACCCCGAGGCACTTCCGAGTCCGTCCAGCTGGCCCACAGGCCTGTGGCCCAGACGCGGCTCCCGGGACCCTCCTCCCAAACCTGGACACGGGCTTCCCCGCGGCCCCGCGGCCGCCCGTCGCCGGGAACCGAATGTGACGGGGCGCCGCACCGCAACGGCTCATCGGTCACTCGCCACGCTGACCCCCCCGTCCCCCGGCTCAAACAGCACGTCTCTCCTCGAACTCAGGACACGGGATCGAAGCCGCCGAATAAATACGTCGCCGCTTGCGAACCCCCTACCCTTTGGTTGCGTCTAGAGGCACAGGATTGCAGGGGGTGAAAGTGCGGTCAGCACCCCGATCGCCCGGAGCCACAGGCCGCGGGGCCGGGAGGGGGCCACGGAGTGAGGTCTCGGGGACCCCGTGGGGACCGCGAAGGCACTTTCGTCCGGACGTCCGACGGCTCACGACGGGCGGGCTTCGCCCAGCGGCTCCGCACGCTCCGGGGCCGGGCCGGGCCGGCGGGCGGTGGGGCGGGGGCCGGCCGGCTCCGGGAGCAGCTCCTCCTGCCCCGGCCTCAGTACATGTCGCGGTAGATCTCCTGCAGCAGCGGGTGCAGCGCAGCGTCCGCCTCGGTCCGCTTGATGACCTGCACCAGCTGCGCGTGCTCCGTGACCAGCTGCCGCAGGTCCGCCATCTTCTGCAGGAGTTTGGGGAACAGGAAGGCGGCGTCCGGGTGGTTGCCCTGCAGGTGCAGCCTGAGCACGTGCACGATGCCCTCCTGCATCTTCTCGATCTGTCCCACGTGCAGGAGGCCCGGGCGATCTGTCCCCAAACGAGAGAGACACACACAGCTGAGCTGACGGTCACCATTGGGGGGCGGTGGGGGCGGCGGGGGGTGGTGGGAGGTGGTGGGGGGGTGGGAAGCGGTGGGGGGCGGTGGGAGGCAGCAGGGGGCGGCGGGGGGTGGTGGGAGGTGGTGGGGGGGGTGGGAAGCGGCGGGGGGCGGTGGGAGGCAGCAGCGGGAGAGGACGCAGACACAGGGGGTCAGGGAGGCTGGTGCGGGATGGGCCAGTGTTCCCATCAGGTGACCCCCCCCCCCCCACCGGGGAGCTCAGCCGAGGGCACAGACTATCCACAGTATCAGACCGGGGGCAGTCCTCGGTCCAGAAAACACCCGCCCCCCTCAGTTCTGCGAGTGAGTTCATCTCGGGGACCATACAGCTCCCGGCTTCCTGGGGGACATGGGACAGGCACCCCACAGCTCCCCAAGGCCGGGCGGGATCGGCGGGCCTCCCAACAGCTCGCTGACCTCCTGCGCCCCGGGACGGCTATTTAAAGGAATGCGATGCCGAGCCGGAGGCGGGGCTGCAGAACCCCAGGTCCCTCCCTGGACCGTTCCCTCCCACAGAGCGAACACTTCCGTGTGAAACGGCATCCACACGCCCGTCCTGGGCTGTCTGAGCTTGCGTGGCACACAGAACGCTGTCTGTGAAATAGAGGGGACAGACAGCCCATAGAATAATATGCAAATGGCCGGCACACCGTAACGGCTCGGACACTCAACGCTGGGGAGAAGGGAATGGGGACCAGCCAGGCTGCGGCCCGGGAAAGGGACAAGCCGCCTGCCCCGCAGTGCTGGGTGCCTGTGGCCGCAGCCCGGGAGAAGCCACCCACCCACGGCCCCCTGTGGCTGTGGCCAGCCCGGTGAAGCCAGCCCGGGTCCTGGGTGCCTGCGGCCGGCCAGACACGGAAGGGTTAGGGGCGATCAGGCAGGCAAGCGGTTAGGAGCCAGCAGTCCTGGATTGCGAGAGGCAGTCGGACACCCCCGGAGTGGTCCCGGACTGGAGAGGGTGCAGGCCAGGCTGAGGGACCACCCTCCTGTGCATGAATTTTGTGCACCGGGCCCCTAATTGTAACAGAAGGCTCTGCACTGCTTGGACTCGCCTCAGAAGTGAGTTCACAGGTGATTTTTTTGTCATGAGAACATTACCGAGTGCAATGCAGACACTCAGTTGGTATGGACTCCCGCACACCTGGCCCCTGCACACCTGGGCCCCCTACACACCTGGGTCCCAAGAACACCTGGCCCCTGCACCCCTGGCTCTGCACACATGGCACCAGCACACCTGGGCTCCCTACACACCTGGGTCCCCTGCACACCTGGGTCCCCGCACACCTGGCCCCCGCACACCCCGCTCTATAGCACAGGCCAGTGCCCTGGGCTCCCAGCCCGCACGCACCTCACTGCACAAAACAACCACAGGTTTGCCCTAGCTGGCGTGGCTCAGTGGACAGAGCGTCGGCCTGCAAACTTGAGAGAGTCCTGGGTTTGACTGCAGTCAAAGGCACGCACCTCACTGCAGGCTGCTCCCCGGCCCAGGCCTGGTCAGGGCGCGCATGGGAGGCAGCCCATCGACGTGTTTCTCTCGCATCGAGGTTCCTCTGTCTCTCCCTCTCTCTTCCACGCCCCGAACGCCAACGAGAAAGCAGCCTCTGTGGAGGCTGCGAAACAAAACCGCCGCCAGCGGCTCAGGCACGCCAGGAGAAGACAGCCCGAGAGACAGACACGGCGCGAGGCCGCCGAGCACGGCCGCTGGGGAGGCGTTTCCGTGTAGAGCCGAGGGAGGTCACTGACGGGACAGGAGTCGGTGCGGGAGTGGGGACATGATGTCACGCGCTCTGCCCTCCACCCTGTGCCACTGACAGCCTGCAGGCTTGTCCACTGCCGGCCACAGCGCAGGCGTGTCCACCGCACGGCCACGGCGCGGGCGTGTCCACCGCACGGCCACGGCGCGGGCGTGTCCACCGCACGGCCACGGCGCGGGCGTGTCCACCGCACGGCCACGGCGCGGGCGTGTCCACCGCACGGCCACGGCGCGGGCGTGTCCACCGCACGGCCACGGCGCGGGCGTGTCCACCGCACGGCCACGGCGCGGGCGTGTCCACCGCACGGCCACGGCGCGGGCGTGTCCACCGCACGGCCACAGCGCGGGCGTGTCCACAGCACGAGGCGTGTCCACCACATGGCCACAGCGAGAGGCGTGCGGGGCGAGTCCCGGGCCTCCCCGAGACAGGAGCTGTGGGCCGGCCGCGCTGCGGGTCCCTGTGGACTACAATGTCATCGCGTGACACACCACCCGCCGTGTGACGTGACTGCCAACCAGACCTGACATACTCCTGTAGGGTTATGTGACGTGCTTGTTATAAACATCACGTGTTTACCTGTCATAACTACAACCACAACATACACAGCGGGCAGCACGTACTCACGCTTAGTAGTATGTGATGCGTGCTGGTGTCACTCACTTGCTTCTGGTTGGTGGCAATTTGGGGGCCCAGAGTCCCTCCGCCTCCTCCTCCCCGTCCCCCCTCCACCGGTGCCTGCCCCTCGACAGCACCACCCCCTCGGTCCTACCTTGGCCGGCCCTCTGCCCTCCAGGCCCCCCCCCCCGCCCCCGCCGCCCTGCCGACGGGGGTCTGTCTGTGAGTGACGGGCGACGGGGCGCGGGGCGCCGCCCACTGACCTCCGCAGCAGATGATGGCCGCCACGAACAGGGCGATGTCGCTGTCGTCCAGCTCCAGGGCGTTGAACTTCATGGCGAAGTCGAACTTGGGCTCCATGATGTCGCAGAAGGGCTTGCGCAGGCCCTTGAGGAACTCGCGGGTGATGAAGCCGTTGCCGCAGGCCACCAGCATGCCGTCCTTGTTCATGACGGAGGCCAGCATGGCGAAGATGGCCTCGTACACGCCGTACTTGAGCAGCGTGACCTGGTCGTTCAGGTCCAGGCCCGCGAAGCCGGGGATGGCCTTGGCGAACTCGGTGAGCTCGGTCACCGTCTCCACCGACGTGCACTGGCAGCAGTGGAAGATGCGCACCTCCGCCTCCTTGTTCTGGATGCCGTTGGCCACCAGCTTGGCCACCAGCGTCTTCTCGGCCATGCACAGCGTCTCCATGTCGTGGATGACGAAGGGCTGGAAGGAGAGCGGGCCGGTCAGCGGCCAGGACACCCACCCCGCCGCCCGCATGCCCCGGAACGGAACATGCGGGTACGGAACGTGGGTACGGAACGCGGCCCCGTCTTTAGAGACCCTCGGCATCGCCCCGCCGGCGCGGCTCAGCGGACAGAGCGTCGGCCTGCGGGCCGAAGGGCGCCGGGTTCGACTCGGTCGAGGGCACGGACCTTGGTTGCGGGCACATCCCCAGCGGGGGGCGTGCAGGGGGCAGCCGGCCAGTGACTCTCTCATCACGGATGTTTCTCTCTCTCTCTCCCTCTTCCTTCCTCTCTGAAACCAATGGAAAAAAATATACATATTCAGAACCACGGCCTCAGTGGGACGAGGGGACCTCAATGGAGAGCCGGCAGCAGGGTCAGGAGGCCACGCGCTCACCGCCTGACCCTGGGGGAGGGGAGAGACGCTGCTCGGAGAGCGAGGGACGGATCGTGGCAAGGAAGCGAGCGAGGCAGGACGGGCAGAGCGCCGTCCGTCAGGACTTGGTCCTGTTCTCCGGACCCCTGAGCGCTCCCGCGGCCGCCTCGTCGCAGCCCGGCCAGCGCGCGCACCTGCTCGTCACACACGCGCGCAGCCGCCACCGCCGGCGGGTGAGCAACCTGGGCCGAGCACCCGCCGCTCAGAGGCCGGCATTCGTGTGGAAACACACAAACCAGCCGGCGGGGCCCTCTGGGGACCACGTGTTCCCGGGCACGGGACGGCCCATCAGAGCCCCGATCCTGGACGGGGGACAAGCCCCGTGGCACAGCCGCAGGTCCCCATGCCACTCCCTCCTCAGCCCCGGGGCTGCACTCGCTAACGACCTGGTGGCGGTGCCGGCGTGGCCCCGTGGTTGGCGTGGCCCCGTGGTTAGCATCGACCTGTGAACCAGGAGGTCACGGTTCGATTGCCGGCCACGGCCCGGGCCGGGGGTGCGGTCTTGACCCCACTGAGGCGGTCTTGCAGGAGGCGGCTGATCCATAACGCTCTCTCGTCATTCATGTTTCTCCCTCTCTCTCCTCTCCTTTCCTCTCTGAAGTCAGGAAATATATATATTTATACTAGTGGCCGGTGCACAAAATGCGTGCACAGGGGTGGGGAAGGTCCCTCAGCCCAGCCTGCACCCTCTCCAATCTGGGACCCCTCGAGGGATGTCCAACTGCCTGGTTAGGCCCTATCCCGGTAGGAACGGGCCTAAATGGGCAATCGGACATCCTTCTCACGATCCAGGACTGCTGGCTCCAAACTGCTGGCCTGCCTGCTTCCCTGATTGCCCCTAACTGCTTCTGCCTGCCAGCCTGATCACCCCCTAACCACTATCCTGCCAGCCTGATTGATGTCTAACTGCTCCCCTGCCAGCCTGTTTGCCCCCAACGTCCCTCCTCTGCTGGCCTGGTCACTCCTAACTGACCTTCCCTGCAGGCTTGATCACCCCCAACTGCCCTCCCTTGCCAGCCTGGTCCCTCCCAACTGCCCTCCCCTGCTGGCCTGATGGCCCACAACTGCCCTCCCTTGCAGGGCCTGGAACCTCCCAATGGCCCTCCCCTGCTGGCCATCTTGTATCCACATGGGGGCAGGATCTTTGGCCACATGGGGGCAGCCCTCTTGTGTGTTGGGGTGATGGTCAATCTGCAAATTACTCTTTTATTAGATAGGATACTAGTGGCCGGTGCACAAAATCTGTGCACAGGGGTGGGGAGGGTCCCTCAGCCCAGCCTGCACTCTCTCTAATCGGACATCCCTCTCACCTGCCTGCCTGCCTGATTGCCCCTAATTGCCCTCCCCTGCTGGCGTGATCTCGCCCTCAATGGCCCTCCCCTGCCAGCCTGAACTCACCCCTAACTGCTCTCCCCTGCCAGCCTGATCGCCTCCCTGATCACCCCTAACTGCCCTCCCTGGCTGGCCTGATCTCACCCCCAACTGCCTCAGCCCCCGCCACCATGGCTTCATCCAGAAGGAAGTCAGACGTCTGGAGGATGGCTGGTCGACCTGGTCTAATTAGCATATTACCCTTTTATTAGTACATATTTAGTTGTTTTTTTTTTAAGCTACAAAGAAACTGCCCATTTCGAGAAATGGTATAAAATGTCAGGTCTGGTTTTCAGTCCAGGGACGACGGAGGTCGTGTACGTGTCCCCACGCAGGCAGGAGGGGAGCCCGAGGGGCGCCAGGCCGCCGAGCGATGCCACACCGGTCCTGGGGGAGCCGGAGCCTCGCCCCGACGCCGAGACGGAGGAGGACGCGGGGACTCCTTCCCCGACAGCGTTCGACCCTGTTCCGGCCGCGTGTCAGGGGTAGTCCCCTGGCTTCGCTTCTTATTTCCTAATTTTTTTCCCAATATATCTTCCCTGATTCCGGAGAGGAAGGGAGAGGGAGAGAGAAACATCGGTGACGAGAATCGCCCATCAGCTGCCTCCTGCACGCCCCCAACTGGGGACCGCGCCAGCAGCCCGGGCCTGCGCCCTTGACCCGGAATCGAACTGTGACCTCCATGGGTCAATGCTCAACTTTGATGTTCCTCTCCCTCTCCCGGTTCCTCTCTCTCTCTCTCTCTATCTCTCTCTCTTAAACCAACAAAAACATGTTTTTTTAAAGAGTAAAGATGGCTTTTAGGTTTGCGTTAGGTTCTGAAAACCCAGGGAGGAAGCGAAGATGTCAGAGACCGAAGAAGGCGTGAAGGGGATCAGGGTGCGGGTCCCTCGAACTCGGGGCCGGCCTCACGCACCGCCTCCGGGACGGACATGCCTGTGCGGCTCAGCTGCGTGGCTCGCCACCCTGATACGGAGGCTGAGGGATCGGGCCCGGCGAGGGCACACAACGGCACCGATGAGGGCCTCGATACGCGTAACCCCTCGCCCCCTCCCCCAAATCAATTTTAGAACACTGTAAACCTGTGCCCACAGAGGGCTGATTTGCAGGCGCCCTGGCTGCTGTGTGGCTGTGGCTCACCAGCTGCTTGAGCGCTCCTGAGACACCCCAGCCTCTCCCAAGGAGGGTCCCCTGAAGAACTAAGAGGCTCCGTAAAAAAGAGGGCTGGGGCCTGGCCGGTGCGGCCCAGTGGACAGAGCGCCGGGCTGCGGACTGAAGGGTCCCGGGTTCGGTTCTGGCCAGGGGCGCATGCCGGGCTGCGGGCTCAATCCCTGTAGGGGGCGTGCAGGAGGCAGCCGATCCATGACTCTCTGTCCTCATGGATGTTGCTGTCTCTCTCTCCCTCTCCCTTCCTGTCTGAAATCAATGAGATACACGTTTGAAAAGAGAGGCTTGGCTGTTCGAGAGTCCGGAGCTTGTGAAACACTCTCCTTCCCTGCGATGCGAGTCCCAGCCTGTGACTCCCGAGGGCTCTTCACGCGGCTCCTCAGCCACATGGGCCCGGGCCAGGCTCCGAGGAAGGGCCAGTGCCCTCACCGAGACCTCGGCCGCCCGCTGGGGCCGCTCTGGGGGGAGCCTTGAGCGGAGACGACCAGGCCACGGGGTGGGGACCCCCAGGGACACTCACAGATGCTCCTGAAGAGGCACAGGCCACAGCTGCCCCCAGACAGTGCAGCGCCCACCAACTCAGTCCTGCTTAGCCCGCCTGCTCCTCCAACAAAGGGGCGGGGCCAGAGGAGGAGCCTGAGGTGCGGGGAGGAGCCTGCCTGCAGGAACGGGTTTGGGGGAAGCAAAGGTTCCATTTTATGGCATTAAAACGGGGATTTTTCAAAACGCACTTTAGATATGGCTCTGGAATCCAGCAGCTGCTAACTAGATGTGTGTGTGAGTGTGTGTGTGTATATGAGTGTGTGCGTGTGTGTGTGCTAGTGTGTGTGTTAGTGTGTGTGTGTGTGTGTGTTAGTGTGTGTGTGTGAGTGGGTGTGTGTTAGTGTGTGTGTGAGTGTGTGTGTGAGTGTGTGTGAGTGTGTATGAGTGTGTGTGAGTGTGTGTGTGTGTGTGAGTGTGTGTGTGTATATGAGTGTGTGCGTGTGTGTGTGCTAGTGTGTGTGTGAGTGTGTGCTAGTGTGTGTGTGAGTGTGTGTGTGAGTGTGTGAGTGTGTATGAGTGTGTATGAGTGTGTGTGTGTGTGTGAGTGTGTATGAGTGTGTATGAGTGTGTATGAGTGTGTGTGAGTGTGTGTGAGTGTGAGTGTGTGTGAGTGTGCCATTTACACAGTCATTCTAAGAACATGGTGGCTGGAGGTTTGTGGCTGATCAAAGCCGAGGTCAGGGGCAGGGACACCGTAGCATCTCGGGCTGGACCGTCCTGTGCCCCTCCCCCCACGGGGGTCACGTGGCCTCCCACCTCCCAGGCTGTTTCCCAGCCTTCCTCCCACGCTGGCCGGCCGACCTGGCCGAGGGGACCGGCCGCGGAGCCCCCCGCGGACACCCACCGGGTTGTTGCTGGCCTTGCCCGCGAGGATGACCCTGGCCTTGGCCTTGTTCATGGTGAAGTTGCGCAGGTACGCCTCGCAGATCTGCTTGGCCAGCGACCTGAGGTCGGCCGTGTCCGAGTCGTCCACCTCGTGGTCACTCGTGAGGATTTCGGCCTTCAGCTTCGCTTTCTCGGATCGGGGCATCCGTCCGAAGCGGATGGCTGGGGGCGGGGTGGGGGGGACAAACAGGAGTGAGCAACGCGGCGGACGGGGCGCCCGGGGGCGAGTTAGACTCGGGAGGGAAACGGACAGGTCAGGTCCGAGCGGCCTCCCAGCCCCTCCCCTCTCTGCCCCGGGGACGAACGCGGACCCCGGCCCGCCGATGCTGCCGCTTTTCAAAGGTTCCCGGGGCGCGGCCAGGGCGGCTTGGGGGTCGGGCCCCGCCCTGTGAGCCCGGTGTCGGTCAGAGCCGGTCGGGCACGCGCCTGGGGCGGTGGGCGTGCGGGTTCTCCCTCACCCCTGCTTCTCTCTCCCCGACTCTCCCTCTCTGGGCCCAGTGAGGACGTGTTTTTAAGGGTAAACAAGAGGCAGCAGCGTGCTCACTGCCCGGCAGGCGGGGGCAGGCGGGCGCCGGTGGCTGCCCGGGGGTGGGGGGTGGGGAGGGCGTCATCGGCGACGAGGGAGGTGGCGGTGAGCCTCGCGCCTTTTTCTTTCTCCGGAGGCAGAGCCAACTTTCATGAGCTTGTTGTTGTATTTTTTAACGTTTTTATTGGTGTCAGAGGAGGGGAGAGGGAGCCGGACTCATGGGCCGGCTGCCCCCCCCCCCCCCGGGGATGGGGCCTGCAGCCCGGGCGGGTGCCCGGCCGGGAATCACACCCTGGCCTCCCGGTTCCCGGGTCGACGCTCAGTCTCTGAGCCCCCGGAGGGCTGAGCTCGTTACTTCGGATCGACTTTCACACGGTAACTGGCGGGCTCTGAGCGGAACGGGCGTTAAGGCACTGACACTCACACAGGGCGGGACGGGACAGCGGCCCCGGCCCCCGGTGTGAGTGCCCCACGGCCGGCCTGCCAGCGGCTCACGATCGCTGTGACGCCTCCTTCCCCTGCCCGGCGTCGGACAGTCCTGACAGTGACCCCCGCGGCGGGCCCGCTACCGAGGCGCTGCCGGCCCGGGCACTGACGCCTGTGACGTGGCCGGGCGTTCACGGCTGTGACCCGGGCATTCACGGCTGTGTCGTGGCCCGGGAAATCACGGCTGTGACGTGGCCCAGGCATTCACGGCTATGACCCAGCCGGGGAAATCCAGGCCGCAGCGCGTCCTTTCCGAACAGCCCCCGAGGGACGCGGACGGACACGGACGGACACGGACAGACGCGGACGGACACAGACGGACACGGACAAACACGGACAAACACAGACGGACATGGACGGACACAGACAGACGCGGACGGACACGGATGGACACGGACGGACGCGGACGGATGCGGACAGACGCGGACGGACCGGGGAGGGCGACGCGGCCTTACCCACCGTTATGGGACATCCCGGCCGACAGGCACTTGTGGAAGCGGCAGTACTGGCACTTGTTGCGGTTCTTCTTCTGGATCCTGCAGCTGCGCTCGCACTTGTCGTAGGCCAGCTTCAGGCGGACGGTGCGGCGGAAGAAGCCCTGCGGGACGCGAGCGTGAGGCCGCCGCCCTCCCCGGGGGGAGCCCTCCCGGGGCTGAGCTGGACCGAGGCAGCTCCGAGAGGCCTGCCGCGTGGGGCACGTGGGAACCCGTTTAGACGTCACCCCGGGGGAAAGCGGAGACAAGAAACCGAGGCAAAGTTGGAAACGGTCTGCAGGGTCCGCGCCGGCTGGGAGGGACCCAGCTCTCCCCCCACAGAGCCGCTCGGCGCTGTCATCGTTACACACGCTTTTTAGTGCGTCCTTTAAAACGTATGTTTTTACTGATCTCAGAGAGAGCGGGAGAGGGAGAGAGAAACGTCCGTGATGAGAGAGAATCACGGACCGGCTGCCTCCCGCGTGCCCCCCGCTGGGGAGGGAGCGGGCGCCCCGGGCCTGCGCCCTGACCGGGCACCGAGCTGTGACCTGGTTCCAATCCCCGAGCCACGCCGGCCGGCCACATTTCACACCAATTCCGCTTTTCCTCGCTCGTGACATCCACATTTGTGACTAAAACTACAGTAATTGTTGTAAGAGAATGTTAATTCCCTAAGAGACAAAAATATAAAAGAAAGCCAGCTTCATGCAATTTTTGCTCTATAAAAGCAGCTTAAACTTTGTCACTGAGAAACAACTTTTATTATTTATACTTCACAATAAAATTTCGGTTTAAAACTCTAAGCAAAAGTCACCTAGTCATGCCAGGTAGCTTTCTGAAAGGCACGTGGTCAGCTATGATGTGGTTCATGTCTGTGTTTGGCTTTTCCTCTGCTTTCTACCCCCCCTCCCCCGCCTCAACACACACATAGCCGTGCCCTGCCTGTACACCAGACTGC
Organism: Antrozous pallidus; assembly: GCA_027563665.1. Lineage (NCBI taxonomy): Eukaryota > Metazoa > Chordata > Mammalia > Chiroptera > Vespertilionidae > Antrozous > Antrozous pallidus. Next base: position 118,417,924 of record CM050513.1, on the reverse strand, counting down.
CTCACGTGGCCATCCGACCCGCACAGCAGGCTGGCTCGAGGCAGGGTGCCGGTGTGGGGAGCGTGCGTGTGCAGCGTCCACTGGAAGTCGTGGCATTCTCCAAAAGCTAGTGGGCACGCCGGCGTGCGCAAGGAAGGGACTTCCTGTAACCAGGACTCAGACTACACGCATGAAAGGCTGTGCGTGGTCACGCATGAGGCCGCCTGACATGTGCATATAAGTGTAAGAGCACGCGATGCCGTGGGAGCTGCAGGTGTTGGCACCTGGTCCTTCTTACTATCACGCCGCCAAGCCACCGAAGGGCAGTGACCAGCGGCAGAACGCCGGGGACACGGCCCGACCTGCTGAGCGCTGGCCCTTGTCACGTGTGTGGCGGCCTGGCCGAGCGAGCCTGAGATCGAGGAGCTGCACGCGGGTGCTGGTGGGGGGCCCGGGGCAGTTGGGGGGGGCAGACCAGGCCGGCTGCCACCATGAGGCGTGGGCCGCTGAGCGAGACCGACGCTGACGTCCCTGGGGGCCCGGGGCCGCTCTCTCCCTGGCGGGCTGGTGAGGGCGGGAGAGACGGGGCCCGAAGCTCCCGGCCTCGGACCCAGTGACGCCCCTGAACGCGTCTACAAAGCCAGCGCGGGGCCTGCTGGACGGATGCTCCGGGGGAGACACCCCTGTGGTTCGCTCAGTCCCACCTCCACTGCCCTCTGCAGGTCTGCTTTCGCAGCGACAGGCTTCGTGTGTGAAGTGAAAGGGCCCCGGCCGGTGTGGCTCAGGGGACAGAGCGTTGGCCTGTGGACCAAAGGGTCCCGGGTTCGATTCCGGTCAGGGGCACGCACCTCGGCTGCAGGCTCCTCCCCAGCCCAGGCCCTGGTCGGGGCATGTGCAGGAGGCGACCAATCGATGTCTCTCTCCCACATCGATGTTTCTCTCTGTCTCTCCCCCTCTCCCCCATTCTCCCTAAAAACTAATGGGCAAAGATCCTCGGGGGAGAATTAAAAATAAGAAATAAAGTAATAAAATAATAAAATGAAATAGAATTTAAAAATAGAATAAAGTAAAAGAATAGAATAAATAAAATAAAAGAACAGAATAGAATAGAATAGAAGAACAGAATAGAATAAAAGAATAGAATAAATAAAATAAAAGAACAGAACAGAATAGAATAATTAGAATAAGATAGGATAGGATAGGATAGAATAGAATAAATAAAATAAAAGAATAGGATAGGATAGGATACGATAGAATAGAAGAATAGAATAGAATAGAATAATATAGGATAGAATAGAATAGGATAAAATAGGATGGGGTAGGATAGGATAGAGTAGAATAGAAGAATAGGATAGGATAGGATAGGGTAGGGTAGAGTAGGATAGAGTAGAATAGAAGAATAGAATAGACTAGAATAGAATAATAGAATAGAAGAAAAAAAAGAACAGAACAGAAAAGAAAAGAAAAGAAAAGAAAGGAAAAGAGCCACGTGGTCCGGACCAGGCTGCTGCTTCCGCCTCGGGGCCCACGTACCTTGCAGCCTTCACATGCGTGGACCCCGTAGTGGTAGCCGGAGGCCTTGTCCCCACAGATCCTGCACTCGATGTTGAGGGCTGTGCTGCAGGCCTCGTCGGCGCTGCCGGGGGCCACAGGACAAGAGACCGACGAGGGGCTGGAAGCCGGGGACAGCGTGTCTGCGGACGGACAGGAGGCACCGGTGAATTCTCACAGCCTCCCCCCCGCCCCCCACTCTGTGTCTCAGTCCACGTCCCGAGTCCGGTTTCCCAGGGAGACGCTGAGTGAGGAGCGTCCGCTGTGGGCGGGGCTGGGCCCGAGTCGCCCTGTCCCGGGCTGTCCCGCCCCCTCCTGTGCCCCTACCACTGCCGTGCTCTGGCATCGCCCGCACGCCTGCCGGCTGCCCGGGTTCTAGGCCTGCAGACCCGCTGTCTCGCCGGGCCCCCACCCTCGGCTCCCTGAGCCCCCGCCGATGACGCATCCTCCAGAACCGTTAGTTTGCTTCCTCCCGGCTCTTCGGCAAAGAACTCGGCAAACGGCCCCGGGACGAGGCACCACAACCCACCTGGGCAACGAAGCAGGACGGTGAAAGGACAGAACAAGCTGGGCTCTCTCTCTCTTTTTAAAAATGTCTTTACTGAGGTCAGAGGGGAAGGGAGAGGGAGAGCGAGAGAAACGTAACGGTGAGAGAGACCGGTGGGCCGGCCGCTCCTGCATGCTCCCCGCTGGGGACGGAGCCCGCAACCCAGGCCCGTGTCCCGACCGGGCATCGAACCCTGACCTCCCGGTTCCCGGGTCGTTGTCGCTCAACCCCCGAGCCGCCAAGGCCAGGCTGCACGTGTCAGAAGACGGAGGACGAGGCGCGGGAGAGCGTATTTGCAAAACACACGCCTGGCCACGCCGGCGTGCCCAGGAGACGTAACTGTGCCAGCAACGAAACGAGGACTGGGAAAGGGCAGAGGTCAGGGAGCGCCGCGGGCCCTCGAGGGTGTGCGGGCCGTGCCAGCGCGGGAAGCGCTGCGAGGCGCCCTCGCCGGTCGCTAGGAGACGGAAGGAACAGGACGTGAGACGTCACCACACGCCTGTCCGTGGCCAACGCCAAACACGGACCCCGCCGCCGGGCAGGACGTGGGCGGGGGGCCCGGGGGACGGCCCGGAGCCCCCGGACGGGACGGCCGCACAGACGCCGAGCCCGGTGCGCCCGGCTCTCTCCGCCACGGCGAGGCCCGCGCCGGGCGCCGGGCGGGCGGGCCGCGACGGAGGGGCGGCCGGGGAACCATCGCTGCTGCGGGCGGCACGCCGGCCGGAGACCGGGCACGGGGGAGCCCGCAGGAAAACCGATCGTGAGGGTCAACGGGGGGGAAGGAGACGAGCGTACCGATATATGTGATACTTTAAACAGTAACAATGAAACAAAAAGTGACCGTGGGTGCGTGAGGCTCTGCGCTCGTCAAAATCCACAGAACTGGCCGAAACCCGTGTGGCTCAGTGGATGGCGCATCGGCCTGCAGACTCAAGGGTCCCAGGTTTGATTCGGGTCAAGGGCATGGACCTTGGCTGCGGGCACGTCCCCAGGGGCGGGTGTGCAGGAGGCAGCGGATGGATGTTTCTCTCTCATCGATGTTTCTGACTCTCTCCCTCTCTGTAAAAAAAAAAAAAAAAATCAATAAAATATGTTTTAAAATAAATAAGTAAATAAAATCAATTCTACAGAAATACTTCCCAAAAAATGGAAGAAGAGGGGATACTCAGCACTACTTTAATCCCAACACCAGACAAAGACTCCAAGACAAGAAAACAGAACCAATACACTTCCTGTCCATGGACGCAAAGAGTCCCAACATGCTAGCAAGCGGAATCCAACGATACACGAAGGCCACGCCGGATTGTCTCACGCTGCGGAAATCAAACAACAACTCACTGAACGCACAAGCCAAAAAGGAAAACAATCTGATCCTCTTGTCTGACGCAGGAAAAGTATTGGGGGGAAAATCCAACGTCCGCCCTGGATAAAAACTCACAGAGAACCGGAATCAGAAGGGAACTCCCTCCCCTGGACGAGGAGAAGTTATAAAAACCTGCAGCTGACACCACACTTGGCGGCAGAGGCGGAAGGAACGCTCCCCTCCCGAGAGCAGGGGCCGGGCAGGGCGTCCACTCGGCGCTGTCCCCAGGTCCTGACCGGGCCAGACGGCAGGAACAGCCGATGAAAGGCACCCCGCCGGGACAGAAGGAGGAAGCTGTCTTCACGCCCGGGTGACAGGACCCTCCCTGTGGGAAACCCTGTAGAAGGGACGTCAAACTGCGGGGACCGCCTCCTCAGTTCACAAGAGCGTGGGACAGAAGACCACCTGTCAATCAACCGCATCCTCGTCGACAGCTACGAAGGGTCAGAAATCGAAACCTGGAAAATGTTTACAACGGCGTCAGAAGAGGATGAGGCGCCTGGTCCGTCCGACAAACCCCCGAAAGGCGCGAACACAAGGCGACAAAACGCCGCGGAGAAAAGGCCCGGCGTGAACCGGGACGTCAGGCCTCGCTCAGGAGACGCGGCATGCTACGACGTCCGTCTCCCCGCAGGGACGGCCGGGTTCGAGGCAACCCCAACAGAGCCTCCGCAGGCTGCTTTGGATAGACCGGCGGTCGGCAGACTCGTTCGTCCGCGGAGCCAAACACCAACAGGACAACGACTGACGTGTCTTCGGAGAGCCGTATTTTTTAAACGTAAACTCCTTCTAACGCCCCTTCCTCAACACAGACTCGCCCGGGCCGTGGTGTTCTGTGGGAGAGCCGCACTCCAGGGGCCAAAGAGCCGCATGTGGCTCGCGAGCCGCGGTCTGCCGGCCCCTGAGATAAAGGGACACGCTGATTCCAGAGTGAGTATGGGAGTGGAAAGGGCTCAGGATCCTCAGCCGTCTTCGGGGAAGAAGCATCAGGTTGTGGACGTCCGCCCCCCGCCCTCGGGAGTCCGTGGCATTGGTGTCACATGAGACCACGCATCCACGGAACGGGACAGAGTCCAGAACAGACGCCCACACGTGTGGCCGGTGATTCTGGACAAAGGGGCGGAGGCCATGGGGGGAGGCAGCACAGAGTTCATAAACACCCCCAGAACGATGGCAGGCAACGGGAGGAGGGCGTGGGCACCGGTGTCCCCGACAACACACTCCGGGAGCCGCTGGATCAGGCACGGCTCTCGGGGTGACGAGGGCACGGTCCGGGGCTGAAACAGCTCTGGTCTCGGACATCCTCACATCCAGGGCACCACGCTCCTGGAGGGACCCAATCAGAGAAAGAAGGGACCCGATGGGGGAAGGAGGGACGCGATGGGGGAAGGAGGGACCCGATGGGGGAAGGAGGGACCCGATGGGGGAAGGAGGGACCCGATGGGGGAAGGAGGGACCCGATGGGGAAGGAGGGACCCGATGGGGGAAGGAGGGACCCGATGGGGGAAGGAGAGACCCAATGGGAGAAGAAGGGACAGATGGGGGAAGGAGGGACCCGATGGGGAAGGAGGGACCCGATGGGGGAAGGAGGGACCCGATGGGGGGGAAGGAGGGACGCGATGGCGGAAGGAGGGACCCGATGGGGGAAGGAGGGACCCGATGGGGGAAGGAGGGACCCGATGGGGGAAGGAGGGACCCGTTGGGGGGAAGGAGGGACCCGTTGGGGGAAGGAGGGACACGAGGGGGGAAGGAGGGGACCCGATGGGGGAAGGAGGGACCCAATCAGAGAAAGAAGGGACACGATGGGGGAAGGAGGGACCCGATGGGGGAAGGAGGGACCCGATGGGGGAAGGAGGGACCCGATGGGGGAAGGAGGGACCCGATGGGGGAAGGAGGGACCCGATGGGGGAAGGAGGGATCCGATGGGGGAAGGAGGGTCGCGATGGCGGAAGGAGGGTCGCGATGGCGGAAGGAGGGACCCGATGGGGGAAGGAGGGGACCCGATGGGGGACGGAGGGACCCGATGGGGGAAGGAGGGACCCGATGGGGGAAGGAGGGATCCGATGGGGGAAGGAGGGTCGCGATGGGGGAAGGAGGGACCCGATGGGGGAAGGAGGGACCCGATGGGGGGAAGGAGGGATCCGATGGGGGAAGGAGGGACCCGATGGGGGAAGGAGGGACCCGATGGGGGGAAGGAGGGACCCGATGGGGGAAGGAGGGACCCGATGGGGGAAGGAGGGACCCGATGGGGGAAGGAGGGACCCGATGGGGGAAGGAGGGACCCGATGGGGGAAGGAGGGACCCGATGGGGGAAGGAGGGACCCGATGGGGGAAGGAGGGACCCGTTGGGGGGAAGGAGGGACCCGTTGGGGGGAAGGAGGGACCCGTTGGGGGAAGGAGGGACACGAGGGGGGAAGGAGGGACCCGATGGGGGAAGGAGGGACCCGATGGGGGAAGGAGGGACCCGATGGGGGAAGGAGGGACCCGATGGGGGAAGGAGGGATCCGATGGGGGAAGGAGGGACCCGATGGGGGAAGGAGGGACCCGATGGGGGAAGGAGGGACCCGATGGGGGAAGGAGGGACCCGAGGGGGGAAGGAGGGTCGCGATGGCGGAAGGAGGGACCCGATGGGGGAAGGAGGGACCCGATGGGGGAAGGAGGGACCCGATGGGGGAAGGAGGGACCCGATGGGGGAAGGAGGGTCGCGATGGGGGAAGGAGGGACCCGATGGGGGAAGGAGGGATCCGATGGCGGAAGGAGAGACCCATTGGGGGAAGGAGGGACCCGATGGGGGAAGGAGGGATCCGATGGGGGAAGGAGGGATCCGATGGCGGAAGGAGAGACCCATTGGGGGAAGGAGGACCCGATGGGGGGAAGGAGGGATCCGATGGGGGAAGGAGGGTCGCGATGGGGGAAGGAGGGACCCGATGGGGGAAGGAGGGATCCGATGGCGGAAGGAGGGTCGCGATGGGGGAAGGAGGGACCCGATGGGGGAAGGAGGGATCCGATGGGGGAAGGAGAGACCCTTTGGGGGAAGGAGGGACCCGATGGGGGAAGGAGGGACCCGATGGGGGAAGGAGGGATCCGATGGGGGAAGGAGGGTCGCGATGGGGGGAAGGAGGGATCCGATGGCGGAAGGAGAGACCCATTGGGGGAAGGAGGGACCCGATGGGGGGAAGGAGGGATCCGATGGGGGAAGGAGGGTCGCGATGGGGGAAGGAGGGACCCGATGGGGGAAGGAGGGATCCGATGGCGGAAGGAGGGTCGCGATGGGGGAAGGAGGGGACCCGATGGGGGAAGGAGGGATCCGATGGGGGAAGGAGAGACCCATTGGGGGAAGGAGGGACCCGATGGGGGGAAGGAGGGTCGCGATGGCGGAAGGAGGGACCCGATGGGGGAAGGAGGGGACCCGATGGGGGAAGGAGGGATCCGATGGGGGAAGGAGGGACCCGATGGGGGAAGGAGGGGACCCGATGGGGGAAGGAGGGACCCGATTGGGGGGAAGGAGGGTCGCGATGGGGGAAGGAGGGACCCGATGGGGGAAGGAGGGACCCGATGGGGGAAGGAGGGACCCGATGGGGGAAGGAGGGATCCGATGGCGGAAGGAGGGACCCGTTGGGGGGAAGGAGAGACCCATTGGGGGAAGGAGAGACCCATTGGGGGAAGGAGAGACCCATTGGGGGAAGGAGAGACCCATTGGGGGAAGGAGGGACGCGATGGGGGGAAGGAGGGATCCGATGGCGGAAGGAGGGACCCGATCGGAGGAGCGGGCATGACCACGCAGCTCGAGAAAGTACGCAGACCCCGGTCCTCCCGCAGCCGCATGGGAAGACGGCTGGAGGTTGGCCCTGGAGCTTCGCCAAAGAAGATGCAAACGTGTGAATGAAAAGGTGCTCATCTTGCCCGCCTTCCCCCTCCCCCTGCTCCCTGCGGCCCCCGCCTCCCCGCCTCCTGTCCCTTGTCTGTCCCCCAGCTCCAGAGCAGCCCCTGCACTGCCTGTCCGAGGGCTTCCCCGGCACAGCTGCCCCCCGCGGGAGCCCCGGAACGCCTCTCCGGGCAGGAAGGAGCGAGACGCCGCGGAGAGGAGTCGGGGGGGGGGGGGGCCCCGCGAGGTCTTCGCCGGACGTGGCCCCGGAGACCCTGCTACGACTCCCCAGGCCCCGTGTCCCCTCTCAGCCCCAAACCGCACCCAGTCCTCCCACCAGCCACAAGCGGCCGCTCCCCGTGGACCTGGGTCCCCTGCTCCCGTCCCACCCAAGACCACGTCCGCCAAGGGGCCTTCAAACCACCACTCACAGCACTCGGGGGGGAGGGTGTTTTCCACCGACTTTTAGGAAGAGTGGGAGGGAGCGAGAGGGAAGGGGAAGGGGGGGGGGGATGTGACAAGGACACACGGACTGCCTCCCGCACACGCCCAGACCAGGGGCGGGGATCAGATGTGCAGCCGGGCACGTGCCCTTGACCGGGACCCGAACCCCAGACTCCTCAGCCTGCTCTCAGGGGCGACGCTCTGACCACCGCGTCGCGCTCTGTACGCAGGAAGGGGGAGGCGGCTCCGTACACCGCCTGCTTCAGAACGGGGCGGCCCGGCCGGCCGGCCGGCTCAGGGCAATCGACCGTTTCCCCGGAAATAAGACAGTGTCTTATATTAATTTTCGCTCCGAAAGATTCGCTAGATCTTATTTTCGGGGGCGGGGGGGGTGCCTTATATTACAGCGAGTAGGTCTTATTTTGGGGGGATGTCCTACTTTCGGGGAAACAGGGTAGGAACCAGGAGGTCAGGCTTCGATTCCCGGTCCGTACACACACCCCGGTTGTGGGCTCGAACCCCAGTGCGGGGCGTGCAGGAGGCAGGCGGACAATGACTCTCCCTCGACACTGATGTTTCTCCCCCCCCCCCACGACATCGATGAGGAAATGTGTATTTTTGAAAAGGGGTCACGTTTGTTACTCCGGGGGTGTCTGCTCTCCAGAATCAGGAGGGGCACGGGCGGGCTGCGGTCGTCGCTGTCGCTGCAGGAGATGTGACCCCCCCCCGCACCCGCTCCCTTGCTGAAGGGCACCCCTCTTCGGGGGAGACACAGGCTCCCCGGACCCGCACGCTCACCCGTGATGCCGGAGCCCTCAGACCCGGGGCCGCTCCCCAGGTACTGGTAGTCGGTGAAGCTGAAGCTGCCGGAGCTGTCCTCGCCGAGCGACTGGGACATCTCCTGGATGCTCCCCATCTCCTGCAGGAACTCCTCCGACAGCGGGCTCTCCAGGTCATCCGCCTCGAGCGGGAACAGGGAGCAGATGGGGCTCTCGGTGTCCACCATCCTGCCCGGCCCGCCGCCGGGAGCTGGGGGAGAGAGAGCCGGTGAGGCTGACGGGGGGACCGGTCCCCCCCCCGAGGACACCACAGACCCAGACCCCAGCCCGACGGGGGGCCCCCTGCCTCTGTGCGAGCCTTTGTCCTTTTCTTCATTAAAATAAATAAATAAACAAACAAACAATCTAATAAAAGAGTAATATGCAAATTTGACCATACCTTCGACACACCCACAAGCCACACCCACAACCACGCCCACCAGCCAATCAGGAGCGGATTATGCAAATAAACCTCAACCAAAATGGTTGCTGCCACTGAGAGCAGGAGGAAGGCTTGGGTTTCCCCAGCAACGGAGGAAGCCAAGCTTTCCACCTGACATTGCTGGCCTAGGCCTCCACTCTAGGCTACAATGTTTCAAACAGAAATGGCTGTTGTGAGCAGAAGGCTTGGCTCCGCTCCAGGCTACAAAGTTTCAATTGTAGACATAGATTAATCCCAGATCCCAGGGCCTCCACTTGGGTCGCTGGGGGGCGTGGCCAGCCTGCAACCTCTACGGGCCCCTCACCCAGGCCGCCCCACACCCCAAGGGAATCCCCACCCTGATCCGGGACACTCTTCAGGGCAAACCAGCTGGCCCCCACCCATGCACCAGGCCTCTGTCCTATCTAAGAAAAAAGTAATCTGCAGATTGACCATCACTCCAACACACAAGAGGGCTGCCCCCATGTGGTCAAAGATCCTGCCCCCTTGTGGACACAAAATGGTTATCACAAGATGACCAGCAGGGAAGGGCAGTTGGGGGCAATCAAGCCTGCAGGTGAGGGCAGTTAGGGGTGACCAGGCCAGAAGAGGAGGGAAGTTGGGGGCAAACAGGCTGGCAGGGGAGCAGTTAGACATCAATCAGGCTGGCAGGGGAGTGGTTAGGGGGTGATCAGGCTGGCAGGCAGAAGCAGTTAGGGGCAATCAGGGAGGCAGGGAGGCAGGCAGGTGAGCAGTTTGGAGCCAGCAGTCCTGGATCGTGAGGAGGATGTCCGACTGCCCATTTAGGCCCGTTCCTACTGGGATCTGGCCTAAATGGGCAGTCGGACATCCTTTGAGGGGTCCCAGATTGGAGAGGGTGCAGGTTGGGCTAAGGAATATCCCCCCTCCCTCCACCCCCCCCCCGCCCCGTGCACAAATTTCGTGAACCGGGCCTCTAGTGCTCCAGCGTGTGTGTGTGTGTGTGTGTGTGTGTGTGTGTGTGTGAGTGTGTGTGTGTGTGTATATGTGTGTGTGTGTATGTGTGTGTGTGTATGTGTGTGTATGTGTGTGGGTGTATGTGTGTATGTGTGTGTGTGTGTGTGTGTGTGTGTGTGTTATTGACTTCAGAGAAGAAGGGAGAGGGAGAGAGAGATAGAAACATTAGTGATGAGAGATCAGCTGCCTCCTGCACACCCCCACTGGGGATCGAGCCTGCAACCCCGGCACGTGCCCTTGACCGGAATCAAACCCGGGACCCTTCAGTCTGCAGGCTGACGCTGTATTTATATCACTGAGCCAAAACAGTTAGGGCTTTTTTTCATTTTTTTTTTTTAGAGAAGGAGGGGAGGGAGAGGGAGAGATAGAAACATCCATGATGAGAGAGACGCACGGGTCAGCTGCCTCCCGCACACCCCGCTCCTGACCGGCCCGCGCCCCTGACGGGGAATCGAACCGTGACCTCCTGGTTCACAGGTCGACGCTCCACCGCTGAGCCGGGGCACGGGCTTTCCTGGCAGGCTTCCGGAAAACTCTCCCGCCTCCTTAAAGAGTCAGGGGCGGGGGGCGGGCGTGCCTCACGTGGGTCAGGGCTCGAGTCTGGATAAGCTCACCAAGAAAACGAAAACCTTGAAACACAACTCGTTTACGGCACCCCTGCCTGCGGGCCGGGACCGGTCGTCCATCATCGTCACGCCGCGCAGCTCCGGCCCTGGCCGAGGCGGCGGCCGGCACACGCCCTCCCCTCTCCGGGGCCACAGACGGCGAGCAGATAAACACAGACACGGGCACGCTCCGCAGACAGACACGGACACGCACCGCAGATAAACACAGACACGCTCCGCAGACAAACACAGACACGCACCGCAGACAGACACGGACACGCACCGCAGACAGACACGGGCACACGCACCGCAGACAGACACGGGCACGCTCCGCAGACAGACACGGACACGCACCGCAGACAGACACGGGCACGCTCCGCAGACAGACACGGACACGCTCCGCAGACAGACAAGGACACGCTCCGCAGACAGACACGGGCACACGCACCGCAGACAGACACGGACACGCTCCGCAGACAGACACGGGCACGCTCCGCAGACAGACACGGGCACGCACCGCAGACAGACACGGGCACACGCTCCGCAGACAGACACGGACACGCTCCGCAGACAGACAAGGACACGCTCCGCAGACAGACACGGGCACACGCACCGCAGACAGACACGGGCACACGCACCGCAGACAGACACGGGCACGCTCCGCAGACAGACACGGGCACGCACCGCAGACAGACACGGACACGCTCCGCAGACAGACACGGGCACACGCACCGCAGACAGACACGGGCACGCTCCGCAGACAGACACGGGCACATGCACCGCAGACAGACACGGACACGCTCCGCAGACAGACATGGGCACACGCACCGCAGACAGACACGGACACGCTCCGCAGACAGACATGGGCACACGCACCGCAGACAGACACGGACACGCTCCGCAGACAGACATGGGCACACGCACCGCAGACAGACACGGGCACGCACCGCAGACAGACACGGGCACACGCACCGCAGACAGACACGGGCACGCTCTGCAGACAGACACGGGCACGCTCCGCAGACAGACACGGGCACACGCACCGCAGACAGACACGGGCACACGCACCGCAGACAGACACGGACACGCTCCGCAGACAGACACGGGCACACGCACCGCAGACAGACACGGGCACGCTCCGCAGACAGACACGGGCACGCTCCGCAGACAGACACGGGCACGCACCGCAGACAGACACGGACACGCTCCGCAGACAGACACGGGCACACGCACCGCAGACAGACACGGGCACGCACCGCAGACAGACACGGGCACGCACCGCAGACAGACACGGGCACGCTCCGCAGACAGACACGGGCACACGCACCGCAGACAGACACGGGCACGCACCGCAGACAGACACGGGCACGCACCGCAGACAGACACGGGCACGCTCCGCAGACAGACAAGGACACGCACCGCAGACAGACACGGGCACGCTCCGCAGACAGACACGGGCACGCTCCGCAGACAGACACGGGCACGCTCCGCAGACAGACACGGGCACACGCTCCGCAGACAGACACGGGCACACGCTCCGCAGACAGACCACGGGCAACACGCACCGCAGACAGACACGGCACACGCTCCGCAGACAGACACGGGCACACGCACCGCAGACAGACACGGGCACGCTCCGCAGACAGACACGGGCACACGCTCCGCAGACAGACACGGGCACACGCTCCGCAGACAGACACGGGCACACGCACCGCAGACAGACACGGACACGCTCCGCAGACAGACACGGGCACGCTCCGCAGACAGACACGGGCACGCTCCGCAGACAGACACGGGCACACGCACCGCAGACAGACACGGACACGCTCCGCAGACAGACCGGGCACGCTCCGCAGACAGACACGGGCACGCTCCGCAGACAGACACGGACACGCACCGCAGACAGACACGACACGCACCGCAGACAGACACGGACACGCACCGCAGACAGACACGGACACGCACCGCAGACAGACACGGGCACACGCACCGCAGACAGACACGGGCACGCACCGCAGACAGACACGGACACGCACCGCAGACAGACACGGGCACGCACCGCAGACAGACACGGGCACGCACCGCAGACAGACACGGACACGCACCGCAGACAGACACGGGCACGCACCGCAGACAGACACGGACACGCACCGCAGACAGACACGGACACGCACCGCAGACAGACACGGACACGCACCGCAGACAGACACGGGCACACGCACCGCAGACAGACACGGGCACGCACCGCAGCACGCTCCGCAGACAGACACGGACCGCTCCGCAGACAGACACGGACACGCACCGCAGACAGACACGGACACGCACCGCAGACAGACACGGACACGCACCGCAGACAGACACGGGCACGCACCGCAGCACGCTCCGCAGACAGACACGGACACGCACCGCAGCACGCTCCGCAGACAGACACGGACACGCACCGCAGACAGACACGGGCACGCACCGCAGACAGACACGGGCACGCACCGCAGACAGACACGGACACGCACCGCAGACAGACACGGGCACGCACCGCAGACAGACACGGACACGCACCGCAGACAGACACGGGCACGCACCGCAGACAGACACGGACACGCACCGCAGACAGACACGGACACGCACCGCAGACAGACACGGACACGCACCGCAGACAGACACGGGCACACGCACCGCAGACAGACACGGGCACGCACCGCAGCACGCTCCGCAGACAGACACGGACCGCTCCGCAGACAGACACGGACACGCACCGCAGACAGACACGGGCACACGCACCGCAGACAGACACGGACACGCACCGCAGACAGACACGGGCACGCACCGCAGCACGCTCCGCAGACAGACACGGACACGCACCGCAGCACGCTCCGCAGACAGACACGGACCGCTCCGCAGACAGACACGGACACGCACCGCAGACAGACACGGACACGCACCGCAGACAGACACGGGCACGCACCGCAGACAGACACGGACACGCTCTGCAGACAGACACGGGCACGCACCGCAGACAGACACAGGCACGCTCCGCAGACAGACACGGGCACGCTCCGCAGACAGACACGGGCACACGCACCGCAGACAGACACGGGCACACGCACCGCAGACAGACAAGGACACGCTCCGCAGACAGACACGGACACACGCACCGCAGACAGACACGGACACACGCACCGCAGACAGACACGGACACGCTCCGCAGACAGACACGGGCACACGCTCCGCAGACAGACACGGGCACGCTCCGCAGACAGACACGGGCACGCTCCGCAGACAGACATGGGCACACGCTCCGCAGACAGACATGGGCACACGCTCCGCAGACAGACACGGGCACGCACCGCAGACAGACATGGGCACACGCTCCGCAGACAGACATGGGCACACGCTCCGCAGACAGACAAGGACACGCTCCGCAGACAGACACGGACACACGCACCGCAGACAGACACGGGCACGCTCCGCAGACAGACACGGGCACACGCTCCGCAGACAGACACGGGCACGCTCCGCAGACAGACACGGGCACGCTCCGCAGACAGACACGGGCACACGCTCCGCAGACAGACACGGGCACGCACCGCAGACAGACACGGACACGCTCCGCAGACAGACACGGGCACACGCTCCGCAGACAGACACGGGCACGCTCCGCAGACAGACACGGGCACGCTCCGCAGACAGACACGGGCACACGCTCCGCAGACAGACACGGGCACGCTCCGCAGACAGACACGGGCACACGCTCCGCAGACAGACACGGACACGCACCGCAGACAGACACGGGCACGCTCCGCAGACAGACACGGGCACACGCTCCGCAGACAGACACGGGCACGCTCCGCAGACAGACACGGACACGCTCCGCAGACAGACACGGGCACACGCTCCGCAGACAGACACGGGCACGCTCCGCAGACAGACACGGGCACACGCTCCGCAGACAGACACGGGCACACGCTCCGCAGACAGACACGGGCACACGCTCCGCAGACAGACACGGGCACGCACCGCAGACAGACACGGACACGCTCCGCAGACAGACACGGGCACACGCTCCGCAGACAGACACGGGCACGCACCGCAGACAGACACGGACACGCTCCGCAGACAGACACGGGCACACGCTCCGCAGACAGACACGGGCACACGCTCCGCAGACAGACACGGGCACACGCTCCGCAGACAGACACGGGCACACGCTCCGCAGACAGACACGGGCACACGCACCGCAGACAGACACGGGCACGCACCGCAGACAGACACGGGCACACGCACCGCAGACAGACACGGGCACACGCTCCGCAGACAGACACGGGCACACGCTCCGCAGACAGACACGGACACGCTCCGCAGACAGACACGGACACGCTCCGCAGACAGACACGGACACGCTCCGCAGACAGACACGGGCACGCTCCGCAGACAGACACGGACACGCTCCGCAGACAGACACGGGCACACGCTCCGCAGACAGACACGGGCACACGCTCCGCAGACAGACACGGGCACACGCTCCGCAGACAGACACGGGCACGCACCGCAGACAGACACGGACACGCTCCGCAGACAGACACGGGCACACGCTCCGCAGACAGACACGGGCACACGCTCCGCAGACAGACACGGGCACGCACCGCAGACAGACACGGACACGCTCCGCAGACAGACACGGGCACACGCTCCGCAGACAGACACGGACACGCACCGCAGACAGACACGGGCACGCTCCGCAGACAGACACGGGCACACGCTCCGCAGACAGACACGGGCACGCACCGCAGACAGACACGGACACGCTCCGCAGACAGACACGGGCACGCTCCGCAGACAGACACGGGCACACGCACCGCAGACAGACACGGGCACACGCACCGCAGACAGACACGGGCACGCTCCGCAGACAGACACGGGCACACGCACCGCAGACAGACACGGGCACGCTCCGCAGACAGACACGGGCACACGCTCCGCAGACAGACACGGGCACGCTCCGCAGACAGACACGGGCACGCTCCGCAGACAGACACGGGCACGCTCCGCAGACAGACACGGGCACACGCACCGCAGACAGACACGGGCACGCTCCGCAGACAGACACGGGCACGCTCCGCAGACAGACACGGGCACGCTCCGCAGACAGACACGGGCACACGCACCGCAGACAGACACGGGCACGCTCCGCAGACAGACACGGGCACGCACCGCAGACAGACACGGGCACGCACCGCAGACAGACACGGACACACGCACCGCAGACAGACACGGGCACGCACCGCAGACAGACACGGGCACGCACCGCAGACAGACACGGGCACGCACCGCAGACAGACACGGGCACGCTCCGCAGACAGACACGGACACGCACCGCAGACAGACACGGGCACGCTCCGCAGACAGACACGGGCACACGCACCGCAGACAGACACGGGCACGCTCCGCAGACAGACACGGGCACGCTCCGCAGACAGACACGGGCACACGCTCCGCAGACAGACACGGGCACACGCACCGCAGACAGACACGGACACGCTCCGCAGACAGACACGGGCACGCTCCGCAGACAGACACGGGCACACGCTCCGCAGACAGGACACGGGCACACGCACCGCAGACAGACACGGGCACGCTCCGCAGACAGACACGGGCACGCACCGCAGACAGACACGGACACACGCACCGCAGACAGACACGGGCACACGCTCCGCAGACAGACACGGGCACACGCTCCGCAGACAGACATGGGCACACGCACCGCAGACAGACACGGACACGCTCCTCAGACAGACACGGACACGCACCGCAGACAGACACGGGCACGCTCCGCAGACAGACACGGGCACACGCACCGCAGACAGACACGGGCACGCTCCGCAGACAGACACGGGCACGCACCGCAGACAGACACGGGCACGCACCGCAGACAGACACGGACACACGCACCGCAGACAGACACGGGCACGCACCGCAGACAGACACGGGCACGCACCGCAGACAGACACGGGCACACGCACCGCAGACAGACACGGGCACGCTCCGCAGACAGACACGGGCACGCACCGCAGACAGACACGGGCACGCTCCGCAGACAGACACGGGCACGCTCCGCAGACAGACACGGGCACGCTCCGCAGACAGACACGGGCACACGCTCCGCAGACAGACACGGGCACACGCACCGCAGACAGACACGGACACGCTCCGCAGACAGACACGGGCACGCTCCGCAGACAGACACGGGCACGCACCGCAGACAGACACGGACACACGCACCGCAGACAGACACGGGCACGCACCGCAGACAGACACGGACACACGCACCGCAGACAGACACGGGCACACGCTCCGCAGACAGACACGGGCACACGCTCCGCAGACAGACATGGGCACACGCACCGCAGACAGACACGGACACACACACCGCAGACAGACACGGGCACGCTCCGCAGACAGACAAGGACACGCTCCTCAGGTCGCGGGGACACGGGGAGCGGACGGGAAATGGACTCTGGTCCACACGGCGCCCAGGGGTGGCCCTGCCGGGGACGGTGAGAGCGGAGGGAGGAGGGGGAGCTGTGCAGGGGTGGGGGTGGAGGGACAGCAAGTGCAAAGGGGGCCGGGGCCAGCGGGAGGCACCGGCGTGGGACACGCCACAGGCCCTCATGCCCCGGTCACTCGTGCGGGCGCGGCCGCAGACACGCCGGGTTCAAAACAATCCACGCCGGCGCCTCCGCGGCAGAGCCGGAGGGTTCAACTCACACGGAGAGCGGGTTCTCCCGGGAGCCTCGCGAGGGCCGGCGGCGCCCCGGGCCGGACGTGGGGAGGAGGCGGCGGCGAGACAGAGGGTGCTCGGTGTGGACCCTGCCCTGGACGTGTCCCCGCAGACGGAGGCCGGACGCACAGGCCCGGGTGTGCGAGGGCGGCGGGCCACGGAGCGGCCTCCGGGGACCCCAGACCGGCCGGCGCGCGGGTCTCGGCTCCGGGCCGTGGGGAAGGAGCCGCGGCCGTCCCCGCCGCCCGCCCAGGAGCTCTGACGGAGCCGGCGGAGGAACACGGGACAAAGTCAGACAGCCCGACTCCGAGCTGGCGGCCAGCCCTCTGCTCAAACACGCCCTGTGCCCTCAGACCGGCGGACGGCCCCGCACCCCGCTCCGGGGGCCTGGCGGCCTGCCTCCGGCCCGGCCCGGCCCCCGCCATCCCCGTGCCGCCCCCCCTCCCTCCGCTGTGCCCGCGGCGCCGGGAGCAGAGCCCGGGCCGTCCTCGGGGACCTCACGGGACAATGGGGCTCCGGCCTCTGCAGCGCGTTCTCTTCGTGTCGTTCTCGTGTTTTTTTCTAACAGACACGTTTTTATTGATGTCGGAGAGGACGGGAGAGGGAGAGCGAGAGAAACGTCACCGATGAGAGAGAACTGTGGACCGCTGCCTCCTGCACGCCCCGCACTGGGGATCGGACCACAACCTCGGCCTGCGGCCTCGACCGGGATCAAACCTGGGACTCCTCTGTCTGCAGGCCCACGCTCTGTCCGCTGGGCCACCCCGGCCAGAGCCCCGTTGCTTTGAAAGCACGCCCTCGGTTCCGCTGGGGCCCACGATCGACCCCGGGCAGAGCGGCCACGCTGTCCCGGCCGGCTTTCCCGCGACGCTGAGCCCTCCGCTCCCCCCGACGTCCGCCCGACGTCCCCCCCGACAGGAGCGGGCAGGGGCGCAGGGGAGCGGGAGCCCCGCCACAGCCCCGTCTCCCCGAGGCCTGCGTGTCCTGGGCCGGGGCGCTCCCCCCCGCCCTGCTTCTCCTCGGGGCGCCAGCCCTGTGTCTGACAGCAGGAGTGGGCCCTGCCCGGTTCTGGGGGCACCGGCCCGGTCCCGCCCGGCGCTCTGGAGAGACAGGCAGCGTGACAAAGGGTGGGGAGGCATCTGGAATGCCGACAGGCGTGAATAG
The DNA here is from genome assembly GCA_027563665.1 of Antrozous pallidus. Lineage (NCBI taxonomy): Eukaryota > Metazoa > Chordata > Mammalia > Chiroptera > Vespertilionidae > Antrozous > Antrozous pallidus. The sequence goes on along the minus strand of CM050513.1, from coordinate 118,399,396 downwards.
GCCCGGTCCCAGCACCAGCACTCCGGGCCCGAGGACAAAGGAGGGGGCGCAGGAGTGGCGCTCTGCCCCCGGCGCGCCTGCCGTGAGCGAGGCCCAGGGTCCCCCGGCCGCCGTCCTGAGCCGCCACGGCCACGTCAGGGCCGCCCCCTGCGCCTCGGAGACGCCTGTGAGCCTCAGAGGTGCTGTCGCAGGCCTCTGAGCAACACTCACCCCCAAACATCCCCTCGGGACCACCGCACGGGGCACCCAAACACGACAGGACGTTAAAAACATAAAGGGCAACAGCCCCGGCCGGTGCGCTCAGTGGACAGAGCGTCGGCCTGTGGACTGAAGGTTCCCGGGTTCGAGTCCGGTCAAGGGCATGTGCCTCGGCTGCGGGCTCCTCCCCAGCCCCAGGCCCCAGTAGGGGACCTGCAGGAGGCAGCCAATCAGTGTGTTCCTCTCACATCCACGTTACTCTCTGTCGCTCCTCCTCTTTTCCACGTTCCCTCAGGTGAGGATTAGCCAAACAAAGCGAAAAAGGGAAATAGAAAAGAAAAGGGGGTGGGGGGGAGAGAGAGAGAGAGAGGGAGAGAGAAAGCACAGAGGACAGACTTCGGCTCCTGTTCCCTGCTCCCTACACACAGGGAAGGTGAACACACGGACGCATTAACACCGAGGTCACCTTTCACACGGAAGCATCTGCCCGTTTGGAAAGATCAGGCCCCTGGGCTGCAGCCAAGGAGGGCTGGGGGCACCCTCCCCCGGTTCCCACGCATCTCCACCGCGGGAGAGTCCTGATTGGCCCGCGTCCGCGTCCGTCTCCCCGGGCCCGTGCGCCTGTGCCCCGGGGGCGGGGATGTCTCGAGAACTGTGTCAGCTCACGTCCGGGACAATCCCCGCGGGGCAGCGGGTGCTTGGTTCCCGGCTCTGAGCCGCGCCTGGCACAGAGGCGCCCGGCAGCGCCTGCACCGCCAGAACCGGGCGAAGGCCTGCCTGCGACTCGCCGGACTGGCCTGGCTCCGCCGGGGCACCCGCAGGGCGGAGCGGCAGCGGCCAGCCCGCCAAAGACAGGCGGGGAGGGCGTCTGGGGCAGAAGTCAGGCACCTGGGCAAACGCGCCCAGCACTGGCGGGGCGACCCTTCAGCGTGGCCGGGGCTTAAAACAAAGCGCTCAGCCCTGACCGGCGTGGCTCAGTGGGTAGGGCGTCGACCTGCGGACTGAAGGGTCCCGGGTTCGATTCCGGTCAAGGGCATGTGCCTTGGCTGCGGGCACAACTCCAATGGGGGACGTGCTGGGGGCAGCTGATCGGTGTTTCTCTCTCATTGGTGTTTCTGACTTTCTATCCCTCTCCCTTCCTCTCTGTGAAAAAAATTAATAAAATGTATTTTTAAAAAAAGAAAGAAAAAGCTAAAGGAGTTCATCACCGCCAAGCCAATGTCATACGAAACGCTGAAAGATATTCTTTAAGAAGAGGAAGAAGAAAAAGGTAAAGATAAAAACTATGGACAACAAAATGACAACAAATACCTGCCTACCAACAAGTGAGTCTAAAAATCGAGTGGCTGGCAAACCTGATGGACAGACAGACTGGACGGATGGGCAATGTAGAACCGGGGGCACAGACAGGGAGTGGACTGGCGATTCTCGGGGGGCGGGGGGAGGGTGCGGGAAGAGACTGGACAGGGATCTCACAATGTGGATGAGACGGTGGCGGGGACGGGGGGGCGGGATCGGGTGGAGGGGAGCTATGGGGGAAAAGGGGAAACACCTGTAATGATCTGAACAATAAAGATTTATTTTAAAAATATATGAATAAATAAGTGAACTGACAGTCGCCGTGGGGACGGCCGGCGGCCGGGAGGGAGCCCGCCCAGCAGGGCACCCACCTCCGCCGCGGGGCGCAGATGGGGGCCCCCCGGCACTGCCCCGCCGACCACCGCGCACACCTGAGAGCCCAGGGCAGGGGGCGTGGAGACGGAGCGAGGGCCGAGAGGCAGACAGGAAATGGGGGGAAGCTCCGCCCTGGGCCAGGCCTCAGAGTCACCCCAGGACCCAGCACCCCCAACTGGGCACAGCCCGGAGAGCGCGAAACCCCTCCCGCAGAGGCGGACGCACCCGAGTGCGCGGCGGCATTCACGGGGCCGGGCCACGGGACCACCGGTGCCCACGGAGCGAGGACGGAGGCAGAAGAGGGGGACACCCACAGGGGCGGCTCCTCAGCCACGGGAAGGACGGATGGCGCTCTGTCCCCTCCCACCTGTCCCCCCACCTGGTCCCTGTCCCCTCCCACCTGGTCCCTGTCCCCTCCCACCTGGACCCCTGTCCCCTCCCACTGTCCCCTGTCCCCCCCACCTGTCCCCTGTCCCCTCCCACCTGTCCCCTGCCCCAGCCTCACCTGTCCCCTGTCCCTCCCACCTGTCCCCTGTCCCCTCCCACCTGTCCCCTGTCCCCCTCACCTGTCCCCTGTCCCCTCCCACCTGTCCCCTGTCCCTCCCACCTGTCCCCTGCCCCAGCCTCACCTGTCTCCCCCCAGCTCTCCCCGGGGGCAGCCAGGAGGACGGCCGTTCTGCCGCTCCTCAGGGGCCGGAGCCACCGCGTTCCCACACCTGCCTGCGGTGGGGGACACACCAGGGGGACGCCACCAGGGTCCCCGGCTCCGCGAGGCCGGGCTGGACGCTGGGTGCCCGCCCCGCGCGCTGGTCCCCCGCCCCGCCCCGCCCCGTCCGCCCGGAGACGCCTCAGCTCTGTCCGGCGACAGCGAGGGAGACGGCCGCTAAATCCAGCGTGTCACATGCGTGTCCACCCACCGATCACGCCTCCAGGGCAGCTCACGGGGACGGCACCACAGCCGTGCACGCCCTGGCCTCCACGGCGACCCGCCGCCGCCTCCCCTGGGACCTCCTGTCCCCTCCCCTCCCCTCCCCTCCCCTCCCCTCCCCTCCTCTCCCCTCCTCTCCTCTCCCCTCCCCTCCCCTCCCCTCCCCTCCTCTCCCCTCCTCTCCCCTCCTCTCCCCTCCTCTCCTCTCCCTGTCCCTCCTCTCCCCTCCTCTCCTCTCCCTGTCCCTCCTCTCCCCTCCTCTCCTCTCCCTGTCCTCTCCTCTCCCCTCCCCTCCCCTCGGGACAGTCCTCCGGCACACGTGCCCGCCTCCCCCCGCCCCCCCAGCTGGCTGCCCCAGGCTCCACCGGCGTCCGACCTGCTGTCGCAGCCGCTCTCGCCTTCCAGCCGTCACCTTCTCAGGAGGCCACCCAGAGCCCCTCTCCAGTGCACCTCACCGCCCCCCTCCCCCCTCCGGTGCACCTCACCGCCCCCCCTCCCCCCTCCGGTGCACCTCACCGCCCCCCTCCCCCCTCCGGTGCACCTCACCGCCCCCCTCCCCCCTCCGGTACACCTCACAGCCCCCCTCCCCCCTCCGGTGCACCTCACCACCCCCCTCCCCCCTCCGGTGCACCTCACCGCCCCCCTCCCCCCCTCCGGTGCACCTCACCGCCCCCCTCCCCCCTCTGGTGCACCTCACTGCCCCCCCCTCTGGTGCACCTCACCGCCCCCCCTCCCCCCTCCGGTGCACCTCACCGCCCCCCTCCCCCCTCCGGTGCACCTCACCGCCCCCCTCCCCCCTCCGGTGCACCTCACCGCCCCCCTCCCCCCTCCGGTGCACCTCACCACCCCCCTCCCCCCCTCCGGTGCACCTCACCGCCCCCCTCCCCCCTCCGGTGCACCTCACCACCCCCCTCCCCCCTCCGGTGCACCTCACCGCCCCCCTCCCCCCTCCGGTGCACCTCACCACCCCCCCTCCAGTGCACCTCACCGGCTCACCCCCTCCGGTGCACCTCACCGCCCCCCTCCCCCCTCCGGTGCACCTCACCACCCCCCTCCCCCCTCCGGTGCACCTCACCACCCCCCTCCCCCCTCCGGTGCACCTCACCACCCCCCTCCCCCCTCCGGTGCACCTCACCACCCCCCTCCCCCCTCCGGTGCACCTCACCACCCCCCTCCCCCCCTCCGGTGCACCTCACCGCCCCCCCTCCCCCCTCCGGTGCACCTCACCACCCCCCCTCCAGTGCACCTCACCGGCTCACCCCCTCCGGTGCACCTCACCGCCCCCCTCCCCCCTCCGGTGCACCTCACCACCCCCCTCCCCCCTCCGGTGCACCTCACCACCCCCCTCCCCCCCCTCCGGTGCACCTCACCGCCCCCCCTCCAGTGCACCTCACCGCCCCCCCCCTCTGGTGCACCTCACCACCCCCCTCCCCCCTCCGGTGCACCTCACCGCCCCCCTCCCCCCTCCGGTGCACCTCACCACCCCCCTCCCCCCTCCGGTGCACCTCACTACCCCCCTCCCCCCCTCTGGTGCACCTCACCGCCCCCCCTCTGGTGCACCTCACTGCCCCTCCCTCTGGTGCACCTCACCGGCTCCCCACCCTCCGAGGACACCCCCACACTGTGCCTCTGTATTACACCAGCCCCTACTGGTCAGCAGGCTCCCGCCTGCCCCCCCCCCCCCACCGTGGGAAAGGGAGGCGGTGCTGTGCCCGCGGCCATGGCCCTGAGCCCCCGGCCCTGAGCCCGATTCCACCAGCACCCCACAGGGTCTGACGTCAGCGGGACTCCTCTCCCTCCGGGCAGACGCGGAATTCCGGCCGGAAGGACAGACTCGGCGTCCGCCAGCCGCACGGCCTGCCTTCCAGCCTCGCCCTCTGTCCCCCTCCCATTCCCAGTGTCCAGGCAAGCGCAGGGCCACCGCCTCCCGGAAGCCCGCCCGGATTCCCCCCTCCGGGCAGGACGGGCCCACCAGTGTCCCCCCAGCTCCCGCACGGCTCACCAGCCTTTCTGCCCCCGGCCGCTCGCTCCTTAACAGGAAGTCCCGCCCCCCCCCCCCACACACACACACACACACACGACGCCGGTCAGCGAACGTCGTCTCCGTGAGTCTGACAGGAGCACATGCTGAGCTCGGCTCCCTTTCTCACGCAAACCCCCGTGTTCTCCAGATTAACGGGCCTGCGCCCTGGCCGTGCGGCTCAGGGGAAGGGGTCGGCCTGCAGACCAAAGGGTCCCCGGTCGCCCCGGTCAAGGGCACGCGCCTGGGTTACGGGCTCCCCCCTGGACAGGACCCTGATCGGGCGCACGCCGGAGGCAACCCATCGGTGTGTCTCTCTCTTCCCCTCTCTCTCCCGCTCTCTCTCAATATCAGCGGGAAAGTGTCCTTGGATTAACCAAAAAAACCCCTAATTAATTAATTAACGAAGCTAAGCAAGGAGCGCAGAGGGCAGAGACCCCAGAGTTTAAAGGGCCAAAGCTGGACGGACAAAGGCCTTTCTAAAGAAGCAAGAATGAGCACAACTTACAGCGACAGGGACGCTAAGGGAACAGGAACAATCTGAAACACGGGTGTTTCCGCTACGAAGTTCAGCAAGTACATCCCAAGGCCTTCTGGGAGGGGTGCTTTAGGGTCAGCGACACCCTCTGTAACCGGCCGAGAGTCCACCCCTTTCCCTTAAACCCACACCGGGTTGGGGGCCCGCATCCCTTGTGTGGCACGGGAGACCTTTCCAACGCCAGCTCGTCTCTTCTGTGAACACGGTACACCCACCCATCTATCGGGACTCTGTCGTCTCTTCCATGAACACGGTACACCCACCCATCTATCGGGGCTCTACTGTCTCTTCTGTGAACACGGTACACCCACCCATCTATCGGGACTCTACTGTCTCTCCATGAACACGGTACACCCACCCATCTATCGGGGCTCTACTGTCTCTCTATGAACATGGTACACCCACCCATCTATCGGGGCTCTACTGTCTCTCTATGAACATGGTACACCCACCCATCTATCGGGGCTCTACTGTCTCTCTATGAACATGGTACACCCACCCATCTATCGGGACTCTACTGTCTCTCTATGAACATGGTACACCCACCCATCTATCGGGGCTCTACTGTCTCTCTATGAACATGGTACACCCACCCATCTATCGGGACTCTACTGTCTCTCCATGAACATGGTACACCCACCCATCTATCGGGGCTCTACTGTCTCTCTATGAACATGGTACACCCACCCATCTATCAGGGCTCTATTGTCTCTTCCGTGAACACGGTACACCCACCCATCTATCGGGGCTCTACTGTCTCTCTATGAACACGGTACACCCACCCATCTATCGGGGCTCTACTGTCTCTCTATGAACACGGTACACCCACCCATCTATCGGGACTCTACTGTCTCTCTATGAACATGGTACACCCACCCATCTATCGGGGCTCTACTGTCTCTCTATGAACACGGTACACCCACCCATCTATCGGGGCTCTACTGTCTCTCTATGAACACGGTACACCCACCCATCTATCGGGGCTCTACTGTCTCTCTATGAACACGGTACACCCACCCATCTATCGGGGCTCTACTGTCTCTCTATGAACATGGTACACCCACCCATCTATCGGGGCTCTACTGTCTCTCTATGAACACGGTACACCCACCCATCTATCGGGACTCTATTGTCTCTCTATGAACATGGTACACCCACCCATCTATCGGGGCTCTACTGTCTCTTCCGTGAACACGGTACACCCACCCATCTATCGGGGCTCTACTGTCTCTCTATGAACATGGTACACCCACCCATCTATCGGGGCTCTACTGTCTCTCTATGAACACGGTACACCCACCCATCTATCGGGACTCTACTGTCTCTCTATGAACATGGTACACCCACCCATCTATCGGGGCTCTACTGTCTCTTCCGTGAACACGGTACACCCACCCATCTATCGGGGCTCTACTGTCTCTCTATGAACATGGTACACCCACCCATCTATCGGGAATCTATTGTCTCTTCTGTGAACATGGTACACCCACCCATCTATCGGGGCTCTACTGTCTCTTCTGTGAACACGGTACACCCACCCATCTATCGGGACTCTGTCGTCTCTTCCATGAACACGGTACACCCACCCATCTATCGGGACTCTGTCGTCTCTTCCATGAACACGGTACACCCACCCATCTATCGGGACTCTACTGTCTCTCTATGAACATGGTACACCCACCCATCTATCGGGAATCTATTGTCTCTTCTGTGAACACGGTACACCCACCCATCTATCGGGACTCTATTGTCTCTCTATGAACACGGTACACCCACCCATCTATCGGGGCTCTACTGTCTCTTCCGTGAACATGGTACACCCACCCATCTATCGGGGCTCTACTGTCTCTCTATGAACACGGTACACCCAACCATCTATCGGGACTCTGTCGTCTCTTCCATGAACACGGTACACCCACCCATCTATCGGGACTCTGTCGTCTCTTCCATGAACACGGTACACCCACCCATCTATCGGGACTCTGTCGTCTCTTCCATGAACACGGTACACCCACCCATCTATCGGGACTCTGTCGTCTCTTCCATGAACACGGTACACCCAACCATCTATCGGGACTCTACTGTCTCTTCCGTGAACACGGTACACCCACCCATCTATCGGGGCTCTATCGTCTCTCTATGAACATGGTACACCCACCCATCTATCGGGACTCTATTGTCTCTCTATGAACATGGTACACCCACCCATCTATTGGGACTCTACTGTCTCTCTATGAACATGGTACACCCACCCATCTATCGGGGCTCTACTGTCTCTTCTGTGAACACGGTACACCCACCCATCTATCGGGGCTCTACTGTCTCTCCATGAACATGGTACACCCACCCATCTATCGGGACTCTACTGTCTCTTCGGTGAACATGGTACACCCACCCATCTATCGGGACTCTATTGTCTCTCTATGAACATGGTACACCCACCCATCTATCGGGACTCTATTGTCTCTCCATGAACACGGTACACCCACCCATCTATCGGGACTCTACTGTCTCTCTATGAACACGGTACACCCACCCATCTATCGGGACTCTACTCTCTTCTGTGAACAGGGTACACCCACCCATCTATCGGGGCTCTATTGTCTCTCTATGAACATGGTACACCCACCCATCTATCGGGGCTCTATTGTCTCTCTATGAACACGGTACACCCACCCATCTATCGGGACTCTATTGTCTCTCTATGAACATGGTACACCCACCCATCTATCGGGGCTCTATTGTCTCTCTATGAACACGGTACACCCACCCATCTATCGGGACTCTACTCTCTTCTGTGAACAGGGTACACCCACCCATCTATCGGGACTCTATTGTCTCTCTATGAACATGGTACACCCACCCATTTATCGGGACTCTATTGTCTCTCTATGAACATGTTACACCCACCCATCTATCGGGACTCTACTGTCTCTTCCGTGAACACAGTACACCCACCCATCTATTGGGACTCTGTCGTCTCGTCATGAACACGGTACACCCACCCATCTATCGGGACTCTACTGTCTCTTCCGTGAACACGGTACACCCACCCATCTATTGGGACTCTGTCGTCTCGTCATGAACACGGTACACCCACCCATCTATCGGGACTCTACTGTCTCTCTATGAACATGGTACACCCACCCATCTATCGGGACTCTACTGTCTCTCTATGAACATGGTACACCCACCCATCTATCGGGACTCTACTGTCTCTCTATGAACATGGTACACACACCCATCTATCGGGGCTCTACTGTCTCTTCCGTGAACACAGTACACCCACCCATCTATCGGGGCTCTACTGTCTCTCTATGAACATGGTACACACACCCATCTATCGGGACTCTACTGTCTCTTCCGTGAACACAGTACACCCACCCATCTATCGGGACTCTACTGTCTCTCTATGAACATGGTACACCCACCCATCTATCGGGGCTCTATTGTCTCTCTATGAACATGGTACACCCACCCATCTATCGGGACTCTATTGTCTCTCTATGAACATGGTACACCCACCCATCTATCGGGACTCTATTGTCTCTCTATGAACACAGTACACCCACCCATCTATCGGGGCTCTACTGTCTCTTCCGTGAACATGGTACACCCACCCATCTATCGGGACTCTACTGTCTCTCTATGAACATGGTACACCCACCCATCTATCGGGACTCTACTGTCTCTCTATGAACACGGTACACCCACCCATCTATCGGGACTCTACTGTCTCTTCCGTGAACATGGTACACCCACCCATCTATCGGGGCTCTACTGTCTCTTCCGTGAACATGGTACACCCACCCATCTATCGGGGCTCTACTGTCTCTCTATGAACACGGTACACCCACCCATCTATCGGGGCTCTGTCGTCTCTTCCATGAACATGGTACACCCACCCATCTATCGGGACTCTATTGTCTCTCTATGAACATGGTACACCCACCCATCTATCGGGGCTCTACTGTCTCTCTATGAACATGGTACACCCACCCATCTATCGGGACTCTACTGTCTCTCCATGAACACGGTACACCCACCAATCTATCGGGACTCTGTCGTCTCTTCCGTGAACACGGTACACCCACCCATCTATCGGGGCTCTGTCGTCTCTTCCATGAACATGGTACACCCACCCATCTATCGGGACTCTATTGTCTCTCTATGAACAGGGTACACCCACCCATCAATCGGGACTCTATTGTCTCTCTATGAACATGGTACACCCACCCATCTATCGGGGCTCTACTGTCTCTCTATGAACATGGTACACCCACCCATCTATCGGGACTCTACTGTCTCTCCATGAACACGGTACACCCACCCATCTATCGGGGCTCTGTCGTCTCTTCCATGAACATGGTACACCCACCCATCTATCGGGGCTCTGTCGTCTCTTCCATGAACATGGTACACCCACCCATCTATCGGGGCTCTGTCGTCTCTTCCATGAACATGGTACACCCACCCATCTATCGGGGCTCTACTGTCTCTCTATGAACATGGTACACCCACCCATCTATCGGGACTCTATTGTCTCTCTATGAACATGGTACACCCACCCATCTATCGGGACTCTATTGTCTCTCTATGAACATGGTACATCCACCCATCTATCGGTGCTCTATTTCATGCCACTCAATAACGTAACTGGTTTTCTGAGAAGAGAGGTCTTTAGACTTATTCTGAGGCATGCAATATACACACCTGAACTTTGACTTTTAATGATGAGACTGTTTTTTAGAGAACTTATAGATTTACGGAAAAATGGAGTAGAAAGCACAAAATGTTGCCGTGACCCTCCTCCATCCGCTACAGTTTTCCTGTTAGTAACAACGTGCATCGGTTTGGGACGCCGGTGACTTCTGATGAGCCAATGTCAATATTGTTCTTAACCAAAGTCCAGAGTTTGGGGTCAGGTCACTCTCCGTGTTGTATGTCCTGGGGCAGTCGGCAAACTCATTCGTCAACAGAGCCAAGTATCGACAGTACAACGAGAGCCAAATTTTTTAACCTTAAACTACATAGACAGGCACATTGCTATTAATTAGGGCAACTCCTAAGCTGGCCTCTGCTAAAAACTCAAGCGGCCGAAGAGCCGCATGTAGCTTGCGAGCCGCAGTTTGCTGACCGCTGTCCTGTGGGTTTGGACCAACGTATAAGACACGCAGCCATCACAACCGTGTCACGCCGAGTCGCTTGCCGGCCCTATAGCCCTCTGGGTTCCCCGTTCCTCTCTCCACCTGACCCCCTGCAGCCACAGGTCTCTCTGCCTCTCCGCCATTCCGCCTCTTCCGGAGTCTTAGAGCCGGAATCACGCAGCCTTTTCCGAATGGCTTCCTCAGGTACAGCGCACGTCTCGTCACAACACCAGCGGTGCCGTCTGCCAGAACGTGCCCCCGGTGGCCGTCCCGTCCCCAGTCCCACCGTCGGGCGTGAGCGTTCCCGCCCCACCTCCTCAGCCCCACTCGGTCGGTCGCTCCACGCCGGCCGTCTGGTCAGTGAGCGGCCGGCTCTCTGCCAGCGGTGCCGTCTGGACCCAGGTCGGCACACTGGGGCTCTGGGCCACATGCAGCTCTTGAAGCTCTTTGGCCCCTTGCGTGTGGCTCTTCCACAAAATACCACATGTGGCTGCGCACGTCCCGTGCGACTGAAACTTCATGGTCCATGTGCAGAAGTCGGTCTTCAGCCTGGGCAAGTCCATTTTGAAGAAGTGATTCTAATGCCGAGCCACATTCAGGGAGCCAAAGAGCCGCATGCGGCTCGCGAGCGCGGTTTGCCGACCGCTGGTCTGTACCGTTAATGTGCGTTTTCCAAGGAGCAGGGCTGTGGGCCGTCTTTCCTGGCCAGCCAACGCCCGTCATTAAAAGTTCGCCCAATCTCCCCGGCTTCGCTCTCGTTCTTAATTGTCATCTCCTTAGTGAATTCCATTCCTGCTACAAGCTCTTTGTCGGATATGATTTGCAGATATTTTCTCTAGGTCTGTGGCTTGCCCTTTTATTTTCTTGCGTGTCTTTTGATGAGCGGGTTTATAGTTTTGACGAAGTCCCTCTTTCTTTTATAATTCATGCTTTTTGCATCCTATAGAAGTAATCTTTGCCAAACCCCAATTCACTATGATTTCTGATATAGTTTCAACTCTTGCAACTAGGTGTATGACTACAAGTCCTCCTCCTCCTTCTCCTCCTTCTTCATCTTCTCCTCCTCCTCCTCCTCCTCCTCTTCTTCTTCCTCCTCCTCCTCCTCCTCCTCCTCATCCTCCTCCTCTTCATCTTCTCTCCTTCTTCTTCTTTTTCTTCCTCCTCTTCTTCTTCCTCCTCCTCTTCTTCTACCTCCTCCTCCTCCTCCTCCTCCTCCTCCTCCTCCTCTTCCTCCTCCTCTTCCTCCTCCTCAGTTCCATTGCTGGAAAGTTCCTTTCCTTTTGCTGGGGTCACTTCCTCCAGGACACCTTCCTCTTGTCCACGTCCCTCGTTTTAGCAAGTTCCTCCGTGGCGGGTCCAGCGCCTCCCGCAGGCAGGAGCGTGCACGTTCCCAGGGCAGCTATGTTTCCCACGACGCCACTTCAGCTTGAATAGAATTTTACTTCCAGCAGCATCACTTCTCACGCATTTTCTTTCTTTTTTTTTTTTTAACTCCCAGGGATCCTTTTTAAAAATATATATTTTATTGATTTTTTACAGAGAGGACGGGAGAGGGAGAGAGAGTCAGAAACATCGATGAGAGAGAAACATCGATCAGCTGCCCTCTTGCACACCCCCTTACTGGGGATGTGCCCGCAACCAAGGTACATGCCCTTGACCGGAATCGAACCCGGGACCTTTCGGTCCACAGGCCGACGCTCCATTCACTGAGCCACACCGGTTTCGGCTTCTCACGTACTCTCTGCATTTTCATCTTTGCTGGCCCGTGCCTCCCACGCGCACCCGACTCCAGAAAACGTCGGGGGGGTTGTTCCCGGGAGACAAGGCGGCTATGGCCACCGGCGCTGCTGTGACAGGAACGGCGGGTGCACCGGGCCCAGCCGCAGCCTGGCTCTGACCGCAGCCACGGCATGGGTCCCCGGGCCCTGTGCCCGTGCTGCTGGTGTCTGTGCGGGACCTGTGGGCTGCAGAGCGGGCAGCCGCTCACGGCACCTGGGGCGCAGCCGTGTTGGTGGGGGGCTGCTGCGGTTTGATGTGGGAAGCCGCCCGTTGTCTTCGCTATCAGAAAAGTGTAAACGAGGAGCCGGAGCGCTGGTGGACCTTGAGCCCTGGCGAGGGCCAGAGCTACGCGAGGATTGTTTCGTCGAGACAACGGTGGCTCAAGCAATTTCCTGACCAAACAGCCTCGGGGTAAATATTTACTAATATTTACTGACCTTTAAGATAGCCTGTCTGTTACCGGAATCGCTTGCCTAAGGGCTAGATGTGTATCCAAAACTGAATAAAATGTTGGCAAGGCCTAGCCACCAGGGACATCCTCGAGTTGGACTTTCTCCTGGCCCCCGACGTTCCCAGATTATTATTTCTTGTCTCGTCTCCGTCATTTGCGCGCGGCCCTCCTCCTGATCCCGAACCCCGGACCACGTGGGACAGGGCTCACACAGTGGAACTCTCCGTGGCACTCAAACTTTGTGCACCGCAGAGCTGAGCAAAGTGGGGGCTGCCGGTATCGGAGAGGTTCTTCTTGGAAACAGAGGCCCCGCGACGGGGTGGCTCTGCCTGGCAGCCGAGGTCTCAGCCGTCTGGGGTCCCCTTCCTCCAACCACGAGGACTGAGGCGTCCGGCTTCGTCCTTGAGCAGCGGATCGAGTCCCAGGTCACCCGCCTTCCTCGGGGCAGCGTTTTGAGGTTCCAACCCAAAGTCGGGGTGTTTCCCGGGGCCTTCCCTTCTTAAAGGCTCTCTACCCCTGTCTGGCTCCTGGCCCCACGGAAGTGTGACGAGTCCCTGGGTTCTCACCTGCCTCACCCCCGTGGCGTGGCTTTGGCCGACAGCCCAGGGACAGCGCGGCTCCGGGCACCACGTTCCCACGTCCCAGACGGCAGCCGGGGCCTGCGTGCGCCCCGAGAGCCTGCGGTGCCTCCGCACAGAGACGCCCCCGCCTCCCCGAGCCGGCTTCCCGTCGTCAGAGCGGCTCCCGCCTCGCCCGGCCTGAACTGCCCACACGCTGAGTGTCAGTCAGCGCTGCGGTTTGTAACGGCTATTTCTCTCCTTACCTGGTACTTCCTACAGAAAAAACAGAGCTAAAAGGAACATTTCTACGCTCCTCCAGAAAACCCACACCCCGTTCTGGGCGGTGTTCTCAGTGGTTAGAGCATCTGCCTTCGTACCAAAGGGTCGTGGGTTCGATTCCTGGTCCAGGGCACGATCGATGTTTCTCCCTTATCGATGTTTCCATCTCTCTACCTCTCTCCCTTCCTCTCTCTAAATTCAATAAAGACACACTAAAAAAAATAAAACTAGAAAAAGATAACACTCAGTAAACGCGACGGAAAAAACCCTCAAGCCCGCTCCCCTGCCTGGTTTGCGGGCGCCTAAGGGAAAGGGGGGGGGGGGCTGGGGCTGCGAGGCGGCCCTGCCCAGGAGGAGGGCAGGATTTCCCAGGCGCCTCGAAGCCAGCCGCGCCCCCACCTCCCCTCCCGGGCCCCTGACCCCCGGGCAGGACAGAGCTGCGTCCTTCCTCCCCAGCCACAGAGCGCTCCTGCCTGCCCTACGACCTTGACCTCCCTCGTGGCCTATGATCCCAGGGAAGGAGCCTGCAGGGTCTGGGAGACACCTGCTTCCTCCCCCGCTCCCACCCCAAGCGGAGCCCAGCTCAGGACCCGCCAGCCAGCCCGGGCCCCCCAAAGCCTGCCTTCCGGAGAGCGATCATCACGCCGACTAGACAGACTCGGCTGGGAGGGCCTCCCGCCTCTGACGCCGGAACCAACGGCAGAGAGCAGGCAGGAGCCGCGGGGCGGGAGTGGGGGGGGGGGGGGGACGGTGGACGGGGTGTCCGGGACAGGTCGCCGCACGTGTACGCCATCTGCCACCTCCGACCTGATTCCGCGGCCCCAAGTGGGTCAGAGGCTCTCCCTGAGCGCTCGGCGCCCCAAGATAAGCGCCAGCACCACACGGCTCCGAAGCGTCTTGTGCAATTCCTGTTCGCTCTCCGACTGGGCTCCTTCGGGACAGGAAGTGCCGAACGAAGAGCCAAACCCTCACGGAGCCGCACGGTCAGGCCCGGCGACAGCGGTGCGGCCGGAAGTGCGCACCGCTTCCCACGGCCTCCCAGCACTCAGACACACACACGCACACACACACCCCTCCGGCGCACAGTAGGTGCTCAGTAAAGCCCTCAGACACCACACCCACGGCGCACAGTAGGTGCTCAGTAAAGCTCTCAGACACCCCCTCGCCCCCCTGAGCACAGTAGGTGCTCAGTAAAGCTCTCAGGCACCACCTTCCCCACCCCCCGTGCACAGTAGGTGCTCAGTAAAGCTCTCAGGCACCACCCCCCACCCCCGCACGCACAGTAGGTGCTCAGTAAAGCTCTCAGGCACCACACCCCGAACACACGACCAAGTTCTCAGCAGGAGCGGCCGGGCAAAGGCGGGAGAGTCAGAGACAAAACGTCTACATCCAGAACAGGGGTGGGTCCCGGAAGGCTTCCTGGAGGAGGTGGCTTTTTGTGTGTGTTTTTTTAATAAATCCTCATCGGAGGACATCTTCCCCATTGTCGTTTTTTAAAAAATATATTTTATTGATTTTTTACAGAGCGGAAGGGAGAGGGGGATAGAAAGTCAGAAACATCGATGAGAGAGAAACATCCATCAGCTGCCTCTTGCACACCCCCTACTGGGGATGTGCCCGCAGCCAAGGTACATGCCCTTGACCGGAATCGAACCCGGGACCTTTCAAGTCCGCAGTCCGACGCTCTATCCACTGAGCCAAACTGGTTTCGGCATGTTTTATTGATTTTTTACAGAGAGGAAGGAAGAGGGATAGAAAGTCAGAAACATCGGTCAGCTGCCTCCTGCACACCCCGAACTGGGGATGTGCCCGCAACCGAGGTGCATGCCCTTGACCGGAACGACGCTCTATCCACTGAGCCACACGGGTTCCGGCTCTTCCCCGTGGGCTTTTAGAGAGAACGGAAGGGAGGGAAGGCGGCGGGGGGTGGGTGGGGGGGGAGAGAGCGAAACACCGACGTGAGAAAGACCCATCCATTGGTTGCCTCCCACGTGCGCCCACACCAGGGCCGTGGGTCGAACCCGCAACCCAGGCACGTGCCCTCGACGGGCACAGAACAGGCGGCCCTTCGGGGCCCGGGCGGTGCTCTGACCACTGGGCCACGGCCGGGCGGGAGGGGAAGCCCGGAAGGAATCTCAAAGGGAGGCTGGGACACAGCGGTGCGCTGGGGGACGAGGGCGAGCCAGGCGGCGGCTCCTGACCTCTGACCTCCAGCTCCGACCTCCGGGGTCTGCGACTCGCAGCGCCGGGTTTCGGAGGCAGAGGCGGAGGTCGGGGAGGTTTCCCGGAAGAAGCTATTAGAGGCTGAGTCCGTGGGAGAGATCTCGGGGCGAAGGGGGGCAAAGGGGGCCGAGGGTCGGGCTCGGAGAGTCCCGGGGGCACGAGAGAAAGCATGGAGGCCCCTGAGACTCAGGGCCGGCCTGCCTGCCCCACCCCCTCCCACCCCACCCCACCCCCGCCCCAGGGGCGCAGGAAGCGAGGGCAGACGAGGCCTGGCGGGCGGAGGGTCAGCTGTGAGCACGGGAGCAGCCGGAGGGCTCTTAACGCCCGGGCACAACCGCCCGCGGGAGCACTGGTCTGCCCCCCGCTTGTGGACGGGGAAACTGAGGCATGGGCCAGACCACTGCCCGTCTGCACTTGTCCTGCCTCTGCAGGCTCCGCAAGAAACTGCTCCTAGGACAGAGAGGAAGGGGGGACAGCAGCTCTGGGGACAGAGAGGAAGAGGGGGACAGAAGCTCTGGGGACAGCAGCTCTGGGGACAGAGAGGAAGGGGGAACAGCAGCTCTGGGGACAGAGAGGAAGCGGGGGGACAGCAGCTCTGGGGACGGAGAGGAAGAGGGGGACAGAAGCTCTGGGGACAGCAGCTCTGGGGACAGAGAGGAAGGGGGAACAGCAGCTCTGGGGACAGAGAGGAAGCGGGGGGACAGCAGCTCTGGGGACAGAGAGGAAGGGGGGACAGCAGCTCTGGGGACAGAGAGGAAGGGGGGACAGCAGCTCTGGGGACAGAGAGGAAGGGGGGACAGCAGCTCTGGGGACAGAGAGGAAGGGGGGACAGCAGCTCTGGGGACAGAGAGGAAGGGGGGTTGGGGGGGGCGGGAAAACCCTGGGCAGCTCAGACCACATGTGATGACTCCGAGTGCCCGGGGTCAGAGGGCGGCCACGTCAGCAGGGAGGGCCTGAGGTCATGACAACGCGACCAGGCCTGGGGACCTCTGCGTCCGGCATGGGGGCCGTGCGAGCGGGCAGGGCCGCGGCGGCGCGGGGAGGCACACGCATCAGGGCCGGGCCACGCGGCGGGCACGGAACCGCGAGGCCGGGCGGAGAGACGGAGTGCCGTGTCCCCCGCAGGCCGCGGCGGGACCCTCCTCTCTCCATCTGAAAGCCGACCCCCCCCCCCCGCTTTGGCTCCTGCCTCCCCAAGTCCCGTCCTCGAGGAGCCCCCAGCCAGGGGGCGCGTGCCTCCCTCGGACCCTGCCCACCAGCCACGTCTGCTCCGCTCATTCCAACCCAAGCGGCGCCCGCTCCTCTGTGCAGAGCCGGCCGGGGATCTGCTCTGCCCTTCCAGACCCTCCTCTCTCTCTCTCTCTCTCTCTCTCTCTCTCTCTCTCTCTCCCCCCCCCTCGGGCTGTGCCTCTGCGGGGTCCCAGGGCCCAGGCCGGCTGGAAGCGGGCACACGTCCAGCCCCCCGGGCCCGGCCTGGACGCCGAGCGCACGCCGTCCAGCTCGCCCCGCCCCCCCCGCCGCCCGTTCACACTCGGCACCCCGGCTCCTCGGCCTGTCTGTGCGGGTCCCCCTCACAGGGAACGCAGCGTCGGGCACGGGGTCCCCGAGGGCGGAGCAGCGTGTCCTCGCCTCTCCCCTCCGCCCCCGCCCGGCCCGGCCCGGCCGCACAGCCTGGCACAACCGACCTCGGCAACCGTCCTGCCCCGGACCCGGCCGGCGGTGGCGGCGGGTGGCGGTCAGGGTCGGGGCGCAGCCGGACGCCCCCGCCCCCGCCCCCCCCCCCCGGAAAGCAGGTGCCCCGCGGAGCTGTGCCCAGAAGAAGCGGGTGCAGTGGCTTCTGCTTGTCCCAGCACCCTGCCCCCGCCCCCCCCCCCCCCGGCAGAGCTGGGGACTGACCGTCGCCTTTAAAACGGGGAGAAAGGCCGTCACCAGACCCAGCACAGCCTCCCCCCAAACCCTAACGTCCAAGCGGCCCTCGCACATGGGTCCGGCCACGTGTTCCCACCGCAGAGCGCTCCGCACACCACGCTGGCTCCCCGTGGCACGTTTCCCGGGAAACACCGTCCCGAACCCCAGCCCGGCTCAGGCGGGGGACGGGGGGGGGGGGGAGAGGGAGCCAGCGAGGGAGAGGCGGTGGTCGGCTGCCCGCACGTGAGCCGCAGCGAGGTGCCGTCTAGAACTGTCCAATCTGCTCCTCTCCGGGACGGGGACGCCAGTCGTGCGCTGGCGGCCGAGCAGACGCCAGCTTGTCCGGAGGACGGCTGCCTGGAGGGGCTTCCAGAAACTGCTCCTCCCTGGTCCCGGAGAGGACATTCAGGAGCACCCGTCCACAGAGCTGGACACCAACAGGACGGCGACCGAAATTCCTTCGGAGAGCCGACTTTTCTCAACTTCAACGTCTCCTAACGCCACTTCCTCAACACAGACGCGCCCGGGCCGTGGCGTTTGTGGAAGAGCCGCACTCCAGGGGCTGAAGAGCCGCAGGTGGCTCGAGAGCCGCGGTTTGCCGACAGGGGAAGCGTCCTGCGTGTCCCCGGGGGGCGGGCCTCTCCCCGGAGCCTCCGAAAACCGCGGGAGGTCCGAGGGCTCCCACATCTTCCGAGCATCTCCCCGTGAGACCCAGCTTCTGAGCCTCCAGACCCTTCTGACGGGGGAGCAGAGGGGAACCCCTTTTTCTGAGGAGAGCGCGGCAGCTTAGACGGGCGGCCCGGACGCCCAGGCCCAGCCGGAGGCCGGGTAGGGCGGGGACCCCATCTCTGGTGCGTGCCCCGGCACCTCTCCGTCCGTCAGCCGCTCCCCCGACGCCAACCGGGCTCGCCACCCCTTTGGCGTGTGCGGGGTGCCGGCCCCCCAGCCGGCCGCTCACCCACAGAGCGCCCGGCACCGCCCGGCCGGGCGGGGGAACCCCACGCTCCCCCCGAGCCGCAAACCCCTCTCCTGGTCACAGAGCCGCTGCCGCCGGCGCCCGGTCACCCACGCCCGCGGCGAGCCATCGGCGGCCGGCGGGAAATCGCGCACACACGCTCCTTCCTGAGAACCTCACCGCCCGCCGACAGGAAGCCGGGAAGAGAAGCCTGTGCGTTCACAGACAGCCCAGGGCTGCAGGCTCCTCCTGCTCGCTTCTTTCTTTTTTTCCTTCTTTGTAATATATTTTACTGATTTTCCACAGAGAGGACGGGAGAGGGAGAGAGTCAGAAACATCGATGAGAGAGAAACATCGATCAGCCGCCTCTTGCACACCCCCTACTGGGGATGTGCCTGCAGCCAAGGAACATGCCCTTGACCGGAATCGAACCCGGGACCTCCCAGTCTGCAGGCTGACGCTCTGTCCACTGAGCCACACCGGTTAGGGCCTGCTTGCTTCTTATCTTCACACAGTCTGACGCCGCGCTGGACATGAAAACTCTCTGCCTCGTCTTCCCCAGCCGAGTGGCCTCCGGCGGGCCGGCTCACTCCCGCAGCCAGCGAGGCAGGTGTAACCGACAGGCAGGAACAGGGGTGGGCAGACATCCCCCCTGCAGGCAGACGCCCGCCTTTATTGGAAACGCCTATGAAACATTTAGAATGGACTCGAGACCGCGCCACCGAGAAACGAAAATAAAACAGGCCCTCACGTCCCGCAGGAGCCGACACCACGCAGGCCGACCCGCAAACTGCAACGCAACCGATCGGCACAAGCGCTCAACCAGCAGCCGCTTGCACCTCCGCCCCCTTTGCCGTTAGGGCCAGACCCTCCCGCACAGAGGCTGTGAGACAGGAGCCGAGGGAGGAGCCCTGGGAGTGTTGAATTGACATTAAGCAAAGCCACAGTTTAATTTCAATTTTTAAAAAGACTAGAGGCCCAGTGCACAGAATTCGTGCACGGGTGGGGTCCCTAGGCCTGGCTGGCAATCAGGGCCTGTAGGGGCTGTCTCACCCAGTCCTGATTGGCCGGCTGGCAGCCAGGGTCTGCCCGCTGCCACCTGGGGCCTGCTGGACAGGGGGAGGGACTGCAGGGGGGGCAGGGGGGAGGGACGGGGGAGGTTGGCTGGCCATGGGAGGTTGGCTGTAGGAGTGCACAGACCACCATGGGGCAGGTCCTGCATTGAGCATCTGCCCCCTGGTGGTCAGTGCACATCATAGCGACTGGTCGACCGGTCATTCCGGTTGTTCCGGTCATTCGGTCGTAAGGCCTGCGTAGGCTTTTATACGTATCGATAGACTAGAGGCCAGATGCACGAAGATTCGTGCAGGAACGAGCCTTACTTTCCCTGGCTGCTGGCACCACCTCCACTCTGGGAGGAGCTGCCCTTCTGCCTCCCACGCTGCCCAGAGGCCCGGAGCAGCTGGGGTGGTGCGGAACGCCCGTGTCATCGCCATGGTGACGACGCAAGCACCCCACCCCACCCCCAGCCGCTTGGTGCCTGCAAATTAACCCACCATCTTTGTCCGGGTTAACTTGCACACTCACTCCTGATTGGCTGGCGGGTGTTGCGAAGGTACGGTCAATTAGCATATTACTCCGTTATTAGTGTCGATAACTCAAGCAATATTATAAAACACAGAGGCTCCTGGGCAGCGGCCAGAAACAGAGCACTCCGCAGCTCCCCTCCACGCCCCAGCTGCACCTTTTAAGATGATGAAGACGGACTTTAACTCTCTTCTTAACTTTTCTTTAATTTAAATACTTTTATGGATTTCACAGAGGAGAGGGGGGAGAGAGAGAGAAGCATCAGTGATGAGAGAGAACCACTGATCGACTGCCTCCTGCACACCCCCCCCCCGCACTGGGGACCGAGCCCAGAGCCCGGACATGTGCCCAGAGTGGAAATGGAACCTTGACCTCCTCATTCATAGGCCAACACTCAACTGCTGAGCCACGTGGCCAGGCTGCTTGTTTTTAAAAATTCTGGAATAAAAACTGGCTTCCTGCCCTGACCGGGGTGGCTCGTTGGATAGCGTCGGCCTGCAGACTGAAGGGTCCCGGGTTCGATTCCGGTCAAGGGCATGTACCTCGGTTGCGGGCACATCCCCGGTGGGAGGTGTGCAGGAGGCAGCTGATCGATGTTTCTCTCTCACTGATGTTTCTAACTCTCTGTCCCTCTCCCCTCCTCTCTGTAAAAGGTCAATAATATATATATACTGGCTTCATGAGCAGACCCCACAGCTGCCTTGCTCAACGGCAGCTACCCAATAAATACAGGGGGTCCCCCAAAAATGTACGCACACTTTCACAGCTGATAGCTCCATTTTGAAAATTAAGTGTATTTTAATAAACACTGCCTTTATAATTACTCAAAGCATGTGTATACTTTTGGAGGGCACCCTATAGTCATAGAATAAATGAACTTAAAAACATACATTTTTATACACTCATATATACGGGTTGGCTAAATACTTAACCCAAACACAATGAAAAGTTATATAGGCATTTTAAACCGTGAAACACAACTACTGGTATTCACATGGAAACGTTCTTCATAACTTCATAGTTAACGCAGATTACAAAGTAGTTTACATACAAGAAACACGTGGTTCCCCCCCCCACCCCCCGTCCTCTCTCCTGCACACATACAACGTCTAAAGGTCTGTTGACAGCCCTGGCTGGTGTGGCTCAGTGGACAGAGCATCTGTCCACAGACTGAAGGGGGCCCGAGTTAAATTCCAGTCAGGGGCACAGGCCCGGATTGCTGGCTCCATCCCCAGTGTGGGGCGTGCAGGAGGCAGCAGATCATGGTTCTCTCTCATCATGGACGTTTCTATCCCTCTCTCCCTTTCCCTTCCTCTCTGACATCAATAAAAAAATATATATTTTTAAAAAGTCTGATAACAAGCTTGTTAGTAAAAAGCACTCTTGACGAGCACCGAGTAACTCGCTATACGTCTCTGACACAAGCGAGGAGGAACACTTTTCCGACCCCCAGTAGCTGGCTTTTGCTTCCAAGTCGCCGGAGTGTTGCCAGGCTCACCGCTTGGCCCAACGGGCAGGGCCCTGCAGGCCCTGGCACCCCGGCCCTGAGCGCCCGCCGGCAGCTCTCAGCGTGGCCTCCTGTCCCCTATCCCGACAAGCCGTCTGTCCGTCCGCATGAGTCTCAAACAGGATGAAAACAGCTCTTCACCTGTCAGCGTCTGTGCCCGCAGGCCCGGCCCGTGGGCACGCTTCTCCCAGTGACACCCTGGCCACCCCGAAAGCAGACAGAGTTCCAGCAAGTTTTCCGGCCAAGAGGGAATCCGCCCTCAGCATCTACCCTCCTGTCAAAGTAGCCAGGCTGCAAGATTAACCCCCGCGTGGCCGCTCTGCAGGGAAGTCAACGCGTCAACACTGACCTGCAAACAGGAGGGAAGCAAACGGTCACCTGGGAGGACAGCGTCCCGGTCCCGGTCCCGGTCCGGAGCAGGTCTGGCCGCCGATGGTGCCTTCCCCGAGGAGGCCGGGCCGGGGCGGCCTGGCAGAGGAGGTGCAGGAGGAAACGGTGCAGCCGGGTGTCCTCTGGGTCCTCCGGGCACGGGCACGGCTCACCACCTTGGAGGAGGAATGTCACCCTGACCCGCTTTCCCAAAGGCAGCGGGGCGGCAGGGTCGCTCCCAGGACTCCCCGGCCCGCCCCCGCCCCTCCCCGAGCAGCCCTGGGATTGGAGGGGGCCCTCTGGTTTGGGGAGGGGGCTGGGCTGCGGGGAGCGCGCCCCCGGGGCCAGGTCCCTGGCGCCCTGCGAACCCCATGACGTTGTCCAGCCACGGACTTTCCTGTGCCAGGACCTTGGCACGGGGGCCGCGTGACTCCTGGGAGCTCCAAGGGGCGAGGAAGCCAAGGGGTGCGTGTGCCCCTTAGTTCGGGGTGGGCGTGGGGCAGCCCCCACTCTCCCTTTCCACCAGCACCACCTTGAGACCTGGGCGGGGACGCCCGGCAGGACCAGGACTCCGGGGGGTGTCCCGGAGGAGCCTGCCCCCGGCCTCGCCGCCCGCTGCTCCCCTGGCAGAGTGGGGGTGCCCGGGGCCACGGCACTGACCCGCTCGCGCCGCTTGCCTCCCTGCTGCGCGCGCCCCCTCGGGTCTGACTGTCGGGGCCTAGGGCCACCCAGCTTCGGGGACCCCGGGACCTCGGGAAACGCCCCCTCCCGTCGGCGACGCCCAGTCTCCACCGAGCCAAGTGGAGGGCGCGCCCGACGCCCCGCCTGGTGGGCCTCCCCCTCCGGGAACACCCGAAGCACCGGGGTCCCCGAGGTCCCGGCCTCCACCTCCGCGCGCCTCCAGCCCCAGGGGAGCCCTACACGGCGGGGGTCCGGAGGGAGGCGGAGCGGGGGGCGGAGGGCGGCCCCCGGGGCTCTCTCGGACTCCCCGGCTCAAACCCGCGCCCCGCCGGGCCCCGCGCATGCGCCGCCGGCCCGGATCCTCCCCCGTCGCCCCCGCTCCGGGTCCCGGGGGTTCGGGGAGGCCCGGCCCGCAAAGCCCCGCGCGCGCCCCCGTGCCCCCGCGAGCACCTGGGGCCCGGTCCGCCGCCGCTGGTCTGCGGGCGAGCGCGCCAGGGAGGCGGCACCGGGCCCGGCGCTAGCGGCCGCCTCCGCCCCCGCCGCCCGCCGCCCCCGCCGTGGGGCCGCCGAGGCCCGGCGCCGCCCCCCGGGCCCGTGCCAGCCGCGCCCCCACGACACGCGCCGCCCCTGGTCCTCCGGGCCCGGCCCGCAGCGCCCGCTGCTCCCGCGGGTGGCCGGCCCGGAAGCCCCGCCCCCGAGGCCCCCGAGGCGACCCCAGCCCCGCCCCCTCGACCTCTGGCCCCGCCCACCGGCCCGTGACCGCGGCGCCGGGCGGGACACACCCCCCGGATGGCGGCGCCCGATTGGCTCTCCCGAGGCAGGGGGCGGGGCCGCGCTCAGCTGCTCCCCCCTCGGCCCCTCGTGGCTGCTCGCGGGGGGGAAACTGAGGCGGGAGGCGGAGGGACGGCCAAGGTCACCCGGAGGGCAAGCGCGCGCCGCGACGGGAGGTGGCTGCAGCCGCGCCCCCAGAGGGGCTGAAGTCCGGGCTGGGAGGCCCCGCCTTCCCGGGGGGCCTGTCCGGGCCCCGGACCAGGGCTCTGTGCCCTCGATCTTCGGGGGCTCGCGGGGTGCGGGGTGCGGGGCGGGCGGGGATGAAAATGTAGGGGAACAAAAGGAAGGCGAGCTGGGACCCGGGTCCACAGGTGGAGGTGGTGGAGGTAGGGGTCCCGGGCGGGGGGCGAGGGGCCGAGGTGCGGGGAGGGCGGCCGGAGCGCGGGGACACGCTGTCAGCTCTGACCACCCGCCGGGCCCGAGCGGGTGCGCCCCGGTGAGGGGCTGCCTGTGCCCGGCCGCGCCTCTGGGCTGTGCCCCTGGGGGAGCAGCGGGGACGCACAGCGGCTTTGTCCGCGCACCAGGCACGCGGTGAGCGATGCCAACCTGCTCCCGCCCCCCTCCCGGTTCTATTTGTGGCAGCGAGCTCCCCGGAAAGACGGACTTGGGCAGGAAACGCCCCTCTACAGTCCTGCATGAGCGGGGTCCCTGGCCAGCAGGCGCCTGCCTTCTTCCGGGGTGTCTGAGACTCCTCCTGGAGGCCTAGCACCCTTCCTGTGAACTTTGCACACACCCCCCCTCAGACACCCGCCGAGCCTACCCACACCCACACGGACAAGCCCCGATTTTATGGCGCTTGCCAATATTTATATTAAGTCTCCGAGTGGCCATGACACGCGGGCCTGGCGCAGGTGGGGGGCCCGCAGTTACTCATTGACCCACGGAGGGGCCGCGAAGGAGGTGCCCTGGCGCCCAGGCTGCGAGAGTCGCCTGACAGGCTCCAGATCTGGGCTGTGGGGGCCCCCGAGTCCAAGGCGGGGCGTGGGCGTCCCTCCCAGCTGCACCCCGGGGGCTGTTCGGGCCAGTCACCAGCTCAGCCCGCAGTGGGAAGACCTGGGGAGGAGGGGGGAGTCAGCCGGCCAGGGCTCACCAGGGTGGGGGGCGCCCCCCGGCAGTCAGGGGGGCACTGTTCCTGCGTGTTCGGAGCTCCGGGGTGTCAGGGGGTGGCCACGTGTTGTGCGTGCCTGTGTTGAACTTTGTCACTTGTGAGTAAGCGCTCAGCCGCCCCGCCCCTCCCCCAGGTGGAAAGTGGAAGGAAGGGCAAGGGTGTTCTCGTGGGAGAATCCCTGCCTCCTGGCCAGACACGTTCCGTCCCCGCCCCCCCCCCGGGGGGGCCACCAAGACCCGTCACACAGTCTGCCCAGGAGGAAGTGGCACAGATTACGCCCTCCCTGCCCCCCGCCCCCGGGTGGCCCCCGCCCTGCCCACCTCCCCCAGTCACGTTGGGGTGCGGCAGCTCGCAGAGCAGAGACGCCCCTGGAACTTCCGGGACAAACGGTGCCCTTGACAGCCCGTCTGCGCAGCACCTGTTCCTCCTCGAGCCTCTGAGCGTCCCGGGAGAGTCTGGGCCCACGGGCCTTAATCTGAGACTTCCAGGCCCCGTTTCCCGTTTCCTTTTTTCTCTTTAATATATTTTTATTGATGTCAGAGGTGGAGGGAGAGAGAAAGATGGAAACATCAATGATGAGAGAGGATCACAGATCGGCCGCCTCCTGCAAGACCGCCTCAGTGGGGTCAAGACCGCAACTGGGGCCCGTGCCCTGACCGGGAATCGAACTGTGACCTCCTGGTTCACAGGTCGATGCTCAGCCACGGGGCCACGCCAACCACGGAGCCACGTCAACCACGGGGCCACGTCAACCACGGAGCCCCATTCGGGTTTCCTAACCCTGAGGATGTTCGGATGGATCATTAGTCACGTGCCCACATTCCCAAGGGGTGGCTGAGGTGGAGACCCCCCCCCCCCGCTGCCAGGGGAGCGGGCAGGTCTGCAGAGCCCCCGTCCTGCTGAGCCACCCCCATACCCACCTGCCCAGGCCCACCAGAGCAGCCGAGGCTCCCTCTGGCACCCCCTGCCCTCCAGAGAAAACAGGAAGCTGGTCGCTCAGGGAGGGGAAGGGGGCTGCGAGTGGGAGGGGCCTGCCACTTGACACGATGCAGCCGGTGAGACCCCAAGTGGCTGGCAGGTGGTGTCCACCGCCTGAGCTCAGGGAGGGCGAACCGGCTGCCGACCCCCAGCCTCCGGGGCGGTGTCTCCTGGGGTCAGGGAGCCCCAAACCCCGTCTGTGTGCCCGGCCTGGGTAAGCCTGCTCCAAGGGCACCCAAGGCCTCCTCAGCCACTTGTCTGCCCCCCCCCCCCCCCCAGCTGCAGAGCCGCCTGATGAAACGGAGAGTGTGCCCCCGGGGGTCACCGGCCGGGCAGTGTCCTCTGCTCCCGGGAAACATGCCCCCGGGTCGGGGTGGAAGCCCACGGGGGCGGGGACCCGGCTGAGAGGGGCCAGTGCGCCGTGGGCAGGTCCAGAGCTCTCCCCGGCCAGGCCGGACCTGGCGGGGGACCGAGCCCGGGCACGTGTGTGGGGCCATTCGGGTCCTGAGGGCTGCACCTCCGGGCCCAGGTGTCCGGGTCCCGTCACTTTCCGGGAACTGGGCAGTCCCACGAGGCAGCGGGGTTATCCCCGTTTCTCAGCAGAAGCCAAGGAACGCCGTGGGCTGAGGTGTGTCAGCAGGATCAGGACTGGACTCCGGAGTCCAGCCCCCCACCCCTTTTTCCACTGGGCACAGGGTACCCCGCGAGGTTCCTGCCTTGTCCAGAGGCTCCGCCTGTCCCAGCCTGAGCCCCGAGCCCCGAGGCCTCTGGCAGCCCAGGAGCCTGGCGCCGGGGTCAGTCTTGGCCCTGCCTCGGGGGGGGGGGGGGGGGGAGGCAGCAGGTGCAGAAGCCCGGGGCCTGAGGGAGGGGCCGGGCCCCAGGGCAGAGAGGGTGGCAGCTGGCAGGGCCTTGCCAGGCGGCAACGGGTGGCCGGGTGGGGAGGGTGGCGAGGCTCCGTCAGATCGCAGCAAAGGCTAAGCAAAGGCTAAGTCAGTGGTCGGCAAACTGCTGCTCACGAGCACATGTGCGGCTCTTTGGCCCCTTGAGTGTGGCGGCTCTTCCACACACTATCCCGGCTGGGCGAGTCTGTTTTGAAGACGTGGCATTAGAGGAAGTTTACGTTTTAAAAGCTGGCTCTCCAAAGAAATTTCAGTCGATGTCCTGTTGATATTTGGCTCTGGGGACCCGTAATGAGTTTGCCCACCGCTGGCCTAAGTGATGCACGCTAACTAGCCATGCCCGAAGCGGGCGTGGTGGCAAAGCTACCTGCTCGCTCCAGGTCTGTGGGGTCTGGAACCTTCTGCAGGCCCAGCAACTGCCATCGTCATCCACACTCCCCCCCCCCCCCCCCCCCCCGCTTTTAAATATTTTTATTGATTTCAGAGAGGAAGAGAGTAGAGGGAAAGAGAGGCAGAAATATCAAGGATGAGAGAGGATCATGGACTGGCTGCCTCCCGCACGCCCCACACTGGGGATGGAGCCCGAAACCCAGGCACGTGCTCTGGTTCCTAGGTCAACGCTCAACCACTGAACCACACCAGCCGGACACCAGAACTTCCCGGAGAGTTTTCGGTGAAGCTTCGTGTAGGCGACTTCAAGAGACAGCCTCTTGCGCTGACCGGTGTGGCTCAGTGGATAGAGCGTCGGCCTGCGGACGGAAGGGTCTGTGGTTCGATTCTGGTCAAGGGCATGTGCCTTGGTTGTGGTCACGTCCCCAGTGGGGGGTGTGCAGGAGGCAGCTGATGGATGTTTCTCTCTCATCAGTGTTTCTAGTTCTCTCTCCCTCTCCCTTCCTCTCTGTAAAATATCAATAAAATAGACATATACTAGGGGCCCGGTGCACAAAATTTGTGCACTGGGCTGGGTGTCCCTCAGCCCAACCTGCCCCCTCTCACATACTGGGAGCCCTCAGGGGATGTCTTACTGATGGCTCACCACCCCCAGGCTGCCCAAGGCCGAAAGCCTCTGGCTGAGACCTTTTGGCCTTGTGCAGCAGCCATCTTGGTGGCTAATTTGCACGCCGCTCCTGATTGGCCGGTGGGCGTGGCTTGTGGGTGTAGTGGAGGAACGGTCAATTTGCATATTACCCTTTTATTAGATAGGATATATGAAAAAAGAAACAACCTCTTTCTCCCACGGCGTCTTTTGTTGCTAAACGTGCCTTCTCTGCTTCGACTGGGAGACCCCTTGTCAGTGCTGTTTCTGAAGCCACGGCCCAGAGCCCACGGGCCCGGCCCGGCTGCTGAGCGTGCGGCCGTGGGGGGCTTCCTAGCGGCCTCCAGCTTGGCAGCCGGCTCGCCCTTCCCGTCCTGCTCACCCCGTTTACTTCCCAGCCGCGCCCGCGTGTAGAGACCTGCAGCGGGGAGCACAGATCTGCCCAGCCAGGGCCTGATCGTCATCTCCGTTATCGAGGGAGCCAGGTGTGGGCAGCCGCCTGGGGCCACCGGGAGCACACCCACTCGGGGTCCTGGCTCACGGGCCATGGAGCCCCGTCACAGCCTCGCCCCGGGAGGAGGCTCCTGGGCCTGGAGCCCGGGCCGGGCTGGGGAGGGAGCTGGCAGGGGGGGAAGGGGGGGCGGGGCGGGCCCACGCTGATTCTGCGGGAAGGCCACCCACACAGGAGCCCTGGGAAGGTGAGCTGGGACAGGAGCACCAGGGGCTGCTCCGTGGAAGGTGGCCTGGTGGGGGGCAGGTGGGAGAGACGGACGGAGGCCTGAGAGCCTGGCACTGCCCTTCCCCGGGTGGGGGGGGGGGGGGCGTGAGGCTGAATCGACGCATCTCGGTGCGTGTTAGTGCCGAGGTTCATTTAATTATTTTTGGAGGTTCAGGGGACTTTTTATTGGGGGGAACTCTCCTGAAAAACAAGACCCCGGAGGCTGGGCGTCCTGTGGCCCACATGGCCGGCAGGTTCGTGGGGGCGAGGCCGGGCCCCGGCACCCCTGCGCACAGCACCAAGACCGGGCACGACCCGACGGGCCTCGGGCAGGTTCCCTGCGCCGGTTCTGACTCCCCAAGTGTGGACGTGGGCCAGCCCCCCGCCCCCTCCTGCCCCCCGGGGCTCCTCTGGCGGGATAGGCCCAGTCCCTTCGCCCCCGAGGGCTTTGTGTGCAAGACGCTGGCTCTGCGCCCTCGTCCGGCCGAAGGGCCCCCCCCCCCCCCCCACTTCAGGGTCTCCTTGGCCTCAGCCCCACCGTCCGCCAGGCGCTCGGGGACGCGGCCCCACACCGCTCCGTCCCCCGACACGAGCACCTCTTTCATTTTATTTTTTATTTTTATTGATGTCAGAGAGGAAGGGAAGGGGGGAGAGAGAGAGACAAGCATGGGCGATGAGAGAGAATCATTGATTGGCTGCCTCCTGCACGCCCCCTTCCCCTGGGGATCGAGCCCGCAGCCCAGGCGTGTGCCCTGACCAAGAATTAAACCGTGACCTCTGGGTCAAGGTTAACAGGTTAACGCTCAACCACTGAGCCTCGCCGGCAGGGCCTGAGTTTAGCTGTGAACACCCCCTCCCCCCACAATAAACCCTCCAATCAAGTGATGGCCAAGGAGATGCCAAGGACTGAGCTGTTGTTTTCCAGGCGTGCCCCCCAGTGCTCCCCCTTCCCCCCCGCCAGCCGGCTGCCCGGGACTGCGAGGCAGGCGCTGGCTTCTGCACCCCTTGTTCCCACCTCCCCGGTGTAGCCTGCGGGGCCTCCAGCCTCATAAGAAGCAGAGTCCCCCACACATGCTTCAGACCTTGACTTCTGTCCTCCCAAGCCTCCCTCCCTCCCTTCTCGCCCCCCATACCCCAGGCCGAGGCCTAGACAAGGCAAAGACCCTCTGGGCGGACACAGGCTCTTGCCACCCCCTGGGAACCAGCGATGCTTCGGGGCTCTGAACACGAAGGTTAACACGGTTCTCCAATCCCAGCATGCACTGGAGAGGGCCGGTCCACACCACCCGGCCTGCACTGCGGCAGTGACCTTGAGCGGGCCGCCTCCTCTCCCTGTCTGCGCGCTCTGCACACACTGACACATCCAGGTTCAGAGGTCAAGCAGCTCAGAGTCTTAACCGGCGTTCCTCCTGCTCCGACAGCCCCCCTTGCTTGGCACAGGGATCTGGGAGCACGGCCCCCCCTTAAAGGACAGGAACGAGGTCCCCGCTTGCTTCCTGGGCAGAGGGTTGGTGCCCAGAGCTCCCGCTGGCGTGGCTGCCGGAGCGGCCGCAGGCGTGCCCACTGTGCCCGGGCACTGTGCGGGCACCGGGCAGCCCCAGGCAGCCTGCAGGCAACCACGCCTCTCCCGGCTCCTGGCTGTGGAAACTGAGGCTGGAGGCTGGGCCCTGGCGCCGGGCCGCATCCCGGGAGCCACAAGCCCAGGCCGGGGGTGCCCGACAGCCTGGCTCAGGCGCCTGCCCTTTCTCCCCTGTGCCCACCGCTCCCCCCGGGCTCTGCGTGTGACCTTGGGCCACCCTGACCGCCCCGTGTCCTCTCCGTCTGTAAGCCGAGAGGCGGCTGGCCGGTCTCAGACGTGCCCCTGCCAGCTGGGATTCTGAGTTGTGCCGGGGGTGTGACTGCGACATGTCCCGGAGCCGTGCCAGGGCCGGGAGGCGGCTCTCGGCCTGGCCGGGGCAGCGGACACGTGAAGGCCAGCTGAGCTCCTGGTGGGTAACGCTCGGCGTCCCGTGCTCCTGCGCCGGGGGTGTGGCCGGCTGGCATGCCCTCCCAGCTCGAGGCCCCTGGGCATCAGCCCCCACCCGCCCCCCCCCCCCCCAGGCTGGAGCCCCCGGCCACGGGGTCAGCTCAAGGTCACTGCCGCAGCCTCTGGGCATGCAGCAGGCAGACGGCTAGGCATCTGGGGAGGAGACCGAGCGGGCTTCCCACGCTCCCGCTGGCTCTTCCGCGGCTCCCTCCCGGTCCCACCCCCGGCTTCGGGCTAAAAATACCTCGGCTTCTGGCTGGAAGCCACGGAGGTGACAGCTCGCCGTCGGAGGGGAACAAACGCACGGAGCCCGGAGCCCGGGCGGGCTGCTCACGCGGCCTCCACTCACCACCGAGAGGTTGGGGAAGGTGGGCTCCCAGGTGGGCGCTTCTGGTTCCGGCAGGACCTGAGGCCCAACTGGAACTTCCCGGGCTGGGGGTGCTGAAGGCAGGGACCCCGGATCCCCTCTGAGCCCTGGGGCAGGCGCAGGCCCCACAAGGGAGACCCCGGAGCTCCGGCTCTGGCTCCGGCGCCGGCTCTGCAGCCTCGTGGCCGACGTCAATATTGTCCATTGACACAGAAACGGCCCGATCAGGCCTCAGATCTGACACAGATCACGTGTGTGAAAGTGCGCGGAGCGTGCAAAGCCCCCTCGATGTTTAAAACATTGTGTGAGCTGAAGCCGGTGTGGCTCGGTGGCTAGAGCGTCGGCCTGCGGACTGAAGGGTCCTGAGTTCGATTCTGGACAAGGGCATGTGCCTTGGCTGCGGGCACATCCCCAGTGGGGGGCGTTTAGGAGGCAGCTGATGGATGTTTCTCTCTCATGGATGCTTCTGGCTCTCTATCCCTCCCCCTTCCTCTCTGTGAAACATCAATAAAATACACTTTAAAAAAACACCACATTGTGTGAACTCCTGAGGCCGGGTTTCCAGGAAGGTTCGGAGCGGCGCATCTGCTTCTACAGCCAACCCTCTTCCTCCCGTCTGGGGAGACCCGGAGCCTCTCAGACGGAGCCGGTGGGGGGTGATTCAAGAGTGGTTTGGGGTCATGGCCCCCCAGTCTTTAAACATACGCTTTGTTTGTCTGTTTGTTTGTTTTACACAATGTCAGAGAATGATGGCTGCTTTATTTTATTTTATATACCAGTGGCCTAAGTCATGCACTGGGGGTGGGCTGGGGGGGGTTGTCCCTCAGCCTGACCTGTGCCCTCTCCAATCTGGGACCCCTCAGGGGATGCCCGACTGCCGGTTTAGGTCCTAAAGCGGCAATCAGACATCCCTCTGTCAATTCAGGACCGCTGGCTCCTAACTGCTCACCTGTCTGCCTGCCTCATTGCCCCTAACTCTGCCTGCTTGCCTGCTCACCAGCAACTGTCCCCCCTGCCGGCCTGCTGCGCCCAACTGCCCTCCCCTCCTGGCTTGATCGCCCCTAACTGCCTCTGCCTCGGCCCTGCCACCATGGAAGGTCTCCCTTCTAATTAGCATAGTACCCTTTTATTAGTATAGATTTTATTGATTTTTTAAAAATATATTTTATTGATTTTTCACAGAGCGGAAGGGAGAGGGATAGAAAGTCAGAAACATCGATGAGAGAGAGACATCGATCAGCTGCCTCTTGCACACCCCCTACTGGGGATGTGCCCGCAGCCAAGGTACATGCCCTTGCCGGAATCGAACCCGGGACCCTTCAGTCCCCAGGCCGACGCTCTGTCCACAGAGCCACACCGGTTTCGGCGATTTTATTGATTTTTACAGAGAGGAAGGGAGAGGGATAGAGAGCTAGAAACATCGATGAGAGAGAGACTGATCGGCTGCCTCTTACATACCCCCTACTGGGGCTGTGCCCGCAGCCAAGGCACATGCCCTTGACCGGGATCGAACCTGGGACCTTTCAGTCCGCAGGCCGACGCTCTATCCACTGAGCCAAACCAGTCAGGGCCGAACATACGTGTTATTGCCGGGTGCTCGCTGAGCCGAAAGCCGCCCTCTTAAAGGGCCCTCAGCCCTCTGCGGCCTCTCTCGGTCCCGGATGCCTCCTCCAGGCCAGCCTGGCCGCTCTGAGCGGCCCATCCCCAGGGCTTGGACCCAGCCGCCATCTCCCACCCCGATTGCAGGGGCTTCCTGAGGTCCCAGGCAGGGGGTGCTCCGGGTCCTGAGTCCCCCCCCCCGCCCCGTCGGGCACCGACACAGCCGGCCCAGGAGGAGTCCACGGCGCAGGGAGCCGGAGGCCCCGAGGACCAGCCCAGGCCCGGCCGCTCTCCTCCGCCTCCTGCTCACTGCGGCCTCCGAGCACCTGTGGCCACGCCGAGGGCTGTGGGCGGTGGCCATGCTTCTGGAGCCTCCCCTGGCCGTGGCCGGTGGAGCTGGGGAGGGACTGGCCACTTAGATCAGTGGCCGGACACCAGCCGTCTGCCTGTGCCCCTCCTCGAGCGCCCGCACGCTCGGAGAAAGCCGGGGACTCCCTGGCAGTGGGCGTGGGGGAGGGGCGGTACGAGGGGGCCAGGCCTCCTCAGCCTCACAGGCTTTTTCTTGATGCCCCCGGTTTACCAGAACGGGGTTCCCTCAGCGACGAGTCCTCCCACGGCGCAGGGGCGTGGCGGCTGAGTGCACGCCTGCGGGGGACAACGAGTCACCCAGGGGCCGGCCACGGGGCCGAGACAGAAGCACAGCTCCCCCGTCTCTCTCTGCCGACAGACATCGTGCGTGGCATTCGTCCCAAAACAGAGCAAGCACACTGGTCTCAGAGGCCGTGACCTTGAGCGAGTCCGCCCACGGGTGAGCGTGGCACAGCCAGTGCCAGGGTGGGGGGCACTCTGCCAGGGCTCAGCCTGCACCCCTCCCTGGGCGCTGCCCCAGCCAGACCTGGCCCCCCCTGCAGGTTCGGCCTTTGAGGGGGCCCATGGCTGTGGCCCTGCCCCTGGCTCCGCTTCCTCACCCAGAGGCCAGAGGGGAGCCCTGGGCGCCAACAGCCCATCGCACGGGGAGTGGAGGCCTCGTCCCTGGCTTCCAGCGCAGGGCTGCACCTGCCATCATGGGCCGGTGCGTGTGTGTGCGTGTGCATGTGCATGTGTGTGTGCTGTGCATGCGTGTGCACGAGCAGGTATGTCTGTGCATATGCATGTAACTGTGTGCAGGCATGCGTGTGTGTGTGTGTGTGTGTGCATGCGTGTGCACGAGCAGGTATGTCTGTGCATATGCATGTAACTGTGTGCAGGCATGCGTGTGTGTGTGTGTGTGTGTGTGTGTGCGAACTGCATGCAAACATGCATGCTCATTGCCCTGACCAGTGTTGCTCAGTGGATAGAGCGTCGGCCTGTGGACTGAAGGGTCCCAGGTCCGATTCCGGTCAAGAGCATGTGCCTTGGTTGCAGGTACATCCCCAGTGGGAGGCGTGCAGGAGGCAGCTGATCGATGTCTCTCTCTCATCGATGTTTCTAGCTCTCTCTCTCTTTTCTCTCTGTAAAAAATCAATAAAATATATTTTTTAAATAACACGCATGCTCATAAATGCATGCCCACACGGACACGTGTTTGTGTGTGCGTGCTTGTCTGCGTGCCGGTGTGAGCACGGACTCATGTCTCTGTGTGTACGTGTGTGTGTGTCTCTGTGCTCGTGTCTGTGTGCGCGCACACGTGTGAGTCCGCTTAGTCCTGGCAGCCCGGAGGCCTGGGGGCCGGAGGGAGCAGGAGAGAGGGAAGCGAGGCCCGGACCTGCCCTCCTCCCACCCCGTCTGCTCTGACTCCCCCGCCCTGGGACCCCACACCCCACAAGGTCAAGGTCAGCAGGCTGGGCGTCCCGGGATGCCTGCCGGCACCTTGGACCCTCCCCCCTGCCGGTTCCCACCTTTCCCGCGGCGGGCGGCCTGCCGGGTGATGGCGGGAGCTGATCTCGGCCCTGAGAGCTGGTCTCACACGGACGCGTCCCCACCCGCGGGTGGCCGTGGGGTCCGCGCCAGGCCGGCCACGGGCCGCCCGTCCTGCTGCCCGCCACCCGGCCCTGCGGCCAGGCCGGACTCCGCTCCGGCCGCTGCGGTGGGCGCGCTCGGCTCCTCGGCCACTTGGTTCTCGGGGAACAAAGGCAGGATTGTGCCCGCTCCTGAGAACCGGGCACCGCGCACGTGGCACAGAGAACTGCCCCGGCCCCCAGCCCTCTCCCAGGCCCGGCTGCCGGGGTCGGGGGCGGCCTCAGGGGCTGGGCAGGCGGGTGGGCGGCCCGTCAGCACCGCCCGGGTGGCTCCTGCCGTCCCCAGGGGCCTCCGGGGTGTCTGTCTGTCCCCTCGGCCTCTCCTCTCCACTCGGGGCGCCGCCCTCTCCGCCCTCGCCCGGCCTCCCCTTGGGGTGGCCTCTGTCCGGCCTGCAGCGTGTCCCCCGCGCCTCCCGCTCAGCTGGGGGGGCTCCAGTGCCTGTGTCCCCTGCCCCGCCTGGCTCCACGAACCCCACAGGAGGCGATGCCTCGGCCCATGTGCCGCTGCCACCTTACAGGAACCCCCAAACCACCTGAGGAACCCCAAACCGCCCTGAGGAACCCCAAACCGCCCTGAGGAACCCCCAAACCGCCCTGAGGAACCCCAAACCGCCCTGAGGAACACCAAACCGCCCTGAGGAACCCCCAAACCGCCCTGAGGAACCCCAAACCGCCCTGAGGAACCCCCAAACCGCCCTGAGGAACACCAAACCGCCCTGAGGAACCCCCAAACCGCCCTGAGGAACCCCAAACCGCCCTGAGGAACCCCCAAACCGCCCTGAGGAACACCAAACCGCCCTGAGGAACACCAAACCGCCCTGAGGCCCCTCAGGCTCGCCATCCTGGCAGCGGCGCCCCCTGCCAGCCACTCTGTCCGCACTGGGCACGGGGCGCGGACTGTGACTTCCTCCCCGCTGTGCTGCACACCCAGCACCTCCGAGAGCCCGGCCCCCGGCCCCCCGCGCGCTGTGAGGACAGCAGAGCCACCGCCTGCTCCCCAAGCGGCTGGGCCGGCCCCTCACCCACCTCTGAGGGCGCCCTGACCCTCCCCTCCCCCCCCCCCCGCCTCCCCGGGCCCCACGCGCTGCAGGAGGAAGTCTCTGGCCCTGAGGGTCCCCCAGCCCCCCCCCACCTCGGGAACTGCAGGTCGCGGAGCGCTCAGGGAGGAGGGGGAGGCGGAACTCGGCCCTGACCCCGAGGAGAGCCAGGCGGGGGGAAGGGGAGTGCTGGGGGCAGGGAGGGCGCTCTGTGGAGGGTGGGGGTGGGGAAGGTGCTGGGGGGACAAGAGGAGCAGATGCTGGGGTCCTGTGGGAGGTGGGACAGTGTGGGGAGGGGGCCCGCTGGGGCGGGCGGGGCAGGGGCCGGTCTCGCCAGCGAAGGCCCAGGTGGCTGCGAGGAGCCCGGCAGGCTCATAAGCAGCAGCTGGGCCGAGACCGGGGTGGCTCAGTGGATAGAGCCGACGCCTGTGGGCGGAGGAGTCCCGGGTTCGATTCCGGTCAAGGGCATGTACCTTGGCTGTGGGTACATCCCCGATGTTTCTGACTTTCTGTCCCTCTCCCTTCCTCTCTGTGGAAAATCAATAAAATATTTCTTTTAAAAAGAAGCAGCTGGTCCCTCGCTCACCTGCCCGCCGCTGCCAGGACCCCTCCGCAGGTGAGGACCCCCAGGCAGAGAGGCCGGGCAGCTGGGGGGGGGGGGGGGAGCAGGGTGAAACCTGGGGCTCAGGTCTGGAGGCCACGCGCCCTGGCCCCTGCCGTCCTGGCCGCGGGGAGAGAGGGCGCCGGGGGCCGGGGTCAGTGACCAGCCCATCCGGCCAGGGTGCATGGGGGAGGGGGAGGGGGAGGAAGACATGGCTGGGGGGGAGGGGGGACATGCTGGGGGGTGGGGGGACATGGCTGGGGGGGAGGGGGGACATGGCTGGGGGGAGGGGAGACATGGCTGTGGGGGGGAAGACATGGTTGTGGGGGGGGAGGAGGAGGACATGCTGGGGGGAGGAGGAGGGGGGACATGGCTGGGGGGGAGGAGGGGGACATGGCTGGGGGGGTGGGGGGACATGGCTGGGGGGGAAGAGGGGGACATGGCTGGGGGGGTGGGGGACATGGCTGGGGGGGAGGGGGACATGGCTGGGGGGAGGAGGGGGACATGGCTGGGGGAGGAGG
This sequence comes from Antrozous pallidus, assembly GCA_027563665.1. Classification (NCBI taxonomy): domain Eukaryota; kingdom Metazoa; phylum Chordata; class Mammalia; order Chiroptera; family Vespertilionidae; genus Antrozous; species Antrozous pallidus. The sequence goes on along the minus strand of CM050513.1, from coordinate 118,362,874 downwards.
GGGACATGGCTGGGGGGGTGGGGGGGACATGGCTGGGGGGTGGGGGGACATGGCTGGGGAGGAGGAGGGGGGACATGGCTGGGGGGAGGGGGACATGGCTGGGGGGAGGAGGGGGATATGGCTAGGGGAGGAGGGGGACATGGCTGGGGGGGAGGGGGACATGGCTGGGGGGGTGGGGGGACATGGCTGGGGGGGAGGAGGGGGACATGGCTGGGGGAGGAGGGGGACATGGCTGGGGGGGGGGAGGGGGACATGGCTGGGGGGGTGGGGGGACATGGCTGGGGGGGGAGGAGGGGGACATGGCTGGGGGGGTGGGGGGACATGGCTGGGGGAGGAGGGGGACATGGCTGGGGGAGGAGGGGGGACATGGCTGGGGGGGGGGGGGGACATGGCTGGGGGGTGGGGGGACATGGCTGGGGAGGAGGAGGGGGGACATGGCTGGGGGGAGGGGGACATGGCTGGGGGGAGGAGGGGGATATGGCTGGGGGAGGAGGGGGACATGGCTGGGGGATGGGGGGACATGGCTGGGGGGTGGGGGGACATGGCTGGGGAGGAGGAGGGGGGACATGGCTGGGGGGAGGGGGGACATGGCTGGGGGAGGGGGGACATGGCTGGGGGAGGAGGGGGACATGGCTGGGGGGATGGGGGGACATGGCTGGGGGAGGGGGGACATGGCTGGGGAGGAGGAGGGGGGACATGGCTGGGGGAGGGGGGACATGGCTGGGGGAGGGGGGACATGGCTGGGGGGGGAGAAAGACATGGCTGGGGGGGAGGAGGGGGACATGGCTGGGGGGGAGGGGGGAGCATGTGGGGGGAGGAGGAGGACATGGTTGTGGGGGGGGAGAAAGACATGGTTGTGGGGTGGGAGGAGGAGGACATGGCTGGGGGAGGAGGAGGACATGCTGGGGGAGGAGGAGGGGGGACATGGCTGGGGGGAGGGGGGACATGGCTGTGGGGGGGGAAGACATGCTGGGGAGGAGGAGGACATGCTGGGGGGAGGAGGAGGGGGGACATGGCTGGGGGGAGGAAGACATGGTTGTGGGGGGGAGGAGGAGGACATGGCTGGGGGAGGAGGAGGACATGCTGGGGGGTGGGGGGACATGGCTGGGGGGGAGGGGGGAACATGCTGGGGGGAGGAGGAGGACATGGTTGTGGGGGGGGAGAAAGACATGGTTGTGGGGTGGGAGGAGGAGGACATGCTGGGGGGTGGGAGGAACTGAGCTGGAGCTGGGGCCCCGGGCGGCGGGAGGAGACGGGGGCGGGGCGGGGGCCAGGCCGGGGCCGGTGCTGGGTGCCCCGTGCCGGGCGCAGAGCGGCTGCTGGCGCCTCTGCAGGCAGACGGTGCGGGAGCGGTCGAGGCGGGCTTTGAAGGATGAATAGGAGTTTGCCAGGGGGCGCAGGGAGGCACCTCCCCAGGGGAGGACTCGGTGTGAGCCACGCCGGAGGCGGGCGAAGACCTGTGTTTCCTGCAAACTGCGGCTCTGGATCCACATGCGGCTCTCTGGCCCCTTGAGTGTGGCTCTTCCACAAAACACCACGGCCCGGGCGAGCCTGTGTTGAAGAAGTGGCGTTAGAAGAAGTTTACGTTTAAAAAATTCGGCTCTCCGAAGACATTTCCATCGCTGTGCTGCTGCTGTTTGGCTCTGTGGACGGATGAGTTTGCCGACCGCGGGCCTTCGAGGGAGCAAGGGGGCCTGGCCCTGGGTCCACTGCCTCGCCCCCCACCTTGCTGGTGCTCGGAGTCTTCTTCAGCCCCCGAGCTGCCCCCATACCCCCTGCTCTCCCTGCACCTGCCCCTCCACCCAACCCCCCTCCCCCTCCTCTGGCTTCAGCACCTCCCGCCCCGCCCCCGCCCCGGGCCGTGCGGGCTCACACCGGGGCCTCCCGCACTCGCTGGGACGCTGAGTCCAAGGTGTGGGTGGGGGCGCGGCTCCTGGGCAGGGCGGGGAGCCCCAGGCGGCTCCGGGCACCTCCTGACCTCTCCCCAGGGCGGTGGCCCAGGGTGTTCTGAGCCCCCGAGAGAGCACTTCCTCCAGCCTTCAGGGGGGGCAGGGGCCCACGTCTGACTCGGCCCCTGCCCGGTGGGGGGTCAGAGCTCTGTGGGGGGACAGTGGACCCCAGTTAGGCTGCCGGGGCAGCAGCATCACCCCCTGGGAGGTGGGCAGGCTGAGGCCACAGGACCCGCCTGGACCGTGTGAGGATCGGGGTTGCCAGCCTCCGGCTCCCCCCCCCCTCCCCACGGGTTGGGCCAGCCGCCTCTGCCTCTGCCTCCGCCTTCCCTGGCACTCGGCCTGGACAGGGGCCGGGCGCCTCGTCCGACACTGGTATCCTGCCGCCCTTTGGCCCCGGACGGGCACTGGGAAGGTGTCCCCTTCCCGGAAGGGGCTAAGGAGGGGGCGGGGCAGGAACCGGCAGGCCCGGCCCAGCCCAGCCACACTGGGCAGCTCAAGCCTGCTGCCCAGGCCCAGCCCCCCCGCCTGTCCCCGGACTCCCCTGGGCCGGTCACAGTGTGCACCCCCTGTGAGGAGGCCAGAGGTGACCGACAACTTGCAGGACCAGCGGGGGCCGGGGAGGGAGACGCCCCGTCTCTGCGGCGTTGGGGGAGCCAGCCTGAGCTGGGGGGCTGGGGGCGGGCACAGGAGGAGAGCAGTCAGCAGAGATGGGGGCAGAGTCCAGAGGTCACCTTTGATCCAGCCAGGCCTGACCCGGGCCCATGTTCTGGATGTTTCTGGTTTTGTTACATAAGCCTAGATAAAGCGGGTCCGGCCTAGGTTTCTGTCACCTGAACAGAGCTTCCCGTTCGCCCTGAGGCCGACTCTGGAATCCGCGCCCCCCACCCCGGGGGCCACACAGGGCCTCTTGCCCTCCCACCCCGTGTAGCAACCCGGCCCGCGCCCCCAGCACACACAGACAGCCCAGAGTGGGCATGTGGGAACGTCGAATTCCTCTTCTCGCTCCGTAGCTGGCAAACTCCTACTCACCCTACAAAACCCAACTCAGGGCTTGTCCTCTGAAGCTCTCCCTGAACTCCTCCCCACGTCACCCTGCTGCGGGCGGGCCCTCTCTCCGGACCCCGATTCCGGGCCCAGGCCGCCGCCCCTCACCCTGCGGCACAGCCGTCGGGCGGCCTCCAGCTGGACCGGCCGGAGGTGGGGACTCTGAGCCCGAGGTGCTGGCCGCCCTGTGCTGGCCGCTCCGGAGCTGAGGCTGCTCGGCCTGCGCTGCCCCCTCCACGCCAGCCCAACGCCGACAGTGCCCGGGCCGGGACTGGGGAACGTGGAGCACGAGCGAGGGGCAGAGGGGGAGGACTGCACCAGGAGGAGGCGAGGCGGGCGAGCCGTTTGTGGGAGAGTGTGGGAACCCCTTTCACTTCCCGCGCGATTCAGGGTCCCCGGTTCAGGGTTCGGGTTCTGGAGGAGGCCGCACGCAAATAAAACAGAGACTAGAAAAGCATTAATTTGGGAAATGGGGGCCAGGTGGTAGCCCAACTCTAGTGGGAGGACTACTCCCCGCTCTGGCTTTACCGTCCCTTTTATTCAGATTAAGATCACAAGATACACCCGTCTCCCCCAGGCAGGAAACACCAGTAAAAGCCAATCAGTGGATCTTCTTAGGACGAACAGGTGGGGCTGCTTCAACCACCAACGTCCCAGCAACCAGCTCCGACCCCTCAGAGCAACCAAGGTGGACCAGCCCCCCGATTCCCCGTCCACAGCTCCATCGTTAAAACAACGGCCGGCTTCCGGCACAAGAGGCTGGACCGGGCGCACCGACGGGTTCCCTCCAGGCCGTGGGGCCGCGGGGCCGCGGGGCCGTGGGTGGGTTTGTCCTCATTGAGATGGGGACCATGAAACCAGAGCAGGTGGGACCCGCATGGCCACCGCGTGTCCACCATCCGGACACCACTGCCGACATGGACACACAAGGAACTACTTGGCGTTGAAACTGGGACTCAGAACTGTTGGACGTTGAAACTGAGACGCAAACATTTTTTGTTCTAATACATTTATTTCTAGTCTGCAGATGCAAGATCTTTTTAAAGAAAAGAAATGGGGGGTGGGGGGGAATGATTGATACGGAGGCAAAGAAGCATTGAACAGACTGTCAAACTACAGGGGGAAGACAGGGGAGGGTGGGGGGCGGGGGCTGTAAGAGATCAACCGAAGGACTTGTGTGCATGCATGTAAGCATGACCAATGGATACAAGACACGGGGGGGGGGGCAGGTGAGGGCATGTGCTGGGGGGTAGGGGAGGCTGGGGGGAGGGCAAAGGGAGGAAAAAACAGGAAACATATGTGCTACTATTTGTAATGCTTTAAAGAATAAAAAAAATTTTTTTCTTTTTTTAATCTTTATTGTTCAGTTTATTAATTACATTGTTCCCTTTTTTTTTCACCCTATAGTTCCCCTCCACCTGGTACCCATTCCACCCTCCGCCCTCACCCCCCTCCCCTGTCCTCTCACATAGGTGCATGATTTTTGTCCAGTCTCTTGCTGCACTTCCCACACCCCCTTTCTCCCCAAGAGTTGTCAGTCCATTCCCCCTCTATGTCCGGGATTCTGTTACATTCCCCAGTTTATCCTGTTCATCAGCTTATTAATAAACTTGATTTTTAGATTCATTTGTTGATAGATGTGTATTTGTTGTTCCTCATTTACACTTTTATCTTTTTTTTCTTCTTCCTCTTCTTAAAGATCTTTCAGCATTTCATATAATACTGGTTTGGCGGTGATGAACTCCTTTAGCTATAAAAAAAATTTTTTTTTAAGATGGGGACCATGAAGTGACCCCGCAGGAGGGCCACCTGGCCTGATGGGCCCTCACAGCGGTTCACGGGAGCTGGGTGCCGCCAGTGGCAGGCTGGGGGGGGGGGGGGGGGACGGAGAGAGGGGCGGCAGGAGGCCCAGCAGAGACGGGGTGCCACGTGCTCTGCTGAGGGGGGGTTGGGGGGGGAACGGTGACCTCCAGTGGCTGGAGGGGACCAGGGTCACCTCTGCTGCAGGTGAGCCTGGAGCTGGGGAGAGGAAGTCGAGGCGTGAACAGGGTAGGGACCCCATGGTGCCTGCCCGGGTCCTCTGGGCAGGGGGGGGCGGGGGACGGGTCCCGGGCTGGCAGGGTAGTGGCCTCACTCACTCCAGCCCAGGAGGGACCCTGCAGGCCCAGGCCTCCCAGATGTGCTGTCCCGCCAGGCCCTGGAGCCGCCGCGCCCACCGCTCCCCACACACCCGCTGGCTCCTGGGAGCCGCTGGCAGCCGCCCCCTCCCCGCCCGCCCCGCCGGGCTGCCTGCTGTCAGGGTGGCATTGCCCTGGGGCGCTCTCTGACGGGCAGACGGGGAGCTGAGGCTCAGGAAGGGAGGAGGGGGATGTGGTGGGATGCCGCAGGAGGGCGCGTGAGGGCACCTTGGGAGGGACAGGGCTGGCAGGCTTCCCGGGTGGCTGGAAGGTGGGCTGTCCCATGTCTCCCGGCACCCCTCTGCATGGCCGCCACAGCGCGGCCCCCACCCAGAGGTGCTGCGGGGGATGGAGGGGCTGCCAAGGCCTTTTTAGCGAGCGCCGGGCGCCCTCTGGTGGCCGCTCCCGGCCTCGCCGCAGAGGCCGCCCTGAGCTGGGCCCCCAGGCAGCAGCGGCAAGCGGCCCTCACAGGCGAACCCCTCGTTGCTCGCAGAGGGGTGAGCAGCGCCTGTCCCTCCGGGTGTGGGGGACCCAGCCCACCCTGCCGTCCCCAAACCCCCCTCGGGGCTGCTGAGACCCCGGGGAGACGGCCCCGCTCCCTGACCCCCAGTCCCTGGGACCAGGCTCCTATCAGAACCACTCCGCCCCCCCCCCCCCCCCGCCCCGAGGCCCAGCTCGCTCTGACGCCTGCCTCACACCGAGGCGCCCCCGTGCCAGGCCCCGGGGCAGGGCACCCGCGCCCCTGGCCCCGAGGACCAGGCCGAGCGGCAGGCCAGCCCGGGGGCCCTGGACGTCCCAAGGGCAGGGCGCAGGAAGGGGGACACGGCGGTGGGGCAGAGGCCCGGACTCCAGGCCATTGGAGCCCCCAAGTTCAGCCCCGGCTCCCCTGCTTCCGTGGCTGTCCACCAGGCACCCCGCCACCCCCCTCTGCTCCGGCCAATCCCAGGTCCTCCATGTCCCCTCCCGGGACTCTCCCCGGCCCCTCCAGCCCTCCTGGCCCGCCGTGACTGCACACCCCCTCTGGCCCACGCTGTGGTCATCGCCGCCGGCCCTCCGCCCCCTTCTTCTTTTTTCATGTGTTTTTTATTGACGTCAGAGAGGAAGGGAGAGGGCGAGAGAGAGACATCCCTGACGAGAGAGAATCATGGACCGGCTGCCCCCTGCACGCCCCACACTGGGGATCGAGCAGCTCAGGCAACCCGGGCCTGTGGCCTGACCAGAATCGAACCCGGGACCCTTCAGTCCGCAGGCAGACGCTCTATCCACTGAGCCACACCGGCCAGGGCGGGGCCACGGCGGCTGTGCTGTGTCCGGAAGGGCCCTGGCCCGTGCCCGCTCCGCCTGCCCTGCCAGCTGTGCCGTCCAGGGGCCCACAGTCCCCGGGAGCCCATCTTGTCCTCAGCCCGGGAGGGGCCGGGCTCAGAGAGGGCCAGGGGGTGCCCTCGGCCACACAGCCCTTCCTGCGGGGCGGTCTCCCCACCCTGCATTCCCGCTGCCCCCCCCCCCCCCCGGGGCCCCTCCACGGCCTCTCGGGAGCCGCTGGGTGAGTCCCGAGAGCCAGAGGGCCCACCTGACTGCTGGCCTCCCTGTGCCACACAGGCCCCCGTGCCTCCATCGGGGGACCCCGGGCCACCTGCAGGGTCCCTCCCTCCGGTCCCTGGCCCCGCGGGGCCTGCTGGGGCTCTCGGAGCCGCAGCTCCCTCTGCCCGGACGAGGCTGGGTCACGGGATCCCTGTGCACCCCGGTTTCCTCACCCTGGATCGGACACCCCTCCCCTCCTGCTCGCCCACCGCTCTGATGCCCAGGAGGAGGTGGCAGGTTGGGGTCCAGGCCACCAGGGGCCACGTTCTTCCTGGGGGCCCCGCCTGAGGGTGCGGGCAGCTGACTTTCTCGCTGAGATGGCCCCTCCGGAGCGGAGCACGCAGCTCAGGCACCCGGAAGCCTTGGCCCGGCTGCTTCCTTGGCCTCAGGACAGGGACCCCAGATTCCACCGGGGCCCCCTCTGCAGCCTGTCCCCCCTCCCCCGCTGGGCAGCCAGGGGAGGAGCAGCCACAGGCCCCTGGGGGCTCAACGCCGCCACCTGGTGTCGCTGTCGGGAAGCGCACCGTCCAACGGCAGAAAGCCTGTGGGCCTCCGTCTTGCTGGCGGGGGACAGCGGGGGACAGCGGGGCTGGAGGGGACAGCGGGGGACAGCGGGGGACAGCGGGGCTGGTGGGGGACAGCAGGGGACAGCGGGGCTGGAAGGGACAGCGGGGGACAGTGTGGGACAGCGGGGGACAGTGGGGGGCAGCGGGGCTGGTGGGGGACAGCAGGGGACAGCGGGGGTGGCGGGGGGTAGCGGGGGACAGCAGGGCTGGCGGGGGAGAGGAGGGGGCAGCAGGGGAGAGCAGGGGACAGTGGGGGACAGTGGGGGACAGCAGGGGACAGTGGGAGCTGCAGGGCTGGCGGGGGACAGTGGGGGACAGCAGGGGACAGCGGGGGAGAGCGGGGGAAGCGGGAGAGAGTGGGGGACAGTGGGGGGCAGTGGGGGGCAGCGGGGGAGAGCGGGGGAAGCGGGAGAGAGTGGGGGACAGTGGGGGGCAGTGGGGGGCAGCGGGGGGCAGCGGGGCTGGTCCTGCACTGGCCGAGGGAGGGGGTTGGGGGCGGCGGGTCCTTCCTCCATAGAACGTCGCCCCCGTGTGTGATTGGGAGGGACAGGCAGAACCTCTCACTGAGGACACAGGACCCCTCCTCGGTGACGCCCGCACTCGCTGCACACGGTCTGCTCCCCGCAGGGCCGTGGCCACACATGTTCGAGGTCAGGCTGTGCATTTGGGGTGTCACGTGTGTGTATATGTATGTGTGTATGTATGTATGTGTGTGTGCATATGTGCATATGTGTGTATGTGCATGTGTGTATGTATGTATGAGTATGTGTGTATGCTGTGTATATGTGTGCATGTGTGTGTATATGTGCGTGCGTGTATGTGTGAGTGTGTACATGTGTGTGCATATATGTGTGCGTGCGTGTGTATGTGTGCATATATGTGTTGTGTACATGTGTACACGTGTGCACGTGTGCGTACGTGCGTGTGCGTGTGTATGTGTGTATATATGTGTATATGTGTGTGCATATGTGTGTTTGTGTGTGTGCGTGTGCATGCATGTGTATATGTGTGCGTGTGTGTATATGTGTGTGTGTATGTGTGTATATGTGTGCATATTTGTGTGTATCTGTGTGTTTAAATATGTGTGTATGTATGTATGCGTATCTGTGCGTATATGTGTGTGTATGTGTGCGTGTGTGTATCTGTGCGTGGGGGCGCGTGTGTGTATACATGTGTGCATGTGTGTGCATGTGTATGTGTGCATGTGTGCGTATATATGTGCGCGTGTGGGGTTATGTGTGCATGTGTGTATATGTATGTATGTGTGTGTGTGTGTGCGTGCGTGTATGTGGGGGTGTGGATGTGTGTGCATATGTGTGCGTGTATGTGGGTGTGGGTGTGTGTATACGTGTGTGTGTGTTGTGTGTGTATGCGTGTGAGTATGTGTGGATGTGTGGATGTGCGTGTGTATATATGTGTATGTGTGCTGCGTGTGCATGTATGTATGTATACGTTAGTGTGCATGTGTGTGTGCGCACGTGTATGTGTGTATGTGTGTATGTGTGTGCATATATGTGTGTATGTTTGTGTATGTGTATATGTGTATATGTGTATGTGTGTATGTGTGTATGTGTGTATGTGTGTGTATATGTGTGTACGTGTGGGGTGTGTGTGTATACGTGTGTGTGTATATATGCGTGTGTATGCGTGTGTATGCGTGTGTATGTGTGGTGTATGCATATCTGTGCGTATACGTGTGTGTGCGTGTGTGTGCGTGTATGTGCGTGGGGTGTATGCGTATCTGTGCGTATACGTGTGTGTGAGTATGTGTGTATGTGTGCATGTGTGTATATATGTGTATGTGCGCGCGCGTGTATATATGTGCATGTGTATGTGTGTGTGTGTGTGTGTGGGTATGTTGGGTGTGCGTGTATGTGTGCGTGTATGTGTGTGTGTATACGTGTGTGTGTGCGTGTATGTGTGTGGGGGGTGTATGCGTATCTGTGCGTATACGTGTGTGTGTGTGTGTGTGTGTTGTTCAGAGAGCGAGGAGGGGCGAGCGAGGAACATCAGTGTGAGAGAGGAACAACGTGGCGATGCGTGTGGGGTGTGGAACCCGCCACGGGGGCCTGGCCCGACTGGGATCGACCGGCCCTTTCTGGGCGGGGGCCAGGCTCAGCCAGGGAGCCGCCCTGGCCAGGGCCCCCCATGATTTAAAGGGAATGTAAACGGAAGCTGGTCATGGGCCAAATATGGTGAGGCCCTGGGCCCTGTGCCTACTGTGTCGATGGACAGGCTGGTCCTGCCACGGGTCCCCGAGAGCGAGGGCACCTGAGACGCTGGCCTTGGCCACCCCCCACTCCCCCACCCCCCATCCTGGCCCTGGGCGACAGCGGGTTCTCTGGGGCCGCGAGGCCCTCGCTCAGCGGGGGCAGCGGGTCTGGCTGTGGGCCAGCTCGAGTGGTCGGAGGTCAGAGGGGGCTCTTGTAAACCACAGGGCCCACGGGACACGCCAGAAAGCCCACCCTGGACGCCCCAGAAGCCTTGCCAGTCTCCCAGGAGGAGCAGAGCCTGCAGCCTCCCTGGGCCCAGCCAGGAGCCACTCCCTGAACTGGGCAGCAGGTGGCGCCAGGCCTCCAGCTGTGGAGGGCCTGGGTCCCGCCCGGCCCTGCCTCTTCCTGCTCCCAGTCCCCTCCCCAGCGGATAAGCCCAGACTGGCATCTCCTGGCACCCCACCGCACCCATGGAGGAGGGGGAGGAACGGCGGCCCGGGGCAGAGCGGCTGCCGCGGCCTCTGGCCCAGAAGCTGGGCCTCCCCACGGGCCTGCCAGAGGGGGAGGGGGCGGAAACGCTGCTGTGGCCACTCTGCTGGCTGCACCCAGACTGCCGATGACCCGCCGGTGGGGACCCCTGCCCCTCCCCCACCGCCCAACTCTGGGGAGCGTTTCCTCACCCGGCTCTGGCCATGGAGAGCCTGGGCCTGGGCGGCTGGACGGTGGGGACAGACAGACAGCCGGGTGCCACCCCCTCCAGGCAGCCCCCCGACTGCAGGGCTGGTCCGGCGCCGAGCCCCTGCCTGTCCCGGCCACGGAGCTGGCCACATGGCTGCCGTGTCCCTGCCTGTCCCCGCTGGGCCATGAGCTCCGCAGGCGGGCCCCGCAGAGGTGCCAGGAGGAAAGGCTGGACTGCTCCTCGGGGAGTTCACAGGCAGGCCCGGGCACGGCTCAGACACAAACACGGACACGGCCCAGACACGGGCACGGCCCAGACACAGACACGGCCCAGACACAGGCACGGCCCAGACACGGGCACGGCCCAGACACGGGCACGGCCCAGACACGGGCACGGCCCAGACACAGACACGGCCCAGACACAGGCACGGCCCAGACACGGGCACGGCCCAGACACGGGCACGGCCCAGACACGGGCACGGCCCAGACACGGACACGGCCCAGACACGGGCACGGCCCAGACACGGGCACGGCTCAGACACAGACACGGCCCAGACACAGACACGGCCCAGACACGGACACGGCCCAGACACGGGCACGGCCCAGACACAGACACGGCCCAGACACGGGCACGGCTCAGACACAGACACGGCCCAGACACGGGCACGGCCCAGACACGGGCACGGCCCAGACACAGACACGGCCCAGACACGGGCACGGCCCAGACACGGGCACGGCCCAGACACAGACACGGCCCAGACACGGGCACGGCTCAGACACAGACACGGCCCAGACACGGGCACGGCCCAGACACGGGCACGGCCCAGACACGGGCACGGCTCAGACACAGACACGGCCCAGACACGGGCACGGCCCAGACACGGGCACGGCCCAGACACGGGCACAGCCCAGACACGGGCACGGCCCAGACACGGGCACGGCCCAGACACAGACACGGCCCAGACACGGGCACGGCCCAGACACGGGCACGGCCCAGACACGGGCACAGCCCAGACACGGGCACGGCTCAGACACAGACACGGCCCAGACACGGGCACGGCCCAGACACGGGCACGGCCCAGACACGGGCACAGCCCAGACACGGGCACGGCTCAGACACAGACACGGCCCAGACACAGACACGGCCCAGACACGGACACGGCCCAGACACGGGCACGGCCCAGACACAGACACGGCCCAGACACGGGCACGGCTCAGACACAGACACGGCCCAGACACGGGCACGGCCCAGACACGGGCACGGCCCAGACACGGGCACGGCCCAGACACAGACACGGCCCAGACACAGACACGGCCCAGACACGGGCACGGCCCAGACACGGGCACGGCTCAGACACAGACACGGCCCAGACACAGACACGGCCCAGACACGGGCACGGCCCAGACACGGGCACGGCCCAGACACGGGCACGGCCCAGACACAGACACGGCCCAGACACAGACACGGCCCAGACACGGGCACGGCCCAGACACGGGCACGGCTCAGACACAGACACGGCCCAGACACAGACACGGCCCAGACACGGACACGGCCCAGACACGGGCACGGCCCAGACACAGACACGGCCCAGACACGGGCACGGCTCAGACACGGACACGGCCCAGACACGGGCACGGCCCAGACACGGGCACGGCCCAGACACGGGCACGGCCCAGACACAGACACGGCCCAGACACAGACACGGCCCAGACACGGGCACGGCCCAGACACGGGCACGGCCCAGACACAGACACGGCCCAGACACGGGCACGGCCCAGACACGGACACGGCCCAGACACGGGCACGGCCCAGACACAGACACGGCCCAGACACGGGCACGGCCCAGACACGGACACGGCCCAGACACGGGCACGGCCCAGACACAGACACGGCCCAGACACGGACACGGCCCAGACACAGACACGGCCCAGACACGGGCACGGCCCGGACACGGACACGGCTCGGACACGGGCACGGCCCAGACACAGACACGGCCCAGACACGGACACGGCCCGGACACGGGCACGGCCCAGACACAGACACGGCCCAGACACGGGCACGGCCCAGACACAGACACGGCCCAGACACGGGCACGGCCCAGACACGGGCACGGCCCGGACACGGACACGGCCCGGACACGGGCACGGCCCAGACACAGACACGGGCACGGCCCAGACACGGACACGGCCCGGACACGGGCACGGCCCGGACACGGACACGGCCCGGACACGGGCACGGCCCAGACACAGACACGGCCCAGACACGGACACGGCTCGGACACGGACACGGCCCGGACACGGGCACGGCCCAGACACAGACACGGCCCAGACACGGACACGGCCCGGACACGGACACGGCCCGGACACGGGCACGGCCCAGACACAGACACGGCCCAGACACGGACACGGCTCGGACACGGACACGGCTCAGACACGGGCACGGCCCAGACACAGACACGGCCCAGACACGGGCACGGCCCAGACACGGACACGGCCCAGACACGGACACGGCCCAGACACGGACACGGCCCAGACACAGACACGGTCCAGACACGGACACGGCCCAGACACGGGCACGGCCCAGACACAGACACGGCCCAGACACGGGCACGGCCCAGACACGGACACGGCCCAGACACAGACACGGCCCAGACACGGACACGGCCCAGACACGGACACGGCCCAGACACAGACACGGCTCAGACACGGGCACGGCCCAGACACAGACACGGGCACGGCCCAGACACGGACACGGCCCGGACACGGGCACGGCCCGGACACGGACACGGCCCGGACACGGGCACGGCCCAGACACAGACACGGCCCAGACACGGACACGGCTCGGACACGGACACGGCCCGGACACGGGCACGGCCCAGACACAGACACGGCCCAGACACGGACACGGCTCGGACACGGACACGGCTCGGACACGGGCACGGCCCAGACACAGACACGGCCCAGACACGGGCACGGCCCAGACACAGACACGGCCCAGACACGGACACGGCTCGGACACGGACACGGCTCAGACACGGGCACGGCCCGGACACGGGCACGGCCCAGACACGGACACGGACACGGCTCAGACACGGACACGGCTCGGACACGGACACGGACACGGCCCGGACACAGACACGGCCCAGACACGGACACGGCTCAGACACAGACACGGACACGGCCCGGACACGGACACGGCCCAGACACGGACACGGCTCAGACACAGACACGGACACGGCCCGGACACAGACACGGCCCAGACACGGACACGGCTCAGACACAGACACGGACACGGCCCGGACACGGACACGGGCACGGCCTGGGCAGACAGGAGCACCCTGGTCCGAGGTGGTGCCCGAGCCACAGCAGGAAGGTGGGCTGTGCAGCTGGGCGGGGGGAGGGGAGGCCCAGGGGCCTGTGGGGAGGGGCCTGGTGTGACGCTGAACTGCCCTGAGGGCAGGGGGGTGTGCTGGGGGGGGAGGGGGAGGGCAGGGGGCCGCTCGGAGAGGGCCCGGGCCTGGTGGTGGAGCAGGGGGGGAGCGAGGGGAGGGACAGAAATGAGGTTGGGGGTGAAGGGGCCATACGCCCCCGACCGCGGGTCGAGTGACGGGGAGGCGGCCGGTGCCACGTCTGGCCCCACCCTGAGCCCGGGGGGCGGAGAGGGGCCGGGGGGGCCTGTGTCTCTCCTGCGAACTCCTACACAGCCGCCGGGCCGGCCCGGGGGGGCCATTGAAGCCCTTCCCGCAGCGGCTCCCGGCCGGCGGCTCCGGGACCGTCCTTGCGGTGGAAGGCCGGGAGCTGGGAGGAGGTGGCCAGGCCTCAGGGGGCCCTCTACTGGGTCAGGAGCCCCCTCTGGTCCGTTCCAGGGCCCGCCCCCCCCACCCCCCCGTCACATCTGGGGAGTGTCCGTCTGTCCTCCGGCAGGGCAGGGTCTGGCTCTGAGCCCATGAGGACAGCGAGCAGCAGCCGGATTGGCCAGTCTTTCGTGGGAGGGAGTGGGGTAACCTGGGGCTGCCCTGGCTGGGGAAGGGGGTGTCTTTTTTCTTTATTTTTTCTTTGAAGAGAGATCTCTGCTAATAACTTAAAATATATATACTATATATATATATATATATATATCTTATTGACCTTTTTACAGAGAGGAAGGGAGAGGGATAAAGTCAGAAACATCGATGAGAAACATCGATCAGCTGCCTCCTGCACACCCCCCACCGGGGTTGTGCCCGCTGCCAAGGTCCATGCCCTTGTCCGGAATCGAACCCGGGACCCTTCAGTCTGCAGGCCGACGCTCTATCCACTGAGCCACACCGGTTTTGGCTTTGCTAGTAACTTTTTAAACATTTATTTATTTGTTTATTTTCACAGAGAGGAAGGGAGAGGGATGGTCGGTCAGAAACACGGATCTGCTGCCTCCTGCACACACCCCCACCCCCACGGGGACCCCTCAGCCCGCAGGCGGACGCTCCACCCAGAGCCACACCGGTTTCGGCAGAGGGTGTCTTCTCACAGATGTATCTTTATTGTTTTCGGAGAGGGAGAGAAACGTCGATGGGGAGAACCATGATTGGCCGCTTCCTGCACGCCCCACCCTGGGGAGGGAGCCGGGAATGGAACCGGGGCTCCCGGCGCGTGGGGGTGTCTGACGGGGTCTGTGCCAGGCCCTCGGGCAGTGGGGGCGCTCTCGGCACCTGGCCAGGCAGGCACCGGCCCCTGGGACACGGGGCGAAGGTGGTGGGGACAGGGGCAGCCACGGGCGCGAGGCCTCCGGGAGGAGCATGTGAGTTGTGGGGGCAGCCAGCCCAAGGCCGGACCCCAACAGGGCTGCCCCACACCGTCCTGGGGGTGTGTGTGTGTGACGATGGACTCTGGCCCACGGGGCGGGCACCAGGGCCAGGCCTGGAGCCGCTCTCAGGTCTCAGCTCCTGCCCGGTGAGGGCCCCCCGCTCCAGGCTGGGGGCTCAGAGGCCGCACAAGTGGGGAGAATGGGCTGGGGTCCAGGGCACAGACGGGCGAGCCTGGTGACCCCCACAGCCGGGCGCCGGCCACGCACACGCCCCCACACGAAGACACACCCCAAGCTCACTCCCGTGCCCCCCCAGCGCCCAGCCCGGCTCCCAGAAAGAAGGCCGATTCCAGAGTCTCAGCAGAACAGCTTTTATTGAGAAGTGTCCACAGCACGCAGCCCCCCGCCCGGCCCCCCGAGTGGTTGAGCCCCGGTCTGGGGGGCCCGCCGCTGCCTCTGGGCGCCTCGGGGAAGGCAGTAGGTTGTATAGTTATCTTCCCAGGGGCAACATCACTGCCCTGAAACCACACAACCTACTACCTCACCCCGCCGGCCCCGTGCTGCCCCTGCCCGCCAGCCCCCCGCGGCCGGCCGCGCTGAAGGCTGGCGGCGCAGGGCGGGGGACGTGTGGGGGCCTCGCCGGCCCCCGGCGGTGCAGCCCACCGAGGGGGACCCCGCTCCCCACGCCCGGCTCCCCCCGCCCCCGCCCGGCCCCCGGCGCTGTCCATCGGCGTCAGTACAGCCGCTTCAGGAAAGACAGTAGATTGTATAGTTATCCCACACAGGGCCGCGCCCCAAACTATACAACCTACTACCTCACCCCAAAGGGCTGTCGTCTCCGCGGGCTCCGCAGCTTCTTCCTGGGAGGGGTGCAGAGACGGGATGGGGGTGCAGAGACGGGATGGGGGGCTGGGGCGGAGGGCACAGGTGCTGCTGGTGGGTCAGCTCCTGGGAGCAGCACCTCCACAGGGAGCAGCACGAGGAGAAAACACCTGCCAGAGGGGGAGGGGCAAGGAGGAGGGGAGAGTGAGGAGGGAGGGGGAGGAAGGAGGAGAAGAGGGAGAAGAGAGGTGGAAGGGGAGAGGGAGGAGATGAGGGAGGGGAGGGAGGAGAGGAGAGAGAGGGGAGGGGGAGGGAGGAGGAGAAGAGAAGGGGAGAAGGAGAGGAGAGAGAGGGGAGAGGGGGAGAGGGAGGGAAGGGAGAAGAGAGGTGGAAGGGGAGAGGGAGGAGATGAGGGAGGGGAGGGAGGAGAGGAGAGAGAGGGGAGGGAGGAGGAGAGAGAGGTGGAAGGGGAGAGGGAGGAGATGAGGGAGGGGAGGGAGGAGAGGAGAGAGAAGGGAGGGGGGGAGGGAAGGGAGAAGAGAGGTGGAAGGGGAGAGGGAGGAGATGAGGGAGGGAAGGGGGAGGGGAGAGGAGGGTGGGAGGTTGGGCCGATGGGGGAGTACAGAGTGGTGTTTGGGAGACTCATCCAGGCCCTGGGTCCCCCATCAGGACTGGAGGGGCCCTAACGCCCGGACTGAGCACAGGGGGGCGGCAGGCGGTGGGCCGGGCGGCAGCCGGGGGCTGGCTCGTTCCGGTCGGGGCGACCGGGCAGGCAGAGGCGTCAGGAGCGGCCTGTCCGAGTTTCTCCGCCTCCCTTCCTCTCTCTGAAACCAACAAACGTGTGAGCCTCGCCCTCTCTCGCCTCCCCCCCTCCCGGCCGGGCATGGCCTCCCCCGGCACAGGGGAGGGTCTGGACAGCCCTGACCGCTGGGTGCCGGCCTGCGGGGACCGGAGCCCCGCTCCGCCGCCCTGCGTCCCCGCACCCACGGGCGCGGCCGGGGCGGGGGACTCACAGGCCTGCCTGCCGCAGTGACCCGGCCTCAGGCCTGGGGGCGGGGGCAGCTGAACCTCCCTTTCCTGGGGGACAGCGCGGTCCCGGGCGGCCGGGCCGGGGGTGAAGGGGGCTCCGGAGCCGGCTGCCGGGGACTGAGCGGTCACGGGCACCTGCCGGCTGCCGGAGGCCCCTCCCTCGGGGGCCGGGCGGGGACAGGTGTGTGGGAGGCGGTGGGCAGGTGGCGCTCTCAGGCAGACAGACGGTGTCACCCCGCAGTCACCCCGGGCTTGGCGCGGGGCCACCGGGAGCCGGGCCCCGCGCCGCCGCCCGATTAGGTTTCTCCCATAAAGCAGCCAGTGTTCGGCTCCGCAGCCAACAATGGAGCCGGGAAGACACACGGACGGACGGCCGGCGCGGGGGCAGGTCCGCCAGCCAGGCGGGAGCGGGAGCGAGGCGTGCGTGGCCTGGGGGGCAGGGCCGGCTGCGGGGGGGGCGGGGCCGGCTGCCGGGGGGGGTGGGGGGCGGGGGGCGGCGGCCACGGAGCCGCCTCGGTCTCTGCACTGAGGAGAAATCTGCGGAGCGAACTCGCTAAGTCAGCTTCGGGGCAGCGTGGCCCCAGCCGCTCCGGCTGCTGGGACTGCGGGGCCCCAGGGCCTTGTCGCCCCAAGACCAACCACACCCCAGGGACCCGGGCAGAGTCCAGCCGGGGCGCAGACACAGACCCAGCCCCCCTTCCTTCTCGGGCCCCTCCCGACGCCCCTCCCTCCCCACGCAGGTCTCTGGCCGGGTCTCCCGGGGGTGGGAGTGGACGCCCCCTCCCGGCTCCGCTCCCCAACTCCAGGAGCCTCCGAGCTCCCGGGGCAGGGGGATCGGGCGTGTCAGACACCCCTCGGCCAAAGCAGGGCTGGTGGGAGGGGCGAACAGGAGAAGCATCTGAGAAACTGGGGGTCCTGTCTGCAGGCACACCTATCGCCTGGGTGGGGGACACGAGGGGAGGGGGGGAGAGCCGGTTCCGGCGACGGCTGGCATTGCGCCCCCCGTGTGTGCCGGGCCCGGGTGCACACGGCCGGGCGGGGCTGGGGGAGGGGAAGGCTGGCAGGGACGCCCCTCCTCACCAGCCGCCATCCAGACACAAGATGGCGAGGGGGGGGGCCGAGGCGGCCATTTTGAGGCGCCCCCAGGAAACAGGCCACGGAGGGGGGCCCGGAACCAGGGACCAGAGTCCACTCTGCAAGCGGCCACCTGCCCTGGCGAGAGGGGGCGGGCGGGGCACCCTGGGCTCGGCTGCAGGCTGGGGGCTGCGAGGGGGCCCGGTGTTGGGGCGCCCGACAGATGAGCCCTCACACGCCCCCCATTCGCCCCCCACCCCCGCCAGGCCACCCGCCTCCCAAAGACCCCCTCACCTGGCCGGGCAGCGCCGTGATGGGCCCCCTTTCTGGGGGGCTCTGGAGCAAGCCGCATCCTGCAAGACACAAGGTGACCAAGGAGTCAGCTGAGTGCCCAGCCTCTCAGGAACCCCGAAACCCTCCGCAGGGGCCCAGCCCCCCAGCCCCCCAGCCCCCCCCCATCCCCAGGCGAAGGTCAGGAACTTCACTGGAACATCCCAACCCCGTCCCCCTCGCTCCTTGGAGTCCGGCCACGGTATCGGCAGGAGGGGCTGGGGTCTCGGGGTACCGCACCCCCTCACATCCAGGACGACAGGGAGTCCCCACTCTCAGTCCTCCCTGAGCAGCCAGGGAGGGGCCCGCGGGGACCGGCTGGGCGGTGACATGCACACACACCCAGGCTGGGCCTCGCCCGGTCTCGGCTGGCGAGCAACGGGGCCCGGTCCTTTCTCGGACTCCCCTGTGCCCATGAGCTTCTGGAACATTCCTGTGTCTGCCTGTGGGGTGACCCAGGCCCTGGTCTACCCACCCGGAGTGGGGGCGCTCCTTCCCGGCCGCCAGCCTGGGGCCGGGGGGTGGGGGGCACCCCCCGGGCAGGCAGGGCAGGAGCCGAGGCCGGGCAGGAACTCCAAGCCCCAACCTGCCCGCACTTGTCCTTGGAATGACACGTGGCCGTCCCCAAGGTCACGAGGGGAGACACACCCTTCCGGCCAGAATGCCAGGGGCGGGGCGGGGCCCCTGCGGGCGCCATGCGGGCTCCAGGGCCTGAGGCCCGAGGGCGGGGGGGGCAGCTACCCCTGCGGCCGGAGCTGGCCGGACCCGCAGACCGGGCGTGTGGTCAGGGCGCGCGAAGTCCCCGAGGACGGGCGTGGCCGAGCTGCCAGAACCTTCCAGGCCGCGTGGCCCCGTCTGGTCTCTTAAAGGAGCCGCCCCCCTCCCCCTCCCCCTCCCGTGCGGAGCTGACGTCAGAGAGGCCATCAGGCTCGGGACCGATCTGCCCCCCCCCCCCCCCGAAAAGCAGGCTCCCCCTGCCTCCCCTCTCGGGCCCACACACCCACCTCGGGCTCCGCCGGGTCAGCTGGGCCCCTCCTCGACGCCCGCCCCGGGGACGGCTGGCTGCTCTCCACACGCTGGTTCTGGGAACGAGAGACAGATCCGCATCGAGACCCGTCCCGGGGCTCAGGCCGCCGGAACCGGGCCCCCGGGGCCTGGGGCGCCCCCCGCAGGCGGCTGCCTCGTCCTCACGCTGTAAGAGGCACTTGGACGCCCCTCTCTCCCTGTATGCACCCCCCCTTCTCCGAGGCCGGCCGGGAAGGACCCGCCTCCGGGGACTGCCCTGGGTGGGAAAATGGCCCTGTCTCCCGGTTCAGCCGCTGGGCTCCCTCCCGTTCGTTCTCCAAACGCCCCCCAGAGCCTGCCGTGCCAGCCGGTGACTCGCCCCCCTGCCCGCGGGGCTCGGGTCTCAGAGTCCCGAGAAGGGGGCCTGGCTGACGCCCGGAGGACGGCCGACGTGGGCACCGGCCTGGGGCCGATGGCGGGGGACATGCGGGGGACATGCGGGGCTCTCGGAGCGGCTGCCGCTCTGGTGCCCACACCCTGGCGCTAAACCCCACTTGACGGACGAGGAGACGAGGCCCCGACGGGCGGGTCACCGGGGCGCCGTGAGGCGTGGCCGCCGGCCTCTGAGCCGGGACAGACCCGGGAGGTTTCGCAATCAGCAGGCGGGGCCCAGCTCCCGGGGGCGGAGCCAGACTGCCCCTTGGCAGGTGGGACCTAAGTCCCCAAGGCCTTGGGGGGGAGGGGCCGCCGGGCGGGGGGGGGCTGCCCCCCCAGGGGCACGGCAGCCGCCCAGGCCCAGAGGCGGGGGGGGGGGGGGGGGAGGGGAGGGGAGAGCTCAGAGTGGGAGCTCCTGTTCTGCCCGCACTCCTGACCTCCGACCTCTCCCTGTGGGTTCTCACGGGCACAGATGCCAGCTGAGCCGTCTCCGGTCGAGCTCTAGCACCCCTCCCCTCACCGAAAAGCAAAAACAAAAAAACAAGACAGAAAAAAACACACACCAAAAAAACCGAACAGCCGAACCCGTGCGGCTCGGTGATTCCGGCCAGGGGCATGTGCCTTGGCTGCGGGCACGTCCCCAGTGGGGGGCGTGCAGGAGGCAGCTGATGGATGCTTCTCTCTCGCCGATGTTTCTAACTTTCTATCCCTCTCCCTTCCTCTCTGTGAAAAATCAATAAAATACATTTTTCAAAATTTTTTAAAAATTAAAAATTAAAAATCTCCCCTCCTTCTGGGCACCTCTGCCAGGACCGGGGGGCAAGCGCCACCTTCTCGCTGTGCAGACGGTAAACTGAGGCCCAGCAGGCCCAGCAGGGGGGGAGCCGCAGCGGCTGCTGGAGGGCGAGGACGGAACCGGGAAGGCCCCCGGGGAGGGCTCGGAGGGTGTGGGCCGGGTGCGCGCGCACCCCACTGCTGCTCTGCGAACGGGAGGAGACCCCTCGAACTGGGGGGGCAGGGCTCAGGGAAAGCAGGCGGCTCCGATGGAAACCAGTCTGCGGCAGCAGGGGGCCCCCGTGGTTTCCATGGGGACGGGCTGGAGGCAGAGCTCTGGCGAGGCCAGCAGATGTGGCCTGTGCAGGGCTGGGGTGGGGGTGGGGGAGGGGGTGGGGGGAGGCAGGAGGGGGTGGGGGTGGGGGGAGGCAGGAGGGGGAGGGGCGGGCCGCGCCCTTGCTGGGACGTGGCAGGCCTAGGGCTGGAGGCAGAGGGGGCCCACCCCCCCCCCCCCCAGGAAGTTCCCCAGGCCCAGGACTGCTCCAGGCTACAAGTCTGTGCCCCACGTGCTGGCCCAGCCCTGCCGGCGCCATCTTGGCCCGGGCCTCCTTGAGGACCCCGTGTTTGCAGAGAGAGCCCCCCCCCCCCGCCCCTGAGTGTGGGACACGCCACCCGTCCCGCCTCAGGCGCTCCGGCCCCAGCCCCGGCCCCACAGGTCTGCTGAGTCCAGCCCCTGCGCTCTCCTGCCCCCCCATCCCCAGCCAGGCCGCCCAGAGGGGCTCCAGCCTCCCCGAGAGGCCCCCAGAAAGTCCTAAGAGTGCCGAGCGCCTCTGAGGCACAGGGAACTCGGGGGGATCAGGGACGTGAGCCCCAGAACGGTCTCACGGTGACCCTCGGGGCCCCTGACTGCCCTGGGAGAGCTGGTTTCACTTCGCCCGGCCACCGACACCCCTTTCTGCCTCGATCTGAAGGAACCCCTCACTCTGAGACCCCAGATATCTGCAGGCTCCAGGACCCAGCTTTGGGCCCAAGCGTGACCCCCCCACCCTCCCCCTAAGTAAGTGTCTCCAGGGGAGAGGAGCGGACCTCTGCACGGAGCCCCGAGACCCACAGGAAGAATCTAGAAGACTCCCGCTCCCCTCACCCCAGGCTCTGCCCTTCCCGGCCACTCAGAGACTCCGCAGGCTTCGAGGGGTCCCAGCTTCCGTCCTCCGGGCTCCGGGGGGTCTCCTCTCCGCGGGGGGGCGGCGGCCTCTGCAGAGCTTCGGAGTGCGGCTGGCCTGGGAGCGAGAAAGAACGGGTCAGCCCGCCCTCCGCCCGCCCCTGCGGCCACACTGTGCGCTGTCCATGGTGCCGCCGCCGGCACTCAGAGCTGCGGACTGCAGCCTCGCCCGCCCAGCCAGCCCCGCTCCCTCTCCTCCCCCCCCCCAAGGCTGGCTGCCACACCTCACCCCGCCGTGGGCCTCTCCCCGGTGAGCCCTCGGGCGCCTGCCTGGCCCCCCTCGGCCCCGGACGAGGCTGCTGCTTCCTCCGGCCGCCCAGCGCGGGCCCGAAGGCCGGGAGCCGTCGAGGGTGACTCCTCGGCCGCAGAGCTCGTCTCTGGTGCTGGAGCCCCGGGCCTGAGGCCCCGCCGGGGGCCGCCCATCCAGGCGGGAGCCTGTGCAGGAGCCGGCCTCGGGGGGCTCGCTCTCTGTGCACAAAAAAAGGCCGGAGCTGCGGGCGCCTCTCCGAGCCCGGCCCCAACCCCGGGGTCCGGCCGCAGGGCCGCGGCTGCTCACCTGGGCCGGGCACATGGCTCCCGGAGAGAGCCTTCGTCCCAGCAAGTGGACTGTGGTGCACCCCAGCAGGCTCTGGCGGGCGGGAAGGCGGGAACCTCCCTTTTGGCTCCTGAGCCCTTCCCCGCCCACGCCCCCACCGGAAGTGGGGCACACCCATCGCAGGAATCTCGGGGGCCGGGCCGGGCTCCCAGGAAACTGGGCCAGAGGTGGCCCCACCCCCACCCCTCCTGGGGGTTTGCAAGCCCTGCCTCCACCTCTAACCAGAGGCCCCCCACCCCCACCCCCACCCCCTGCACGCAGAGGCCAGAATCCCAGAGGCCGAAGGTCGAGGCCCTTCTCCCCAGCCCACCCACGCTGTCCCATCCGGGCCACGTCTCCCCCCCACCCCCCGGAACCCGTGGCTGCCATCGGTGGCCCCCTCTCCAGACGGGGCACCCAGTGGGGATGGGCAGATAGGTCAACTGCCAGCCCAGGCCTCTGCCCAGGAGGCCGCAGGGAGGGAAACCCCACCGCGGCTACCACAGGCCTCCCCGCACACGGAGGTGGGGATGGGGGGCGGGGGGGGGCTCCCCAAGGCTGAGGCCGTCGCCCCCGTGTCCACCGAGGGACGTGCGCCTACGTGACGAGGGTGGCTCTTATCAGGCCTCCTGTCCAAGGCCGGCGGGCAATCGCGCCGGCTCATCAGCCCTCCCCCCAGCACCACGTCCCGCTCCCCCTCTCCCCTCCCCCTCCCCGGGGGCCCTGCACGTAGGCGCACGTGCACACAGCACACAGGCCTGCCCACCCAGCTCTGGCCGCTCCCCCCCCCCCCCCCCCCGCCCGCCTGGCCGCCATTTCCTCTCCCGGGCCCCAGCCTCGCTCCAGTCTGCAAATGGCCGGCCCGGCACCGCCTGGCCCCGAGGGGACGGGCCCTGCCTGCCAGCGCCCAGAGCGCAGCGGGGCCGGGCACTGGGCCCTCCCGCCCCACCGGCCGAAAGGCACCGGGTGGCTGTGCACCCCTTGGCCGTCCGGTGGCCCACGGCCCGCCCTGGGCAGACACCCGTCTGCCTCTGGGAGCCGGGATGGCTCCAACCCCCCCGAGAGTCTCCCCACGCGCCTCTAGGACCGGACGCCCGTGTGTCCACGCACACGTGCTCCACACACAGGCCACGGCGCAGAGAGCACGCCGTCCCCAACCGGCCGCCACGTGGACGCCGTGTGCACGCTCAGCGCGCACAGAACTCAGACGGGCTGTGCAGGGCGGCAGGTCCAGGTTCGAACCCCCGCCAGCCCCCAGCGGCGGCGGCGGCGGGTCGATTCTGGGGAACGCGCTCGCCTGAGTGTGGGGCCTCCCCTGTGGGGGAGGCAGCCCACACCCACGTCCAGGCGCTCCCTGAGGGGCGCCGTGTGAACCAAGCACGTGCTGCGTGTGGTCCGTGTGTCCCTGTGGGGCAGGGACACGCATGTCCCGCTGCACAGATGAGCAAGCGGAGGCACAGGGGGCGAAGCTCGCCCTGCACCGGGGAGGAGGGGTCCCCACCGCTCAGACAGACACGAATCTCTGAGTGCCCCGGCCGCGAGCAGAGCTTGGCAGCACCGACGAGAAACACAACTCAGATGCCGAGACAGGGCCGCCTCAGGCTGACAGACCCCCCCCCCCCACCCCCCGGTCGGAAAGGACAAATGGGTTTTTAAAAATCTGGGGAGGTGGCTCCCCAACGGGGCTAGCAAACGCCATCAACTGTTCCTTTGATCCCCCAACTTCTCCACCCCAAACAAGCCCAGCTCGGAGTTCCTGTGCGGGACGCGGCCCTCCCGCCTGCTGGAGGCTCCGGCAGCTTGCCCGCACCCCGGGAAGGGCCTCGGGCGGGGGGCGGGGGGCTGGGGGCCGGGGCCAGGAAGGGAATGCAGAATGCAGAGACGCAGAAGCAAACACTTAAGAGATTGGGGGGGGGGTGCGGGGGGAGCGCCCCGGGAGCGGACTACAACACCGCCATGCGAGCAAACTCGCAAAATAAACAGTCTGGGCCAGTGTGCAGATGACGGTGGCTATAAAAGTGGGCTGCCCTCCCCGCGCGGCCATCGGGACCATTAAACGGGGCGCTTTATCTCGGCGAGATAAAATTTTTTAAAGTTTATGGCCGCTCTTTGTAGCTTACCTGTTGAGTTTTTTTTTTGTTTGTTTGTTTTAAGTTTGGGTTTTAAAGCACCTTTAGACTGTGCCCAGATATGGAACCAGCTGGGTTTTTCGTCCAAGTCCCAGCACAAGTTTAGGGGCGGCTGCAGACCAAGCAGCCAGACATCCAATGTCCGTCCCTCGGCATTGGAGAGACAGTGCAATCTCCCCCCCACCCCACCCCCCAAGGCGTGCGGGTCCGAGCCCGGCCCACACCGCAGAACAAGATAAAAACGGGGGGACTCATTAAAACACGGAGGGTCCTCTGACCCAGGTCAGGTGCCGCCTGGAAAGGCAGAGATAAAGCCCGAAACGTAAACGAACGTCTAGTGAAAGGGATCGGGTTCCACTGCGGAATTTTTCGGGCACGGGAAGGTCGCCGGGTCAGGCTGCTTCTCTGCGCTGGGCGGGGGGGGGGGGGCTGCTTGTTTATCCTGACCTCCGCACCCCGGAACGGCCGGCCCCCCCTCCGCGCTCTGAGAACCCCCCGCAACTGCAGAGTGGAGTTCATACAGAAGCGACCGTGTGAACACGGCTGTGCGTGCTGCTTTCTTTTAAAAAAAAAAAAAAGATTAAAAAAAAAATAAAACCCCGCCGAGAAGCACCGAGTGCCGTGGAGAAGGGTGAGGTTCCTGCCCGATTTGCAAAAATAAAAAAATAGAGTCTGTGGCATTTTACCGGTCTGGGGACGAGGTCCGGTTTACCGATCCCGCCCAAGTTGGAAACGGCGACGATCGTGACTGCGGGGGAGGGGGGGCCACGCGCGTTAAAACCGCGCCGCGAGCCCGTCCTCGGGGGGAAACGCTGGCCGAGAGCGAACGCGCTCATTTGTGGAAATTCACGGGTTTCACGCCGCGTGCCCCACCTCGTCCAGAGAGAGGAGCGGGGACACTCAGGACATGTGGCCGCCTCGCCTCGCCTCCCCGGGCTTCGGCTTAAAAACCGATTTCCCTCACACGAATCACACCGACCGGGTCAAGCTGGAAAAGGAGGAGCGGTGGGCGGCCATGAGAAGTACGAGTGCTTTTAAAAGCCATCAGCTCCCCCCCCCACCGCCTCCAAACACCTCGCTCTGCTCGCTCACTCTGGACCACCCTGCTCCTCCTGTGACTTCTCTTCGCTCGCTGGCGTTTCACGGGGCGCCGGCTCAATATCGGGGGGCACGCAGCCGTGAGCGCCGGGGCTGTCAGGCCCACGGCGATGTTTTAATCTCCCCGCCGCGTGCTCCCCCCCCCCCCCCCCCGCAGCAGCCCACGTCCTGCAGGACCGGCTGCCTCCGGCCTCAGAACAAAGCCGCCGCCGGAGCTGTGGGCTGCTGCTCTGCTCTGATAGTTGGTGGCTGCTCAGGCCCCCGCGGCTCCGAGTGAGAACAACAAAGATGCACGCCCACGAGGATTCGCCGTGAGCTGCAATCTAGAACTTTCTGGACCTAGCTGTCCATTTTCCATACGCCGAGACCCTGGCCACCCTGAGAGGCGGGGAAGCCGAGCTACAGCCTGGGAGGGAGGCGGGGGGCGGGGGGCGGGCCGGAGGTGAGTTTGCAGCTGCACTCTGCAAAGCCCACCTTTTCAGTGAAAGGGTTCGGCCGCCCGGAAGGGTCAGGGACCAACAAAGAAACTCAGGCAGCCCCGGCCCAGCTCCCTCCGAGTCTTGGGGGGCCCCCCGGGGACATGCAGGTCCTGGAGGGACTCCCCACCGCTCTGCAGGTTGGAACCAGGATGGGACTGGGACTCCGCAGGGCCCCCCCTCCCCTCAGGCTCTGTCCAGTGGACAAGCCCCTGTGCACCCCACATGCAGGCGGAGGGAGGGCAGGGCGGCTAGGAGCCGGCCCAGCACGGTTGGTGCTTAAACGAGGGCTTCAGAAATCAAAGCCCCCCCTACCCCCCCCAAACCGGACAGATCTCCCCACGCTGAGCTGAGAAAACGGCGTCCTTTTCTTCCTTTTTTCAGAAAATGAAATGAAACGAGAGGGGAAGAAACCGGGTCCCGGGCTGCGGGCCGGGCACATAAAGGGCCTCTGTTCCCGGCGGCACATCCACCCGGGCCTGCGGAGCCGCCTGTCCCCGGGCCCCTCCCGCCTCCGCCAGGATTAAAACGCTGGTGACGGCGGCAGCGAGGGCACGGAGGGTGGGCCGTGCCTTTCAGACCCCGAGCCGGCCGCCGTGCGGTCGGGTCCAAGCCCACGGCGGCCCCCACAGTCCCCGCTTCGGGGCTCAGGAGGCAACGGGCTCGGCTTTCCGCCGTTTCCCTGCCGTTTCTGGAAGGACTGGCTCCGCTAAGGCTGGGTGGGGGGCCGGGGGGGGCTGCGGGATAGAATTTGAATTGCGGAGAGCCAATTGGAGGGAGGGAACGTCACTGCACGAACACAAGATGGCAGAGCCTCGGCTCGGCCCCAGAAAAGACAAGGAAGAGGCGACTTACCCGGGTGCGGGGGGGGACGAGCTCTGATCCAACGCCAGGCTGTGCGCCGCTGTGCCCGTGCCCGCCGGCCGGCCAGGCCGTGCCCAGGTGCCAGCCCCGGGCAGACGGGCCGGCGGGTGTCCTGGGCTCCGGCCACCGCCTTCTGTGCGTCCCCGATGCCCGGCTGGCGCGGCCTGGGCCCGGCCCCCGGAGGCAGGGCTGCCAGGAGCCGAGTGGCGTGGGAGCCCTGGCAGCCCGGCCGGGAGGAGAAAAGGCTACTTTTGTCTCCTGCGCTGGCTGGCGGGCGCGTCTGGCACTGGCCGCGGGGAGGGGGCGGGCGCTCGGCCCCGCCCACCGGGAATTTTTGAAAGATGCTCATGGGTGTCGGTGCAGACGTGGCAGAGGCGGGGGGGGGGGGGGCCGGACCCCCAAACGAGGCGGGGGGGGGGCTGGCCTCGGGGGGGCCAGAGGAGGAAGCTGTAGCATCTGGCCACTCAGAGGCACCGAGAAGGACGCTGGGAGCCCGGCCCGGCCTGGGGTGCCCTCCCGGGGGCCAGGCCCGCGCCATGTTGGGGCGGCCTTGGGGCCAGGCTGCCCGGGGAGTCCAGGCGGCTGGCTGCTGGGAATAGAGGCCACATTGTTCCCACGGGTGGCCCTGCAGAGCAGCAGGGGCCGGCCGTGGGGTGCTGGGCACCCCAACAGCCCCGGGCACCTCTTAGGGATCCCACCTAACCACGCCCGCGGGGGCTGTGGCCACGAGTTCGACTCTGGCCTTCTGTCCCATCAGCCACCCAACTCCGGGCAGGCGCCCCGCATCTCCTCGCCTCAGTTTCCCGTCCGTGTGAGGGCCCGGGAGACCGGCTCCACCCCCCGCAGGCCGCTGCGATCGCAGGGCGAGCAACGCACACAGAGTGCGGGCGGGTGGCCGGCACCCCCGGGCCCTCAATAGCCGGTCCCCACGCCCGGAAGGGCCGCCCGCGTGGCCAGGAGGCCACCTGGGGCCCAGGCGCGTCCCTCCAGCCCCTCACAGACGCCCATCGCTCCGTGTCCCCAAGACCAGCAGCGGCCACCACGGCGGGGAAGGGGGGCCGCAGTGTCCGGCCCTCGGAGCCGGCTCCGTGAATGGGGGTTTCAATGCGGGCACTCCTGCTGGAGATCTATCAGCCGCGGGCTCCGGGACCGCATCCTCAGCCCACAGCTCTCCTCCCGCCCTCCCGTGGCCGGGACCCGCGCCGGCCCACGGCCGGCTGTGCGGGGCAGAGGGCTGGCGTGGAGGGGCCGTGGCTGTGCCCGGCTCCCCGGGCCGTGGCCTTCCTGGCAGTGACAAGCGGAGGAGACAGCCCGGACACCTCGGGCCGGGCTGGGCCGCCAGGGGAATGTCTGAATACGTCTTATGCCCGGGCAGTGCGAGTGGGGGGGGGGGGGAGGGAGGACTCTGCCCTCACCCACGGCCACGTGACCAGCTCCCAGCTGATGACAGAGACAAAGCAGGTAGGATTCTGATGCCACGCACCCCGCCAGGAACGCCGGGAATGCCATTCCAGCCGGGGCTTGGCAGAGCTGCCAGCAGCCCAGCCCGGGGAGGGGGGAGGGGGAGAGGGTCCCCATGCTCCTAGGGGAGCCTCTGCACACCAGGTGGCCGTGGCAGGGCCGGCCCTGGCGGGAGAGGCAGAGCCGGGGTTTCCACTGCAGGAAGCGGCCCCCCACCACACACACACACACGCACTCACACACACTCACACTCACACACACACACACTCACACACACACACACACACTCACACACACACACACTCACACACACACACACACACACACACACTCACACACACACACACGCACTCACACACTCACACTCACACACTCACACAGACGCATACACACATACACACACACACTCACACACACACACACGCATACACACACACTCACACACACACACACACACTCATACACACTCACACACACACACACACGCATACACACACACTCACACACACACACACACACTCATACACACTCACACACACACACACGCATACACACATACACACACACACTCACACACACACACACACGCATACACACACACTCACACACACACACACACACTCACACATACACGCACACACACACGCGGCCGCGGAGCCCCGCAGGCCGGCGTGGGGACCGGACTCGGCACAGCAGCCCGGTCCACAGAGGGTCCCTCTGCCCCCGATGGGAGGTGCGCCCACAGCTTGGGCAGCGCCTCTGGGTGCTGGACACAGACTCCCCCTCGCCCAGCCCGTCTCCACCTGGCAGGACACGCATGGACCCTGACACACGCAGGACACGAGCATGTGTCCCCCCACAGACCCACACCCGCACGGCCAGGGCCGGCGGGGATCGGGCGCGCCTGGGTGACGGGTGCACAGCCCCCGGGCCCCGTGCGGGGGCTTCTTGCCGTCCGGCCACGCGCAGGCGGCCCGGCACCTCCGTCCGGCTCTCACCTACAGCCCGTCGATAACCTGCTGGTTTAAAGGCACGGGCCGCCCCGACTCGGGGAAGGCGGGTTTGGACTGAGAGCCCAGAGCGCTGGGGCAGGTCTCAGGGGAAAATCTCCCCGCTCCGGAATCCCGGGTGCGGGGCCTTTCCCGGGACGCCCGGCCCACGCCCAGACCGGCCGCGTTCCTTCCTTCACCTCCCGGGGGAATCTGGTCGTGGGGGGCGGGGGGGACGGGACGGCCTTTTCACTCGACACGTCTCCCGCACGTGTTTTCCCACCACAGGGACCGGCCTCGCCGCCAGTGAAACGGGGGAGGTCCGTCTGCAGCTGCACCGTCCACGCGGCTTCTGGAGCCGCCCGCAGGCCCCGCTCCCGGACCCCGACTCACACGCGGCTCCAACAACATTCTGAATTTCACTTTTCAACTACACCCCCCCCCCCAAAAAAAGAAGTGAATAAAAGCTTGTTTTAGGGGCCTCTGCCCCGGGTCACATTGCCGTCTCTCCCTTTCAACCTCCTAGGTCCTGCCCAGCTTCAGAGGCCACCCCCAAAAAGACGGCTCTCTTCATAGTATGTGGGGGCGGGGGGGGGGGAGAGGAGGACACACCGCAGATTAGAGGTTCCAGGATTTTTTTAAAAAACAAAAAAAGATGCAACCGAAGGTTTAAAAAAAAAAAAAAAGTAAAACCTCGTTTTGAAAGCAAATATTAGCATTTGCCAACAAAACCTTTTGGGGCGAGAAAGAATGTTGCAGGGAGGGGACTCTGACCCCCGTCCCATCAGGCAGGAGCTTTCTCCTGTCCTCTGCCCACCTTCACAGGGACCTCCAAATGGCTAGGGTCTGGCCTCATTGTCCACTGTGCCTCCCCCCTCCTCCCCCCATGCTCTCCTTACAAGCCCCGTTGGATGAATTCCTGCCAGAGGCCCTAACGTGAGCCTGGGGGTTCCCCCTCTCCCCCCAGGACGCCTTCGGGCTGCGTGGAGGCTGTGGACTCAGCAGGAACCTGGCCGAGCTGCCTCGGCACCCTCCCCAGGGGCCACGCCAGGCGTGGGGGGGGGGGGGGGTGGCCGGCCGGCGGGCAGGCTCAGGGAGGAATTCTGTTCCTGCTATTAACGCGGCAAACTTCGTCGGCACTAACTCTGGCCAGGCTTCTCCGGGGTCCCGCAGCCTCTCCGGCAGGGCAGCGGCTCTGAGGGGCTGCATGTGGCTTCGCCGGGCCGGCTAGCCTCTCCGGGAACCTGCAGGCCACTCCCAAGTTCATCGGAGAACGGGATGGGGGGAGGAGCAGAGAATACGAGAATCACAAACACCGTCCACAACTCGCTCTCCGCGGGCACCCCCACCCAGGACAGGCCCTTTCTCCTCCGCTCCCTGTTTTCCTCACGTCCACTCGGCGACACTCCCCCCCCCCCCCAAGCAGACAAAGGCCAGCAGGCCTGGGAGAGGATCCCCCCCCGCCCCCCGCCAAATCCAGGCCACCACCCCAGCCCCGGGCTACCCTGCCGGCACCTCGTACGTGCCCCTGAGGCCTTTCGGGAGAGAAGCCACGGAAGAAAACAAAATAAACTTGGGAAAGTTTGAACCCCACTGAACAAAGAAAGCCCGGGTTCCCACTGACTCTTCCCCGCGCCCCGGGCCGGGGCCGTCTGTCCTCCTTCCTATAAATCTCCGGCCCTGACTGCCCTCCGCTCCGAGGGCCGCGCTTAGCCAGACGCTGAAGCCGTGGGTCCGGCCGATGGCCCCGGTCGGCCCCGAAAATAAATATTTCCCATGAAAGGTCCATTGTCTCCGCGCGGAGACAATTGTTGCTTTTTCCTCCTCTTCGGCCCGGAGCATCGGCGCACACGGGCCGGTCCCGGTCCGGACTCAGCGTGTGGAGGGGGCGGGCGCCCGGCTGACCGTCGGGGGGACATTCCTCCCCGGCAAGAGGCTGCGTCTGCTCAGCGTCCGTGCTGACCGGGCCCAGGAAGGAGTGCCCCGGCCGGCCGGCAGCCCTCCCACCCCATCGCCACCAGAGGAAGGGGCTCGGCCCCCGTGGGCACACCCAGGGGCCCCGGGGGGGCAAGCCCCGTGCCTCCCGCCAAGTCCCCGTGACGAGGGGAGCCGGACTCTGCAGGCTGAGGCTCCCCGTCCTGCCACCTGTGGGGCGGGCTGGGGCGGGGGGGTGCATTCCAGGGGTCTTTCTAGTGAAACCAAAACCGGGCTCCCCGTTCCCACAAACTCGGGAACATAATCACCGGCCGTAAAGGCGGCGATGGCCGCTTACAATAACAATGATACGGCAGCCATGACGGCCTGCGCTTTGTGCGGCCTCGGGGTCAGCTCTCCTGGTCCCGGGGCCCCCGGAGGTGCCCTGACTGGTCTAGGGTCACCCGCTGAGCCAGGGGTCAGATTGGAGCTGCCCCATGTGAGCTACCCCCCCTCCCCCACCCCCTCCCCCCTCCCGGCTCAACAGGCCTCCTGCAAGAGAATTCTCCCTTTTCCCTAAACGTGCAGATCTGCGTCGCCACCCCCCCCCCCCAGCCCAACAATGGCCAGCACCCAGCACGGTGGCTCCCACGTTTCCCGCCCAGCCGAGAGGGGCCTCCTGGCTTCCAGAACACGGGTCCTGGGGGGGGGGGGGGTTTGCACACATTGATATCTCACAAGAGATTTCCCCAGACACGGGGTGTCTGCCAGGGTGGGCAGAGCCCTCCAGCTCCCCCCCCCCCCCGGGTCCCCTGGGCGGCCTTGGGGTTCAACCTGGCTCAGGGCAGGATGGACCTGGCTCTGAGCCTCCTGGGGACGGAAGCACGTGAGGCGGGAGCGAACCTCTCGGACCCAGAAGTCACCCCGCTGCACAGCTCCCCGCTTTCTGGCTGAGCGAAGAAGCAAAGGCTGTGTGTGCGCCTGTGTGCTCCAGGCCGGGTACGATGGAGGCCCACTTCCCCCCCTCCCCACCCCTACGAGCAGCTCCCCCCCCCCCCCAGCACCCCCGGAGACCCCTCACCCAGGATCTGGGAGCGCCGTGGCCGGAGCCTGGGCATGGCGGCCGCAGTGCAGGCTCGGAGCCGCCCAGGTTTAAAAAAAAAAAACGCCAAGACGACGGGGCCATCTTCCCCTCAGCCCCGGCTCTTGAATCCAGAAGCGATGACAAAAAAAAAAAAAGAAAAGAAAAAGAAAAGACGGGGCGTAGTTTCGTTTTCGGGACCCGGCCTTTGTGTGCGGGACATCGGGAATAAAACGGCTCGGGGTGGGCCGTGCCCGCAGGGCAGGCCCCTCGGGAGCGCCGCACCCCGCCTGCAGGGCTGCCCCGGGGAACAGGGACAAAGGCAGGGCCTGCAGGCAGCTCGGGGGTCCCCCGAGCCTCAACTTTGTCACATTCCACAGCCGGGGGCACACTCCGGCGCAGGAGCTGAGCCTCTGGGGCTTTGCCAAAAAACACCCTCCACATACGAAGTGGCGGGGGGGCGGGGGGGCGGGGGGGCGTCCTGGGGTGCTGAGACCTGCCCCTGGCCCTCGTGTCTGGCCCGTGGGGGAGCAGAGGGTGCCCCTGTGTGGGGCTGTTTTAACCCTGGGGGGCGTCCAGTGGCCTGGGCACCATGCCACCCATCCCCAGCCCTCAGGCGCCGTTACAGGTCATCTGTGGACTCAGAGAAAAAGCCTCCCACATTTTTCAGGGGAGGCCCCACCCCCACCCCAGCACTTGAGCTTCCTCTAATTACCAACCTCGTCCCCGCCATCGCCTCCCGGGGCACACGTTTTCGGCAGGCGGCGGAGCCCCGTTCTGAGACCACTCCCCAACGTCCCACCCCAGGTTTCGTGCCTGCTAACTGCCTCGGATACAGTCATAAATAAAAATTCAAAAGGAGAGGTGGGGGATGGGGGGGGTCTGCCTGCAGCTCCCAGCCCACTTACAGCCCCGAGGCCACCACGTTCTCCTCGCTCTCCTCCGTCGGGGTCCTTCCTGGGATTGGGGGGCTGAGCAGGCCTGGGCTACGTGTGGGCCTCCTCCGTCCAAGTTCCCCGGAAACGGGGCCTCCAAGTGCCAGCTCACAAGTGTGGGGGGGGTATGACGGAAACAGGGCACCCCCCCCCCAGCATATACTGCTGTCTGGGCGCCTGGGAAGGTTACCCCAACCACATCACAAGCAGGGGGAGTGCGCTGTGGCCGTCATCAAAAGCAGGCTTCGTCCCCACAGAAACGGTTTCATTTCGGCAGGGAAGGCACGCAGGGCGCCAGCACGCATTTCCAAGTCCCGCCAAATGAAACCGGGGCCCAGCCGGCCTGCAGAGCCTGCCGTGGCTTCGGGACCCCAACTTTAAAGACATAGATCTCAGCGTTCCCTGAAAACCCCCGTCATCACGGCAAAAAGGGCGTTCCTTCACCCCTTTCCTGCTCCCCCCCCCCAACTGGCCAGAGCCGGGGACAGGCCTGAGTGTGAGCCGCCTACCAAGGGGGGTTTATTACGCAAAGTTATGAGTTGGTTTTTTTTGTTGTTTTGTTTTTTTTCATTTTACGCCGCCATCAACAACAGCTTCCACAAGGGCCTGGCCCGGCTGGACCGGGCGGGGGTCCCTCGATCAACTCTCCGCGGGTGCAGAGCCCGCAGCCCCACCCCCACCCCCCCCACCTCGCCCCGGGGCCAGGGAGCGAGTGGCAACGTTTTGGGAAAGGGTGGTGGCTCCCCGCTCCCCCTGCGAGGCACATCTGACCTGTGGAGAGGGCTTCCTTTTCCCGCCCGCCCCGGGGAGGCTGCGCGCAGCCTATGTCATGGGATCGGTGCCCTTCTCCCCGGCAAACGGCCCGCACCCCTGAGGCTGGGCGCCGGGCTCCCCGATGCCGAGGATGCCGAGTCCGGGCTGTTCGCCAAGGCGCCCGTTTCCCCCGCAAGCGGCCCCGGGGCTGCAAGAGCGGGGCTCCCTCCCCCCCCCCCCCCCCCCCGCCCCGCGCCCTCTGCGCAAGGCCTGCCCTGGAGAGGGGCTCCCTGGAAACCTCTTCATTAATATTTAATTATCCGCTAACTAGCAAAGTGAGAAATGCACTTACCGTCCTCAGGAGTCGCCCTGAACCCCCGCGGCGACCCGCGGCGGGCAGGTCGGCAGCCTTGCCCTTGCCGGAGACCGCCGGGCGCAGCCCGCGCCGCGCCATCCCGCCCGCGGCGGCCAGGCCCTCGGCCACCGGCCCGCGTTCGGGGCTCCGGACGCTCCCCTTCCCACCCCCCACCCCCGCGCCACCCTTCGCCGCAGAGAGCGCAGCGGTGCCCGCTCCCCAAACTCCCCCCCCCCCCCCCGCCGCCGCCGGGCAGGTCGGCTCTGGGACGGCGGCGCGGGCGAGGCACACGGCCAGGCCGCACTCCCCCGCGCGCCGCGCCGCGGACTGCGCCCTCCCCCTCCCGCTCCCGCTCCGGCTCCCCGGCCCTGAAACCCCGGCCCTCGCCGGAGAGGGGCTCCGCGCGCGGGACCCGGTCTCCACGCGCCCGCCCGCCCGCCACCCGCCACCCGCGCCGCGAGGGACCTTTGTCCCGGCCGAAAACGAAAGCGCGCCGGGCCGGGGGCGCCCACGCCCCGCCGCCGAGGGCCAGGCGCGCACGCCTCGCGACTTTCTCCAAGTTCACGTGCAGCCCCGGCGGGCGGGCGCCGAGGCCCCGAACTTGCAGCGCCGGGCCGCCGTGCGCGCTGCGGCTCCCTCCGGGGCGGGCTGGGGGCGGCGGGCGGCGCGGGCCCGGGCACAATGGGCGCCGCCGGGCGGGCGAGCGAGCGGGCGGGCGGGCGCGGGGACGGCGCGGGCCTGGCTCCGGCGCGGCCCGGGCGCCGAATGCGGAGGCGGCGGCGGGCACAGACGCGCCGCGCGCCCGGTGCATGCTAATGGCCGGCGGCCGCGCCATGAATTATTCAGCGGCGGCGCGGAGAGGGGAGCGCGGCGCGGAGGGCGGCCCGGCCCGCGCTTCCCCCGCCGCCGCCGCCGAGCCGCCCGGCCGC
The DNA here is from genome assembly GCA_027563665.1 of Antrozous pallidus. NCBI lineage: Eukaryota > Metazoa > Chordata > Mammalia > Chiroptera > Vespertilionidae > Antrozous > Antrozous pallidus. Next base: position 118,327,631 of record CM050513.1, on the reverse strand, counting down.
TTCCCAAACTTTGCCCGGTCGGCACCGAGGCCGAGGCCCCCGCGGCTCCTCCGTCCCCGCCGGAGCGCGCCAGCCGCGCTGCCCCCGCGGCCGCCGATTTTATGTCTTTTGTCTCGGAGTTGGCACCTGTCCCAGAGAGCGCGTTTCCCTGCCCACCCCTTCGCCGCCGGAGCGGGGCGGGGGCGGGGGAAGGGGGGACCCGGGGAGGAGGGGGAGGAGGGAGGGGGGGAAAGCGAGGCGCCCAGGGCCCCCCGCAGCCCCGAGAGACCGCCTGGGGGAGGGGGGCGACGGCCGTGCCCGCGAGCCCGGCGCCCCCGTGCCGCGGAGAGGTGGGAGCTTCGGCTGTGCCCGGAATACCAACGCGGCCTCCCGGGGGGGGGGGGGCCGCCATGCCCACTGCGGGCGCGGACAGGGCGCGGCCCCCTCCCGCTTCCCCCCTCCGCCTCCCCCCTCCGCCATGCACCCTCCTCGCAGGGCCCCGAGCACGCGGGCGGGGCCGGCGGCGCGAGCAGCGGATTCGCCGCCCGGGCCCCCCGCGCCTCGCCCCGCAGCCCCCGCGTGCGCGCTCCCGCGGGCACGCCGCCCTGGGCGCTCCCCGCCCGCGCGCCCCCGACCCGCGGCCCCTCGCGCGCGCCAGGCAAGGGGCACGGCGCTGCGGGAACCCGGCCGCTCTCTGCACGGAGCCCCGGAGCCCGCGCACCCCAGGGCCGGGGTGGGGGGTGGGGGGAGGGCGGCAGCGCCAGCTCAGCCCGCCCGCCGCCCTGGCACGGAGGCGGCCGCTGGAGCGCGTTCCGCGGCTGCGCTTCGAGGCCCCGGCTGCCATGATTGCAGGCAGCGGGGCGCGCGCGCAGGCTCCGGCCCAGCTTGGGGACCCCCCACCCCGCACCCCAGCGGACCCACAGCCCCTGTTCGCGCCGCGGGCAGCCGCCGGCGTCGCCGGGCCGGGCTTTTCGGGGCCCGGTGTGCGCCATGGAGCTCTAGATGAGGCTCCAGCACGGAGTTCAGGGTCATCAGTAGCAAACGGTGTCCTCCGGGGCCAGGCGCGTGCCAGGGGGGGGGCTCCGTAGGGTCTCCCCGGCTGCCGCGGGCCCTGCGGAGCGAGCGGCGCCTGGCGCAGTGGGGCAGGGGATCTGGTGAGGTGGAGGGGAGGCGCGTCCTGCGCCCAGAGATGGAGGGGTGCCCGAGGCGCCTTGCAGAGGTGAGAGAATCCTCACCGTGCCCGGGGAGGCGTGGGATGGGCGTGGGCACCGTGCCCGAGCCGCTGCCCAGCTGCGAGCTCGCTCTTCCTTCTGCACAGAGACGCTCGCTGCTCCAGGGCCGGGGCGCAGAGCTGCGGGAGAAGTTACAGGCCGCAGCTCTGCTCTCCCAGCCCGAGGACACTGCTGCGTGGGGCTCCTTCCCGCGCCCCTGCAGGGAGTCGCCCCTGGCCAGGCTCCAGCGTCCAGGCAGGGTCAGAATGCCTGCGAGGCCAGGGCGGCTTTTGTTCCCGGCTCTGCGGGGCCCCTGAGTGTTACCCCTCCGCCCCAGAGGGGTCAGCTTGAGCTTATGGCACTAGGAGACCCCGACACGGGGTCACTGTGTTCGTAACCCCATCTTCCTGCCAGGGCAGCCCCCGCTCCCAGCCAGATGGGCCTGGCTGGCCTCAAGCACCATTACTGGCCCGGAGAAAGGAGGCCTCCTCGGCCCCATCCCAATGGTTCTGTCCCCCCCCTCCCCCCCAGCCCCAACCGGCCTTGGCATTCTCACCACAGTGTCCCTACGTCACATCTCGCCATTTCTGCGAACCAATGGAAACCTGCCTGCTGTCATAAATATATATACATTTTTTATGCTATTGGCAAATTCAAAAGTTCCTCGCGTGGCCACCTCCCAGAAAACTCCATCCAGGTTGGGCTGGACTGCCCGGGAGAGGGGAGCGGGCCGCCCTGGCCAAGGCCGGCGGGGGGCCACCTCCGCTGCCCGCCGCCCACCTCTGAGGCTCCCTAGACCCCCATGACCTTGGCCTTGAGTTGTGCTGCCCCCACTCCGTGACACACACATGCTGGGGGGGGGAGGGCAGAAGGGAAAGGGTAGGCCACCTCCAGAAATCTTCCGAGAGGGCTTTCCCGGGTGAGACACGGGCTGTGGCCTCTTCTTTCCAGGGACGAGCTTTCTCTCTTTCCCGGGAGGAAAGGCAACTTGGGGAAAGGGATCAGAAATGTTTTCCATTCATCTTTTCACCCAAGTCCTGACCGACTTTCACTTTCAACGGCTGCTGACAAGCGGCAGAGCCCCGGCCACTCCATCAAGCGAGGGGTGTGCGCCCCCCTTCTGCAGCAGAGACAGGGGCCTCTGGCGCCCAGTCCAGGGCCGGGCCGGGAGCTGGGGGTGCAGGCATTCTGCCCCCCCCCCGTTTCCTCCCAAAAGGCTGCTCTCCCAGCCGCCCCCATCCGAGCAGCACCGGGGACAGACAACCTCGCGTGTCTGGCCCAGTCCTTTATCCTTCATCGTTTACCTCACTACCCTCAGCCCCGCCGGACAGGGTGCGGGCAGTAAGGAAACAGGGCCCCACAAGACAAGTTCAAAGCTCCGGGTCCCTGTGCGTCCCCTCCTGCTCCAGCCACACCCAGGAGGAACCCAACCCTGTAGGCCATTGTCACCCCCTCTGCCCCATCTCTATCCTGGATGGTTCAACTGCTTAAAAAATAATAATAATACGCAGATTAAAGGCACTTTGTGGTTTAGCAACTTCGGGGGCTGCAGAGCCACACACACAAAAAAAATGCTTTAAAGAGTGGACTGAACGCAGAGGTGGAAACATCGTGGAAGCCGGGCCTTTTGACGCCGAATCTTGTTTCGCTGAAATAATGAGCAAGCTGAGGAACAACGGAATGGGGATCTTACAAATAAATACACGGTTCCTGTCCCCACGGAAAACCGTCCCCATACGCAGAGCCTGGAAGTGCCGCCTAGCACACACTCTCTCTCTCTCACACACACACTCCGGCGTGCCACAACCACAGGGTAATCTATTTATAATCACTCTGCTAAGCACCCGAAATATTACAACCAGGGTGATATATGTTTTGTGATTAAATGGGTGGATTAAAACATTGAATTAAAAAAGCCACAAAGAGAAAGAGATTATCTTCCATTATGCCCCTTCCAACTCCTGTTCCGTGGGCACACACACACACACACACACACACACGCTTGACAACTATGTCATTACGGGAGGCCGTGACGGGGTGCCCGGACACCCGCTTGGCAATTTCCACCTGAAATCATCGTGTCACCGGGCCACCAGCTAACCTTCCTATTAGCTCATTTTTTCCCCCCTCACGCTTCCACAGTCATCAGTTCACTTAACGCTATTTCTCCCCTCCCCATTATGATTTGATAAAACAAGAAACTGAGTGAATCAGAAAAATAGTCTGGAACACACACTGCTTTTTTAAAAAAAAAATAAAAATAAAAATCCCCTCTTCCTTGGCACGGACGGAGAGAGGACTTGGTTGCAAATTCAGGAATCAAACACCAGCACGGGTGATTGTGTTGGGGGCGATTGCGGCTGGTTTTTAAAGTCTTTTCCGAGTGGGCTGGGACCGCCGCCCGAGAACGCACGGGTCTGCTTTGCGTTAGGACGGACCGACGGGTTTCCGAGGAGCCGGCGTGCCCTGCCCCACGCGGACCCGAGGTCAGATACGGGAAAACTCAGTCACCCGGGGCTCCCGCTACACCAGGATGTTTATAGTATCGGCCTCATGCCGTTATTTTTTCCTGATTCCTCCCGAGATCTATTGGGAATGCGACAGGCACTTCCTGCTCGGCCTCCGGCGCGCCCGGGACCCGGCTCAGCCCCGCCAGCCCCAGGCGGGCCGGGCCGGAGCGGGGCGCTTCAGTTTAGCTTCCCTTTTCCCCACGCGGGGACCTTCGCCAGGTAACCGTTGTCTGGGTCCCAGGCATTCCCGGAGCGAGCGAGTGAGCAGATGCGTTTCATCTAATTCAGGCAGCCGGGCGAGTGTGAGTGGAAACTTACATTTTTCACTTGGGTTTCAAACGTGCAACCCGCACGGCCCGGAAAAACGCGGACTTTCCTGGCGGCCCCATCAACTCCAGGCCGCTTCCTCCGTGACCCCTCGTGTCCTCTGGAGGAACCGGTGGCGGCTCCGGAGCCCGGGGTGCTGTGCAGAGAGAGGCGAACCCGGCCGGGGGAATTCCCCTCTCCGTCTCTGCGTTTGCAGGCCTGGGGCTCCGTTTGCACCGGCCCGTTTGTGAGGACTTGTCCCGCTTTGTGGAAGCTTCGTTCCGACTCCCGGTGATTTACACGCAAGCCGATCAGCACCGATGACCCCGGGGCAACCGCTCCTCACCCCGCGCGTGGAGGCGGCGGGGACGCCTGCTAGTTTAGCTAGAAGCAAAACCCAGCACAGAGTGCAGCCCTTTGCGGGGTCTCGCGCTGGGGAAGGGGATGTGAGTCGCAGTCAGTAAAAAAGGGTCTTTCCTTCTGAGCATAATGAAGCAATTTTCCAAACCTTTTGCTTTTTTCACTCGGTTTTATGTCAAACTTGGCGTGACAACCAGCAACAGAAACGAAGCCCTGGCCGGGAGCGAGCATGTTTGGGGGATAAAGCACAGAGGGGGGGATTTGCGCCCGCAGCCCCCACCCCGCACCCCAATAAAACCCAGACGCTGGCAGGCTGTGTCTGGATGTCCTTTCATTTTTAAAAAAAATATATAAAGAACAGACTCTGCGGGCCCACAGCTGACAGTGATCAGCACCACGTCCCACGCTCTCCCGCCCGACAGCGGCCCCCCCCGCGTCCCCGGCCCCCCGTTTGTTTAGAAGCCCCTGTGAGCAGCTGTTTCATCGTCCTCCACACACCTTGCAAGTCCACACACTCGCTTTCCACAACGTGTTGCCTATGTGTGTGTATTTTTTTTTTAAAAAGGCTACCAACCCTGGGAGCATTCCTAAGAAGTTAATTATTATTTTTCAAATAAAAGAACATAAAACAACGAGGAGTCTCCATAAATGTGTGTTCAATCACACACATGTCTGACTGTGGGAACAGGCCGTAGATGAGACACAGATGCTCGTGTGAAAAATCCTCCCTCGCAGATAGGAATTGCAATTAATAACTGCATTCCGAAGTAGTAACCGCACGGGTCGGAAAGCAGGCACTACGGGTGCCGGCCCTACGGGTGCCGACCCATGTCCCCGGGAGAACACGCACACACCACACCCCCCACAAAGGGCCGAGCCGCGGCCGTGAGTCTGTTGGGGAGTGGGGGGGGGGGGGGAAGAGCAAAAAGCACATTTGAAAACTCAAAGTTACCTTTCAGAGAGAAAGTGGGTGCTGCATTTATGTTAGTCTCTCAGTCCTGCAATTTCTAAAATAGAGTGATCACAAATTGGGAAATTAACATCCTTCCAAAGAATTCATTGTGCCACTTACAGCCGATTTTTTATGAGCAATTAAAGATAAGTTAGCGTGCGGAGTTTGTTGCTGGGAGAAGGTACGGATTTCCACAAAAAGTGAAAGGACATCAGCAAACGGGAAAGGAATTTCACTCCCCAAATGTCTCAGGAATGCCTTCCTCTCTCCCGCAGTGGAAAGCCTTGATTTATTTGAAGTATTTTTAGATCTTATTAATCCTTTATAGGGGTCTGAAAGAGTCGTTATTTTAATGACCACATATGCTTTTTAAATCACATCTAAGGAGAATGTAGCCATTAAAAACTTAAAGCAATTTTAAACTTTAAAAACTGTCAAATGTTTATTTAAAAAAAATTTTTTTAAAACAATGCTGAAAGGCTCGTGAAAGTCAGTTATATATATTTTTTTCATCCCCAACAAATGGAATGAGAATTGTAGGATGCTTTCCTAGCCGCTCGGCTCTCCGGCGATCTAGGTAAAGTATGAGCCCTTTAGGAAAAAAAGGGGGGGGCAGGGGAAAGAAAATAAACCCAGAGTTGGAACTCAAACGGTGCATTGTTAAATTGCAAGGGACAGCAAGAACTTTTTGAAAAAGAAAAAAAAAAACCCCAGGCTTCACAGGTCACTTCTTTAGAATGATTGCAGCAAAGCTCAGCTGCCCGCAGAAGGGACGGAATGAGGGATGGGGGCGCCAAGGATAAGTTGTTTGAAATTTGACCACACGGGTCTTATTTATTTAAATACTCCCATTTTATTTTTTTTAATCTAATACAATTTCCAGACAGCACAGGTAAGTACTTTGCTTTCTACATAATGAGTTTCATTTTCCAGACATGGTCTAAACAGCTCAGCTTTTCGGTCCCGAACAAAAAGGCAAGGTTAAGGTCAGATTTTTCATACATTCCCTTTCCACAAAAAGTGGAGAATGTCTTAACTAAATTTATGGCTGCGAGACAGGATCCTGTTTAATGGCTGCAGAGGAAAAAAAAATGCTAAAAAAGCAAGCCGTGCTTTGTTCTGCCTCGCTCCTCGCTGTGCAGAGAGCGACTTTGGGTGTAATTCCTAATGCTCAGAAAACGTGAAGTTTCGTGCCCCGTTTTGTTTTTAACCAAAAGGCGAGGATGAGATAAACACTCTGACCAGGGGCGCCGTGAGTTTGGAAAGTAAAAAGCCATCTAAGGAGGAGAAAATAAAAATACAGGGTGAACATGTTTTTTTTTTTTTTAAATGCCTTTCCAAACCCCGAGCGGGCACTTTCCCTCCGGGGCTGGCCCCGGAGGATGCTGGCGGGGAAGGAATGTTGGAAACTATCACCCAGCGCTTGTGCTTTCCGTGATATCTTATCTGCTAACCAGTTTTTCAACTCTGCCTTCTAAATATCCGGCTTCCCGGCCGCCCTGCCCAGCCCCCCTCATCCAGGGGGAGGCTCTGGACACAGAAACTGGCGCCTGCATCCCGCACACTCATAACTCCTCTGAAATTAGCCGTCTCCTGCACGTAGGCCGCCGGAAATGTCTCGGAGGCCTCGCGGCCTCGCCGGGGAGCCCCTCGCGCTGGGAAAAAGTTCTGGGCCCACACCTGGACTCACAGGCTCGGAAAAATTAACCAGCTGTGGCCAAAAAGCAACACGCCCCGCCACCCCGACAGTCTGCGAGGAACACAGGGCCCTTTGACGTGCGTGACGAGAAGACATAAATAAACCCGCTCCCAGGCAGGCGGCCTGAATGAGCCTTTCAAGACGGCCCCGAGGTGCCTCCAACCCCAATATCGGAACATTAAATGTTAGCGACACAGAAACGTCCCAGGGGGGTGTGTGTGAGCACGCAGGCACTTGAAAAGTAAGTGTGTGCATATGTGCGCACATGCATATGTGTGTGCTGTGTGCACACATGATGTGGCTGTGCGTGTGCCGTGCATACACGCATGTGGCTGTATGTGCCGGGTACACACACGTGCCTGTGTGTGTGTGGAAACAGAAGTTTTTGCTGCCCTTCTGGGTGTGGGGCCCACTTGAGGTGCTGGGGAACCCCGAGCTAGGCTCGGGGCAGGCCCTACCTGTGCTCTTGGGGTCACCCCCTTTTTCCTCCCACACAGGCAGCCGCCCAAAGCCAGCAAACACGGAACCCGCCGGAGAGAACGAGATCCGAGCTCAGATAGAGCAAAGCGCTCCCCGCAAGAGAGAGAAAATGGTGCTTGCTCCCCGCCACTGGGACAAAGCAGGCAGGCGGGGTTGGGGTGGGGGGTGGAGGCCAGGGGCTAAGGAGACTACAGATGGGGCGGATGGGCTTGGGTTCGGGTGCCCCAAATCCTGCCCCCAGCCAGCAGGCCACTACACACGGAGCCCGGCCTTGGCCTGAAGGTCTCCAAACCCTCCAATCCAACCCCCCAAACCAGAGTCCGTCCTGCGGTCCTTCCAGAGGCCGGAGCCTCTGTCTCCTGCAGTTTCTCACCAGGTGTGGCCCACGCCCTCCCTCCTCACAGCCAGGGGGGGGGGTTGATGAAGTGCAGCTCAGCAAAAACACCCCACATGCCAGAAAGTGCCAGGTACCCCAAAGCTGCTGAATGTGAGACAGAAAACAGCCAACCGGGGGGAGGGGGATCTGGGCGGTCAGGAGAGCACCTTGTATGTGCACACCGCACCCATCTCCGGGGTCCCGGCGCCTGAGAGGAAGAGGGAACCGCCTTGTCCCCCCCCCTCCGCATTCCTTCAGGGCCAGGGGGAGGAGGCCGATAGAGGGAGCGGGCCTGGGCCGAGGCTGCCCAGACCGGGGGCCTCCAGCCCCGCAGGCACACACAGCACCGTTATTTTTTATATTCGCTTCTTTTAAAGAAAAACACCACCATCCCCCTCACCGCACTCCCTCACACATAGGCGTATTTTATAGGTGAGCGCAGCTCCCAAGAAAAACAGAGCCTCATTGAAATCTGGGCCCCAGAACAGCCAGAGCCGGCCAGCTCCCGTGACCTCCCTCCCCCACAGCCGGCTTCGGTCATCCGAGGCGTCCACCCTTCCCTGCCAGGTGCATCCTGGCCGCCCCCTCCCGCCCGGGGAAGAATGGACCTCCGGTGTGAAATCGCAGACACAGCTCCCCCGGGGCTGGGGGCCTCCCCACAAAGCCGCTCACCTGAGCGGAGGGGTCAGCGGCCCCGTCCGCCGCCCTTCCCGCAGCCCGCACCCTGCGCAGGGCAGCCCGGCCATGCGGGGGAGCGGGCTCGGAGGACCCGGGGAGCCCCTGCCTGGGTCTCAACACAAAAGGGCCCGGAGAATCGGGGCCCCCCACCCCCACCCCGCAGCCAGAATCTCTCCTGGAGGGTGGCCTGGGCACCAGCATTCTGCAGGGGCAACCACGTGCAGAAACATCCTGAGAAAAGGGGAAGGGAGGTGGACGGGAGGAAGGACGGCAGGAAGGACGTGAGGACAGGGGGAACTGGGGGTTTGGGGACTGGTTCTGTGCAGGGGATCCCAGCAGAGCCGGGCTCCACAGCTGCCCTTTGCAGCGGAGGTCTGCACCCCCTCCCCCAGCCCCGGGCTCCCCCCCTCCCCCCCCCCCCCCCCCCCCCCCCCCCGCACGCAGCCCCCGCTGCAGCTCCGGCCTCATTACCGCGGGGCCCGGTCTCTCCGGGGCCGGCCTCCACGTCAGAACATTCCACTGCACAAAGGCCAGGCTCGGGAACAAACTCCCCGTTTGAAAAAAGTCTCCCTGGAAAAGCGGGGCGAACAAAACTATGAAAAAAGCGAGAGGCAGCGCGGAGGCCTCGCGGCTCGGCCAAGGACGAGGGAGCCGCTGCCGCCGACCAAGGCCGGCCTCCCAGGCTCCTTTCTCTGCTTCCTTTCTGCGCCTAATTACGGGAGAAAGTGCTTTCGGGAAAAAAAACACACACACACACAGACAAAAACCTTTAAAATTAAAACAGAGTTACAAAAGCTAAGTCTCAAAAGCTTTCTTAAAAAAGACAAAAACCTTTAACATTAAAAAAAGTTACACAAGCTAAGTCTCAAAAGCTTTCTTAAAAAAAGACAAAACCTTTAACATTAAAAAAAAGTTACAAAAGCTAAGTCTCAAAAGCTTTCTGAAAAACAGACAAAACCTTTCAAGTAAATTAAAAGTTACACAAGCTACGTCTCAAAAGCTTCCTGGGATAAATAGCGGGACTTTGTCCAGCGTCTGGGGCGCAAGCGGGGGGCGCAGGGCATGGAGGGGTGCAGGCCTGAACGGGGCCCCGACCTCATCACATCTGGGGTCACAGGGCGCCCCGGGATTCTGGGCAGATTGGATTCGGCGGAGGGAGCCGCTGCAGAGGGGCTGGGGGCCCTGCTTCCTCCCCGGCCCCGCGGTCTGGGCTCTGCTGGGTCAGCTCCCCTCTGTGGTCTGCAGGGTTCCGGGCAGAAATCAAGAACTTTCTTTCCCGGAGACGGGGACACTCGGCGCGGCAGCCCCGTGCTCGCTGCACCGCCGCCGGGGCCGCTGGCGCGGGTTCGCTCCGGCTCTGCAGGCGGGCGGCCTCCTCCAGGCGGCCCCGGGCTCGCATGCGGGCGGCGGGCTGAGCCCGCGGGGCGGTCCGGGGGGCGTCAGGCCCCGAGTCCGGGGCGTGCGGGGGGGGCGTGGCCTGCAGCGCGGGCGCGTGGCTCGGGCCACGTGGAACCGTGTCGGTGCCGTGTCCGCAGCGGGGCCAGGCAGGGCCGAGTCCGGATCCGATCCGAGGCGAGCCCGGGGCCAGGTCGGCATGCGTCCGCGCCCGCGTCAGGCTCTCCGCAGCGGGACGAGGCTGAGGCTCGGCTCCGCGTCCGAGTGCGCATCCCCGTCCGAGTCTGAGGGAGAGCGGGGTCCGGGTCCGGGTCCGAACCCGAGCCCGAGCCCCCGGCAGAGCCAGGCTCTGTCCGGGTCCAAGTCCGAGCCCGAGCCGGAGCCCCTGGGGCAGGAGGCGGCCCGGGTCCCAGTCCGCGTCGGGAGGGAGTCGGGTCGGCTGCGCAGCCGGGAGGGGCCGGCGCGCGGACGGAGGTGGGGAGTCTGAGGTTGGGGCGCGCCAGGCGGAGATCGCGGTTCCCAGCCAGGTCTGAGTCTGAATCCCGAGCCGAGCCTGGGGCCAGGGTCGGGGGAGTCCGCGTCCGGATCAGTATCCGAGTCTGTGCTCCGGGCCGAGCGGAACCCGGTCCAAGCCGCGGTCCATGTTGGAGTCCGACTCCTCGGAGGCAGCCGCGGCACGGGCCCCGTTAGCCAGGGTCGGACGTGGTCGCCGGGGTCCCACAGCGTGTCCGGGGAGAGCGGGGATCCGAAACCAGGGAGGCGGCAGCGCGCGCCCCCAGCTGGCCGCAGTCCGGGCCTGTGGTCCGTTCATGTCCGAGTCCGCGACGGAGTCCGCGGTGGGGGTTCGTGTCCGGGTCCGCGGTGGGGGTTCGTGTCCGGGTCCGCCGTGTGGGTTCGTGTCCGGGTCCGCGGGGGGGGTTCGTGTCCGGGTCCGCCGTGTGGGTTCGTGTCCGGGTCCGCGGTGGGGGTTCGTGTCCGGGTCCGCGGTGGGGGTTCGTGTCCGGGTCCGCGGCAGCAGTGGCGGCGGCCGCGGCACGCACTCCATTCGGCCGCGGTGGGGGCCTTGGTCTCGGGGTCTGACGTCTCCCGGAGCCAAAGCGGAGTTCGCGGTCCGAGGTTGTGGTCCGGGTCAGAGTCCGAGTTTGACTCCATACTCGTGTCCGGGGCGGACCCGAGGGCCGCGATCGCACGCCGCCGCTGCGGTGTCCGAGTCACGTCCGCGATCCGGGCAGCGGCGCGGACTCAGCCGCCGGTGGATCCGCCCGGGGCCGCCGGGCCGGCATGTGCCCCAGGGAGCGCAGCCCGGGCTGGGGTCCGCGCCGAGTCCGTGCAAGGGGTTGGGGTCCGACATCGTGCCGCGTCCGAGGTCGGATCTGGGGTCTGTGTCCGAGCCCGCGTCCCTGCCCGGGAGAGCCTGGGTCGGAGCCGCTGCCCGTACCGGACCCTCGTCCGCAGCGTCTGCAGCAGCGGCGGCGGGCGCGCGCGCACTGCGATTCACCGCTGTTCGCGTTTCGAGTCCGTGCCCGAGGGCGTGTCCTTGGTCCGGGTCCGTGGTCGGGGTCCTCGTGGAAGGCCGGATCTGGGGTCTGTAAACGAGTCCCCATCCGTGTCCCGGGGAAAAGCTAGGTCGGAGCGGCGGTCCGAGTCCGTATCGGAGTCCGCGGCCGCGGCTGCAGCGGCGGGGGCGGGACGCGCATGCGCACTACAGTCATCCACAGTGCAGCTTGGCGTCCAGAGTCCGCGGTGCGGGTTCCTGTCCGAGTCCGAGTCCGCGGTGCGGGTTCCTGTCCGAGTCCGAGTCCGCGGTGGGGGTTCCTGTCCGAGTACGAGTCCGCGGTGCGGGTTCGCGTCCGAGTCCGAGTCCGCGGTGCGGGTTCCTGTCCGAGTCCGAGTCCGCGGTGGGGGTTCGCGTCCGAGTCCGAGTCCGCGGTGGGGGTTCGCGTCCGAGTCCGAGTCCGCGGTGCGGGTTCGCGTCCGAGTCCGTGGTGGGGGTTCGCATCCGGGTCCGTGGTGGGGGTTCGCGTCCGGGTCCGCGGTCCGGATCCGCGGTGGGGGTTCGCGTCCGGGTCCGCGGCAGCAGTGGCGGAGGCCGCGGCACGCGCTTCGATCAGCCGCGGTGGACGGGGTCTGGCGTCTCCGGAGCCAAAACAGAGATCTCTGTCCGAGGTTGTGGTCCGGGTCAGAGTCCGAGTTTGACTCCATACCCGTGTCCGGGGCGGACCCGAGGGCCGCGATCCCACGCCGCCGCTGCCGCCGTGGGATCCGGGCAGCGGCGCGGGCTCAGCCGCCGGTGTATCCACCCGGGGCCGCCGGGCCGGCACGTGCCCCAGGGAGCGCAGCCCGAGCTGGGGTCCGCGCCGAGTCCGTGCACGGGGCTGGGGTCCGACATCGTGCCGCGTCCAAGCCTGCGTCCCTGCCCCGGGAGAGCCCGGGTCGGTGCCGCTGCCCGTACCGGACCCGCGTCCGCAGCGTCTGCGGTGGTGGCGGGCGCGCGCGCTGCGATTCCCCGCGGTTCGCGTTTTGGGTCCGTGCCCAAGGACTGTCCGTGTCGAGGTCCGCGTGGGAGGCCGGCTCTGGGGTCTGTGGCCGAGTCCCCACCCGTGTCCTGGGCAGAGCCTCGGTCGGAGCGGCGGTCCGAGTCCGTATGGGAGTCCGTATCGGAGTCCGAATCGGAGTCCGAGGCGGCGGCGGCGGGGCGGGGCGGGGCGCGCATGCGCACCAGAGTCAGCCACAGCGCAGCTTGGCGTCCGTGTCCGTGGTTCGGTCCGTGTCCGACCCTGGGCCCGCGTCCAAGTCCAGATTCGGGTTGTGAAAGTCCGTGTCCGTGTTCCGGGTCGAGCTTCAGTCCGAGTCCGCGTTCGCGTCCTCAGCGGCGGGAGCGCGCGCTGCGATTAGCCGCGATCCGAGCTTTGGGGTCCGCACCCGAGGTCGGGTCTGGGGTCCGCCTCTGAGCCCGAGGCCGGGATTGGGGCTGGGGTCCGCGTTTGAGTCCGTCTGTATCCGAGCCCACGTCTGCGTCCAGGCGGTCCGAGCCCTGCGGTCCGAGCCGCCGTCTGTACCCGAGTCCGCATCGGCGGCGGGGACGCCGCGATGAGCGGTATTCCGGGCTCGGAGTCCCTGCCGAGCCCGGGGTTGGGGTCCGGGTCCGCCTCCGCGTTCGCCGGCGTCCGCGTTCACACGCTCGCCCGGAGAGAACTCGGTCCGAGCCGCCTCCGTATCCGAGTCCGGGTCCGCGCCGCCGTGAGCCGCCGGCCATGCTGGGTCCGAGCTTGGTCCGGGTCTGACTTGTCCGCGTCCGAACCGGGATGCGGTCTGTGTCCGATCACGGGTCCGCATCCCGGGTCCGCATCTGGTGCCGCACCCGGGGAGAGCCTCGCCGGAATCCGCTGTCCCTTCCCGCCCGCATCCGCCTCCGAGCCCGCCCCGAGCCCGCGGCGCCGCAACGAGCCGCCAGCCGAGCTTGGGGTCCGAGCCCGCGACCGCGTCCGCGTCCGGGGCAGCGCCGCGGTCCGAACCTCGGTCCGAAGCCGAGCCCGCAGAGCCGGGCCGCAGCCGGCGTCCGGGTCCCGTCCTCGGAGGCAGCACGCGCCCCAATTAGCTGCGGGCGGGCGGCCGCATTGAGGGCGAACAAAGGGCACGACCCGGGGTCAGGGAGTCGGGGCCGGCGCCCGCCGCTTTGTCCGCGGTGTTGTTTGCTTTGCCGAACGAAGCGCACAATATAGTGACTAAAGCGGATTAGAGGGTCGCGCCCCGGAGGCCGGGGACCTCCCAGCCCGGCGCCTCCCGGGCGGGCCGGCTGCCGGTGCAGACCCCGGGCCCGGGGCCTCGGGGAAACTGGGGGGCCGCGGGGAAACTGGGGGCCTCCCGGCCCGGCACGGCTCGGCACCGCTCCCCGGCGCCACGCGGCGGCCGAGCCCGCAGCTCAGAGCATCGCCGGCTGGGCCTTTGGAGCCCACTGGACAGGGTGGTATTTCCTGACTCCCCCGTTTTTTAAAGATCGCACTCCCCCCAGCACTGCCTGTCCCGGGCCTGCGTCTCACAGGGAGCAGAGGCCGTTGGCTGCGGGCAGATATTTTACACGGAAACAGATTTCCCACATCACAAACCCCTGCAGCGATCGGGTTCGGAAATGCCCACCTGTGGCCTGACACAGCCCGGCGGGCACCCTGTGGTCAGCCAGCCACCTAAGGTGCGGAAGAGCATTTTGTGATGCAAAAGTCTGAGAAGTAAGGGCCACTGGGAGAAAATATTCTTTCTCTTTCTTTTTCTTTCTCTTTCTTTTTTTCTCTTTCTCTTTCTTCCTTCCTTCTTTCTCCTTCTTTTCTTTCTTTCCTTCCTTCCTTCCTTTTTTTTTTTTGAGAGAGCAAATGATGACTATATAAATAAACCACTACAATTTCCACCCAAAGTCTCCAGTCCATCATCTGGCGTTATGAATTCAAGTCCTATAAACCTCTCCGACGGGCACTTTTATTTTTTAATTTTTTAAAATATATGTTATTGATTTTTTACAGAGAGGAAGGGAGAGGGATAGAAAGTCAGAAACATCGATGGGAGAGAAACATCGATCGGCCGCCTCCTGCACACTCCCCACTGGGGATAAGCCCGCTGCCAAGGTACATGCCCTTGACCGGGATCGAACCTGGGACCTTTCAGTCCGCAGGCCGGTGCTCCATCCGCTGAGCCAAACTGGTTTCAGCCGACAGGCACTTTTAAATCGCCCCTAAAAACCAAGCAGTCCCACAGAAAGTAGAAACCCACGTTCGAGCAAAGTCTCACGAAGGAACCAAGAAGCAGAGCGCTGGTTTCTTCTTTCCCCTTTCTTGATGCTGTTGTTTAGGGGACAAAAATATTTCTCCTTACATTCATAAAAAAAAATCCTGAGTTTTTTTTTTTTAATGCTATGGCTGTGCAAACGTGTGTTTGGTTAGGGAATCTATGTCGTGTTTGATGAACTAGCCACCTCTATGCAAATCTTTTTAAGGGAATGTACGATATTTACGTACTGTACCTATTTGTGGGCCTGATGAATATTTCTGCTCGGCACCATCTAGCCGCAACTTCTGACGGAAAATATGTCATTTGTCTCTGTTTCCACTCACAAGCCTTTAAAGAGGAGTACCCCCCCTCCTTATAAAAACACCATGTGTTAGAGGAGGCATAGCTAAGTCTAAAGTATAAGCAATTTAGGAGTGAAATATAAAAGATAGATATTTAAGACACAGACCATTTAAGTAGTACGTGTAAAATATAAACAATTCAAGCGTAAAACACATGGAAAAAGAAAAGCACACCTCCATGCCATTATCCAGAAATAATATTCTATTGTACTTCCTTCCCCGCAGCTGAGCTGGGCATTCAATCACATAATTCACACCTACGTTTACAGTTTGCAGAGCCGTGCGTCCCCCATGTTGTTACAAACGCTTTGTCAATGGCATTTTCACGGTGACACAATATTCCCTTCTTTTGTTACATGAAATGTACCGGCCTCCCCTATCCTTCCAGGTCTCACTCCGGGGAAACATGTTCCCCCCGCCGTCACCACCCTGACAACCACAGTCCGGCCCGTAAACTTTGTCTGCGGCGCTCTCTGTTGCCAGGATGCTGGGGCCATTGCGTTGTTCTGAGGGGGATAAGGCAGATCCCTGCAGGCTCCGCTCATCCAACCAAGAACGAACTTGGAAATTCTAGAATTCCCTTCGGATCGATCGCACTGAGTCCAGGAAGCGGGATGGAAAGCAGCTTGCCTCCCTCCCAACCTCCCCCCCCACCACCACCCCCAAGAGGCCGGGAACTTTCGCCTGACAGATTTGTGGGGCCTCGGAAGCACATGCCGGAATTCAGCGAGCATTTGGGAATCGGTGCCGGCCATTCCCTGCCCCCCTCCCCCGCCCGCGGGGGCCAGAAGGCCCAGCACCTCGTTCTCTCCGAGGTGCCGGGGAGACTTTGCTCACCTACGAAGCCGCCGTACTTTGGATTTGGCCCAAGCCACTTAAAACCTCAGGCCCGACTCCCGCTCCATCCTCCCCTCCCCTGCTCTGTCCTGCGTGGAGAAGGTCTGGCCGTCCCCTCCTCCACCTCTGCGCTGGGAGCCCTAGAGCCTGGCATTTTCGGTGTGCCCTTCCTGCGCACACCCTGCTCAGCCCCCCGGCCGGGTCCCCCCTCAGGGCCGAGCTGCAGTTGGTCTGGTGCCTCCCACAAACACGGGGACTCGCGCCTGCCCGCCTAGGTTGAGGCCGGAGAGGAGCGGCGGCGGGCAGGGAAGGACAGACACACAAGGAGGGGAGGGGACCGGACAGAAAGCACCGTGGAGGCAGCCGAAACCAGAGGCCGAGGGACTCCAGGAGGGGAGGCCATGCGTGCCGATGTGACCCCAACTCTCCTGGGCAGGAGGAGGAACCGCTTCCCCTCCCGGTGCCTTTTTTCCTGCCTGATCCCCATTTTCCACAAGGAGCCCACACCGCTTTTCTAACGAGGGAACCATCGCATTGCCGGTACCACTGCATTTCTTAGACGTCACGTAGAGAGAGGCCACCCCGAGAATAAAGCGGGTTGCTGCTAATGAGTTTACGTAAATAACGACCACCCTGCGTGGCCGGGAACGTTATCAAGACGATGATGACGGGAGTTCGAGCGTCTCTAGGGCGTCCCCCCCGCCCCCCTTTTCAGAGAAACGCTTTCAGACAGAAAACGAAACCGGGCAGCTCTGCCGCTGCGATGTTCCTGGGGCCACCCTGGGGGGCCGGACAGACACATCCCTTCTCCTTAGGAACCGGGGAGTCTGAATGACGAGCCCAGGACCTAACCGAGGGCTTTGTGTCTCGGGGCATCCCCGTCCCGGTCCCCCCGTGGCAGCTTCTAGCCCTCCAGGCCAGGCACCATCCTGCAGGGCGGACAGATCCCCCGGGACCGAGTGTGCTTCCTGCATTCCAGGGTTTGTTTTTTCCCCCGTTACCGGAGGGGGTGCCTGCAGCCAGGGTGGAATCGCAATTAGTGAAGATTTTGTGGGGTTTGCTTTTAAATAATGCTATGTACACGGGGCCCCGGTTTCACATACGGGAAAGTAAGCCCCTGAGTTTGGTGGCCTCGGGACGTGGCCCGGCAGAGGTCATGCGGGTACCTCAGCCGGGCAGGGTCTGTCTTTTCTCCCGGCGACAGGAGCCAGGCCCGCAGGGGACGGTGACTCATCGAATGCGGGCCTCCGAGGCTCACGTCCCCAGCAGGACAGGGTGGCCCCCGGGCGCACATGTTTGCCTTATCTTATTTTTCTAAGCGGCCGTTTACCGCCCCAGGAGAACAGCAGATGGGAGAAATCTACAAATCAGATGCATCTGATCCCAGGCCTCTTTCCTTTAAAGCGAGTTACCAGGCGAGTGCTTGCGGGTTTCTCCCCTAAAAGGCAATTTCTACATGTGGGTGTGTGTGTGGTGGGGGGGGGAAGAAAAAAAAAACAGAATTGCCCCCAGCTTGAAAACACCAGGGCTCCGCAGAATGCAAGTCAGATACACCCTTCTTTGTGCTAAAAAACCGCCGTAAGCTGGTTAAAATAAATCAGAGCGAAACGGGGTGAGCTCAGCATATGTCTCCCATCACGCGCGCCTGCAGCCAGACCCACGCGGCCGCCCCCCCTCTGCCCCCGGGGGGTGGGCTCGGGGACGGGACGGGCTCGGGGCGGGATTCTGAGCGGGGCCGCACCAGGGTCCCGGAGCAAACAGATCTACGCTTTTTAGATTCCAAAGACATCCCAGGTTTTAAACAAGGATTAGATTATAAACCGGAGCATGATAAAATGTAATCAACAGGTAAGATGGAGAAATAGGAGACGTTGATTTCCTCCCCGAAAAAATGTCTGGCATCTGGAATTTTTAAGTCGTTAAGTAGATGGCCACATTAAAACAAAACAACAACAACAAAAAACCCCTCTATTTCACTTGCCCTCCTCACAGGCCACAGCCAACCGTCCCTGCCTCCTAAAATAAAAACACATGTCACTTTGATTCCGCAGGGGCAGGCCGGAGCGCGGGTCTGGGCACAGGTAATTTTTAAATTAAGGAGCGAGACTGCGCGCCCTGTTTTATACCTTTCGGGGGGAGCGGCTACCTTCTCCACGTGTTAATAATTTAACTGTCAGATCACCACAAACAGCTCGTTCCGACTGGGAGACGCTAGGCCGGCCGAGGGTTTAATGGTGACTCTAACGAGCAAACGCGGCGGCAGCCTGCTTTCCCGACCCCGGCCGGGCCTGGGAGCCGCTCATTCATTTTCCCCTTCTCCGTCCATCAGGCACGGGATTCCATGTTCATATCGGCCCGTTCCCCGTAGGGCACGCGGCGCGGGCACCCCCGGGGCCCCTCTCTCCAGCCCCCTGGGCCCGCATGGCCGGCGAGATGGGTGCGGAGCCCGCGCTCCCCTGAAAACCCTCCCCGGAGCCGCACAGATAGCTGGGAGGTGGGGGGACCGGCCCCAAAGCCTCTCCTTCCCCCCCCCAACCCGCCCCCAATGCCAGTGACACCCTGAGGCCTGAGCCCGGCTTCTCCCGAGAGGAGCTGCCTCTGGCCCCGGCGTGGCCCTCAGCCCGGGAAGGGGACCCCCCCCCCCCCCCCACCTCCGAGGGCCAGGTAGGCAGCGGACAGCAGGGGGTTAACGGGCCGGCGGGGAGGGGTGCAGACAAAAGGCCGGCCGGGAGGAGAAGCCGCCGGGGAGCGGCCCCAGGGCCCGGCCGGCCGGGCGCAGACACAGGGAGCTCTGTCTGCCTGCCCGAGGCCCGCACTGTGACTAACCGCCCCGCTATTGTGCCCTGAAGCCGGCCCTTTGTGCCCGTCCCCCTGGCGTCTGGGAGCCCCGCAAAGAGCCCTCTGCGGCAGCCCCCCTCGCCCCTCGCCCGGGAAACGCGCAGCCTCGACTCCCCCGGTGGGCGGAGGGGGGCCGGGCGCGCACGCCGGGGAAACATCCTTTAGCCTGCCTGCCCTGCAGGGCCACCGGCAAAAAATAAAATAAAAAAAAGAGCAGGAAAAGCAGTCTCCCAACTCGGGGGGCCGTGGGGGGTGGCGCAGGAGGCCGGCTGAACCCGCACTGCCAGCCCGGAGCCGCCCCCCCCCCCCCCCCCCCCCCGGGCCGCGGCCTTTGAAATGCGGAGTCCGGGGAGCTGTGTTGCGGGTGAAAACACAGCCCAGACTGCAGAGCCGGGACGTGAGAAAAAGCCCACCGTCCCCTCAACAGCGCGGCGCGGTGTTAGCCACGCGCTGAAACGTGCCGCGTGGGTGTGCGGCAGATTAAACAAACGGTATTAGGGTGGCGAGCGTCGCCCATTTTCACTTTCTCGAAGAGGCAGCGTCTGCACAGGCGATCCGGCCGCGGCCGTGTGTGCGGCTCGGCTCCCGTCGCCGCTCGGAGAGCCGTGCTGGCGGGTGCGGGGGTGGGGACGCCTCCAGCCTGCTGGCTCCCGGGGGACAGGCGCTGGCAGCCGTCACCCCGTCGCCCCGCTCAGCGACAGCCCGGGGGTGCCGGGCCGAGGCGGCCGGGCAGCCCACAGCCTCCCCTCGGGAACGGGGCCTCGCACACACGTGTCTGGGGAGCTTTGGGGAACGTGTGTGCACAGCAACACGCACGGGAGAGCTTCCCTGTGTCCGCCTGCCCCGGGCGGCCTTCGGAGAAGCCACATGCACGAGATAGTACCCCCAACCCCCCAGGTGGCCCCCAGGTCTGACCCCTGGTCCCGGGACAGGCCGGACCAGCCCGAGACCCGTCAGTCAGGGCTTCTGTAGACTCAGCATTCACGCACCCGGGGCCCTGCCTCCACCACGTTCACAACACGTACGGCCACACGGCCACGCGGGCGGGTGTGACCGGGCAGAACTCTCCATCCTGCGCCCGGTACGATTACCGTCCGTCTTTCCTTCCGACTCGAAGCGACATTAAAACGAAACACGTTTGCGAGCCCCCGGCCGCTGGGCCTCCCCGGAGCGTCCGTCCTGCCAGGGCCCGCACGCCCTGACTCGGGGACGCCCGGCCCCCGTCTCTATCTGGGGCTCGTCCATCTTCTCTCCCGTGACCTCCCTCTGCCCCGAGCTTATCCCGGGAGCCCTGCCCTGAACACACCGCGTGCGCAGCCTCCGTCCGCCGCACCCCACACCGCGTTCCGCGTGGTTTCCGGAACACCCCAACGGGTCCTGAGAAAGGCCCGGGACCCCAACGCGGCCGAGGCTCCGAGCCCGCGGCACCGGCACCCCCAGGCACAGCGCTGGGGGTGCCCACCACATGCCCCGGCACCACAGTCAACACCCAAAGCCCAGACGGTCAAGCACGCCCGCAGGTGACACGGGAGGTGGCTGTGACACGCCTGGGGGCCAACACACGGCAGCTCTGTGCAGGCCTGGGCGCCCCGAGCCCGGTCCCCACACCCCCCGGACAGGGCAATGGGGGGGGGCGGCTTGGCAGCAGGCCCCCGAGAGGCCTCAGGCCGCTCCCTCCCGTGTGCCACCGTGTGCCACCGTGTGCCACCGTGTGCCACGGGCCAGGCCTGGGCCGGCGCCCGGGGAAGCCCCGTGCAGGAGATGGTTAAAATTCTGCATCCTTTTTGCATCCGCCCCCAGAGGAAGCGCCAGGCTATTTTTTTTCCCTCCCAAGCAGGAGGAGTTAAAAAAAAAGAGCTGAGAGCAGCAATTTGCAGGCCTTGGGATGTTTTTCTCCTTGACAGCCCTGGGCCCCGCCTCGCTGGGCCTCCCTCCGCCCGCGGCTCCGCGCCCTCCGCCTGGGCCCCATGCCGGCCTCCCCTTGGACCCGGGGGGGCCCCCGAGGAGGGCGGGAGAGAGGCCGGCCGGCCGGGAGGCAGCAGCCGGGGCCTGGCACTGACCTGCTTTGTGCCCAGCTCTCCCGGCGCTCTCCCCACCCCGGCAGGCCGGCCCACCCGCCTCGCCGCCCGCCGCCCGCCCGGTGCCCGCCCTGCGCCCACCCCGGTGCCCACCCGGGTGCCCTCACCTTCTGGGCCCCGGCCTCCCGGCTGGGGTGCTGCTCGAGCCCGGGGCCGCCCGGCCACGTCCTCCGCTGCCGCCGCTTGCCCCACCCTGCTGCCCGCGCGCGCGGCGGGCCTGGCCCCGTGCCAGGCTGCCTGGGAGCCCAGCCCGGGCAGGAGGGAGGGGTGTGGCGGTGCCAGGGGAGGGAGAGGCCCAGATGCCCGGCCGGCCCACGGGGCCTCCCCCGTCTCCCGAGCCCCATAAAGACACAGACAACACGGGCGGTTTGGTGAAAACAGTCATGTGCCCCAGCCCGAGCCCCAACAAAAGCCCGTATTTATTTATTTAGTTCACACACTCAGATAAGCGGCCGCCTTTGTGCAGGGAATTTCACACACACAGAAAGGAGGCGGCCATGCCACGTCGGCTCCCCCCACTCCACCCCCGCCCGCCCGGACGGCCCCCCTCTCCCCCCCCCCTGCACAGGGGCAGCAAGTCTCCGGCCCCGCATTTCCATATTCCGATCGGGCAGCGCGTATGATTAATTAAGGAGGAAAAAGGCAAAAGGGAGAGACGCGGTGGGGGCGGGGGCCGGATGTGCCGGGCAGCGCCGCGTGCCAAGGTGCCCGCGCAGCTTAACTCCTCCCCTGCCGGGCGGGCGTGGGCCGCGCGGGGCGGCTTGGGGAGAGCCTAACCCTGCCCCCAGCCTCGGGGTGCACACCCTCACCCACTTCCGTGTATCGAGTGCCACCCCAGCTCCAAAAGCTGCAGACACAAGGACGCTCGCCTCCTTGTTTCTTATTCAGAGGCCCCAGGTGCTGGGAGAGACGCCCCAAAGTTCCCACTGGGGGGCTGGGCTGAGGAGAGCCACTGTCACCCCGGCGGGCACACACTGCCCTTGCAGCCAGCCTCCCCTTGGCACAGCCCGTGTGCAGGCCGCAGGGAGGCCCCGCGTGCGGGGAGGCGCCCAGACCCTGCACAGTAAGCACCCCTCGCCCCGGCTGCCCCGGCCTCTGCCTGAGCTCGAGGCCTGCTCTGGGAACAGGGCAGGGAGGCTGGCCCCCTTTTCCGGAAAGCAGCTAGGGCTGGGGCCCCGGGGACAAGCAGGGACCGGTGTTGCTAGAGGCAGGCCGTGGTACCCCGGAGCCCCGGATTTAGGGTCCGGCTATCCCCCAGGCTCAGCCCTGCCCCTGGCCGGCTGTGTGGCCTTACGCAAATCCCCCGGCCTCCCCGGGCCTCAGTCTGCCCACCTGTGAAATGGGCCTACCCCGCGGGGCTGAGGTGAGGAAGCGCCGCTCCTGGTTGAGCAGTGACCCTGCCCGAGTCCCCGGAACCTCCGGCCTTAAGATGACAGGGGGTGGGGCCCGGGCCTCGGGCAGGAAGTCCCCCAGAACAGCCCTCGGTGAGTTTGCAGGCAGGGAGTTAAGGGCTGGAGAGCCTCGAGGTCAGGCAGGTGGGTCCAATCCCATCCCACGATCTTTCAAAGCGGAGAACCTCTCGCAGCTGCGGTCAGAGGAGACCACGCCTCTCCCAGGACGGAGGACGGGGCCAGCCGCCAAGGCCTGCGGGTGCCTCCAGACGCGGGAGGAGGCCAGAGAGCGGAGTCCACCCCGCAGCCCCCAGAGGAACCGCCAGCACCTCGATGTCAGCCGCAGGACACTGCCAACGCCGGCCTCCGTGGACGCCGGCTCACAGACGGGCACCTTGGAGGCACTAAACGGGCACCAATTGGGCGGACTTAGTTCCAGCAGCAGCTGCACACGGGCACTCCGCCTCCCCCGCCCGGCCCCAGCGTGCCTGAGCCCCGAGGGCCGCCTGCCCCCGCCCCTCCCATGCCCCACACACGCTACTGGTCCGGCCGCAGTGGGTGGCACCCAGCTGGGGTCAGCAGCCCTCATCGCTGCCATCGGGAGCCTGCGGTCAGGGGGCCAGATGCCCTGCCTCGCCCTCCTCCCCCAAGGAGACCAACCCTATACACTCACCCCCTGGCTGCCCCTCATGTTGTCCCTCCTCCTCCCCCTTCTGTTCGCCACCACGACTGCGTGTCCCCGTGAGCGGCCCCCAGGAAGCATGACCTCGTTCCGTCCCCAGCCCGACAGGTCGAGGCAGCCAGGTCCCCACATCCTGCCCCTGGTTTGGGGGCGCAGGGCCATTGTCTGCTTCGTCAGCACGAGTGTGTCCTTCCCACAGCAGGTCGGGCCGAGGTCCTGGGGCCGGGGCCTCTGCTCTGGTGTGTGACGGGGGCTAGGGCGGCAGTGACGGGGCTGGCGGGAGGTGCTCACGTGGTGAGTACCCACGACTTCCCAGTTCAGTCAGCTGGGGGTGGTGGTGGCTGTTTTCTCTAAAACAAAGGATGCCAGGCGGGGCGGTTTGCCTGGCACCGAGGCTGCAGGGGGAGGGGGGGCTGGGGCTGAACCCCGGCCCAGGTGGTGTTCAGAACCAACCCTGGAAGCCTCTGGAACCTAACGGTCTCCCCAGCAGCCTCCCTCCCGGAAGAAATAAGCAGACACGGGTACACACGTGTTCTTCCAAGTGCTGTTTATAAGGGAGAGCCAGAAGTCGCCGGAAGTCGCCGGAAGCAACCCAGGCCCCGCCCGTGGCAGGGAGGGCGTTAAGGAAGTCCGTCCCGTGCAATATCACCGAGTCGTTGGACATCAACTCGGAGGGCAGGGTCTTAGGGAGTGAGATGTGAGAAAGCATCGAGTGGGGTGAGCAGAAGACAGAATGCTCTATCCTCCTATCTAATAAAAGAGTAACATGCAAATGTGACCGTACCTGGGCTATGCCACCAGCCAATCAGGAGCAGGGGCGGGGCCAAGTGGCGCGAGTGGGGCCTGGGGTTGGAGATGAAATGGTGGTGGTGGTGAGCAAGCAGAAGTGGTGGCGAGTCGGGGTGTGGCCAAGGCAGCCAGGGATGAGGTGGCGGAGTGTGCAGAGCAGGAGTGCGGGCGTGTGGGTATGTGTATGAGCTTGGACCCAAGCCACACACACTCACACACCAGCACCCACACAGAGTCTTCGGTGTGCCACCCATGCCTCCCTGGACTGCACCCTCCCGCCCGAATCCTCCAGGTCCCAAGCCCTGGGGTCATTCAAATTCAGCCATTTGCCCAAGGCACATTGAACAGTTTTCTCCTCACCCATTGGTGGGCGTGTAATCTGATTTAAAACCAACGGACTAAACTGGAAAGTCAATCTGGAAATGTGGATCAAAATTCAAGTGAATTAGCTTTGGGCCAGGAGTTCCGTGTCTGTGAATGTGTCCTAAGTAAACAGTCAAGTAATTATGTTCACTGTCGTTGTTGATGCCGGGGGAAACCAGAAGCAACCTGCCCCTCAAGAAAGGGTTAGTGAAGTAAACCATGGTAATGTTAAACAGTCAGGGATAACACTGTAGCCATTAAAAATTATGTCTGTACATTCAATTCCTTGACATGAAAAGAAGGCCTAGCCAAATATTAAGTGGAGGGCAGGGGAACCTCAGAAGAGGGCATGTATACTTATATGTATGTATATTTTATATGTCGGGGAAATAATAGTTTTAAAACCAGTGATTCTCCCTGAGCTCTGCAATTGTGTTAGCAAATTGTGTTTCAGGTGTGACAGGTGTCCTTTTGTGTCCCATACACACAGACATCCTTGCCTGTGGGACAGCCTGAACCTTTGCTGCACCCGCCCCTCTCTGGTGTGGCAACGGCCCAATCAGACATCCCTTTTATTGGCCTGGTTTCCTTTTCTCCTTTGCCCAAACCACGCCTTTCCAACAAAAGAATATTAACCAATTAACAATTTTTGTTGCCGACTGCAACTTATGCCCTTTTATGCAAATGTTGTTGCTTTCAAGTCTACCAGGTTGTATTTCAAAACTTTTATTTTTCCGCAACTTGACCATTTTTAATTCGCTTCAGATATTCTGGAGTATTCTAGGTACATACAGAAAAGTAGAGAATAATATGACAAATACTTATCTATACTAATAAAAGGGTAATATGCTAATTAGACCAGACATCTTCTGGACATCCTTCCGAACATCCAAGGACTCTGTGTGGGTGTGGGTGTGTGAGTGTGTGTCGCTCAGGTCCATGCTCATGCACACACCCACGTGGAAAAGCCACAGTGGTGGGGGCCAAGGCAGAGGTGGTTAGGGGCGACCAGGCCAGCTGGGGAGGGCAGTTAGTGGCAACCAGGCTGGTAGGGAAGAGCAGTTAGGGGCAACAAGGAAGGCAGATAGGTGAGCAGTTAGGAGCCAGCAGTCCCAGATTATGAGAGGGATGTCTGACTGCCAGTTTAGGGATCAGGCCATCCCCTGAGGGGTCCCAAAATGAAGAATGTGCAGGCTGGGCTGAGGGGACCCTCGACCCCCCTCATGCACGAATTTTGTGCACCGGGCCACTAGTCTATATTAATAAAAGGATAATATGCTAATTAGAGCATGAGACATTCCAGATGTCCTTCCGGACAAAGCCATGGCGGCGGGGCCGAGGCAGAGGCGGTTATGGGTGATCAGGCCAGGAGGAGAGGGCAGTTGGGGGTGATTAGGCTGGCAGGGGGTGCAGTTGGGGGCAAGCAGGCCAGCAGGCAGAGTGGTTAGGGGAGATCAAGCAGGCAGGCAGGTGAGTAGTTAGGAGCCAGTAGTCCCAGATTGCGAGGGGGCTGTCCGACTGCCCAGTTTAGGCCCGATCCCACAGGGGTCCCAGATTAGAGAGGATGCAGGCCAGGCTAAGGAACACACACCCCCCGCACGAATTTCATGCACCGGGCCACGAGTGCATATAATAACATGCTAAGATGCTCATCTCGTTTCCAATCTCGCTCTTCCTAGCGGCCGAGGAAGTGTTGGCACCGGCCATTTCCGAGGGAGGTTACCCAGGTGACTGAAAACTTTCCCTTCTCTTGTGAGGCTTGAAAATGCTCTAAAATTAGCACATGACGTCAGCGATGGGAAAAATCCCTGAGAAGTGAGTCACGCGTGCTCGGCGGAGCTGCCCGTGTGCTCCGGGCCGCACGCGGCGGGGACACGTGTGAGGGCAGGGCCGAGGGCCGCTCCGTGACCCGCCAGCCGCGGGGGCTGCGGGCAGAGCGTCCCGCACTCGGGGCGCCGCGCTGGGCTCCGTGTTTCCTGTGGCCGTCGTGAGCTTCTCGATCGTTCTGACGGAGAATCAGAAAGGTTCCTTCTTGCCCATCGCGAGGGGCCCTGGATGGCATGGCCTTGCTCCCAGCTTCGAACGCGCAATGCCAGCTGTGGGCAGCAGGCTCTGCCTCCCACTCAGCCCCTTCTCTCCTCCCGGCCACAGGGGCTCCTCTGTGAGGACACGCACGGGGGGGGGGGGGGTCCAGGGACCGGCTGTTAGGAGAAGAGAGGGGACATCAGCGCGGGGAGAGGCGAGCACTGAAATGGCGGGAGCGGAGGGAGAGGCTCCTGAGCGCACAGAAGTGGGTGCTGTGCTCCAGGAGCCTCAGCCCACCCCGGTTCTGGGAAACCGGCAGCAGCCAGCATCCGCCGAGTGCCTACTGGGTGCTGGTGCCACACTGAGTGCCTACTGGGTGCCAGTACCGCACTAACTGAGTGCCTACTGGGTGCTGGTGCCACACTGAGTGCCTACTGGGTGCCAGTACCGCACTAACTGAGTGCCTACTGGGTGCCAGTACCACACCAACCGAGTGCCTACTGGGTGCCGGTGCCACACGAAGGGCTCACAGGTCTCGCATCACGTTACTGAGTTAGACTATTAAGCCCCTGGAGGAGGGCGGCAGGGAGGGCGCTCACGCAGACCCGGCTGGCAAGAGGCCGTGAGTTCTGGCAGGGGCCGGCTCCCCGCCTTCGGCACAACAGTCCCCAGCCAGCAGCACCTCCGCTTCCTGGAAGGGAAGAGTTCGAGGTCAGGTCCACTGTCCTCGGGCTCCGGGGGCCGTGGGGACTGGAGCAACTGGACCCCTCACTTCACGGGGATTCTGGCTTCACATCAGCCTTAATTCCGCGGCTCTGGTCTGAGAGACACGCAGCTCCCGCCAATGAGGACCTCAGCCGCCCGTTGGGGGCGACCCCCACCCCATGTGGGGGCAGAGGGTAAGCTCTGCCCGCCCCTTGTGCCCCCCACCGACGGGGCTTCCTTCTCAGAGCTGGAGCAGGGTCGCCCCGAAGCCTGCCTCTCTCTGCACACTCCCCTGTGGACAGGGGGTGACCTGCCTCACGGGCTGGCTTCTACCCCAGGATGTGTCTCCTGGTGGCTTCGGGCTTCCGGTTTGGGGACTTCCTTCTGGAGTGCGAGCTCCGGAGCCCAGGCTTCCCTCTCGGGCCGCAGCTGGCCCGGGGCCTCCCACAGGGCCTGGCTCTCTGTCCGCCCTCCCTCCACGTGGCCCCCGGCCGGCTGGCCCCATAGGCCGCCGTCAGACCCTGCTGGAGCGGCCACGGGACAGAGGAGGCGCCCTGCCCAGGCCCGCCTGGCCCAGGCCCTGCCACCCAGCGCCAGCGCTGCACCCCTGCCCGCAGCCCGGCCTGAGGCTCTGGGGCACGAGTTGTAGGGGTGGCCTTGGCGAGGCTGGGCACCGGCCACCGCCAGCCAGGCGGTCCCTGCTGTGTGTGTGGGCGCCCAGTGAAACCCAGACACCCTGGCCCCGGCCCCAGGGCGGCCCTCGGAGAGCTCCCGGGCCTGCCCCCATCCCGGCGGGCGTCCCCGAGGGCTCAGGCCACACACAGGGCAGAGGGAGGGTGGAGGCACCGGCACCGAGGAGACGGCCACACCCACGTTCCCCGCTGCCCCCAGGGACAGGGCCACTGGGCGGGGCTCCCTCCTCCCAGGCCCTGACCACTGTGCCACCCTGTGTCCCCATGCACCCTCAGGGCCGGGGCCCCAGGCAGTGATGGGGGTGATCTGGGGTCCTGCTCAGGCCGGTCAACCAGGACGGCCTCAGGGAGCCCGCAAGCAGGGGGCAGATCAGGAGCAAAGTGCGTGGAAGCCCAGGACCCCTCTGTGTGTGCGTGCGTGTGTGCATGTGTCCCTGTGTGAGTGTGTGTGTGTCCGTGTGTGTGTGAGTGTGTGTGTGTGCATGTGTCCGTGTGTGTGTGAGTGTGTGAGTGTGTGTGTGTGTGAGTGTGTGTGTGTGTGTGTGTGCGCGTGTGTGTGAGTGTGTGTGCATGTGTGCATGTGTGTGAGTGTGTGTGAGTGTGTGCATGTGTGCGTGTGCAGGGTGGGGGGCCCTCTCCTGCCAGGACCCCAGGCCTCCGAGGGTCTCGCCTGAAAGCCCATCGGCACCGGCCCCCCCCCCCCCCTCCCCCGGCAGCCGGAGGTGCCGGACCAGAGGGGAGGAGGGGAGCGCGCTCAGGGCCCCTTTAAGAGCCCATGGCCGCCGCCCAGCCAAGGCAGCGCGGGAAAAGGCGGGCGGACTCCCTGCCCAACTTCCCGAGTCTTTGTTCGGGGAGGCGGGAGCCGGGGGCGGGGGCGGCTCCGCGCTGCGCTCCACGCGGCCTGCGCTCGCGAGCGCCCCCTCCCGGCCGGAGCCCGAACAGACGGCCCCGCCCGCGCCCCGAACCGCGGGCGCCCGGGGCGAGGCGGGAAGGCGCGCACCGATTACCGGGTCCTCCCAAGGCGTCCGGCGGGCGCGCGCCGCGCGGGTCAAGTTCACGTCCGGCCGGCGGGCCGTCCGGGGTGCGCGCGCGGCCGGGCCGAGCCCCGCCGTCCCCCCCCCCCCCACCTCCGGGCCTCGTGGCCCCAACGTTCTGCCCGCAGCGGGGAGCCCCGGTGTTTCACGGGTGCGGGGCTGAGCTTTTGGCACAAAGAGAGCGCGGCCGGGCGCGGGGAGCGGGGAGCGGGGACCCTGGGGCCCCAGAACTGGAAATTTCCCCGGAGCCGGGCCCGTGTCCCCTTAAGGAGCCAGCAGCCACCCACTAGGGCCGGCTGCCCGGCCTGCCCGTCCCGGCCGCCCCTCCGCGCCCACGCCCAGCCCTGGGCAATCTTGGGGGGAAGGTGGCACAGGATGCGCCCTGAAAGGTGGCTGGCACTGGGGCAGCGGCAGGCCCAGGCCTCCCCCCTCCGTCCCCTCCGCACACAAGGGCCTCCTGTGGCTTGGAGGAGGGACTACGCAGTGTTCCTGTCTGAGGATGGGGGCAGCTGGGACTCCTGAGGTCCCTCTGGGGTCCCTCCTGAGTCCTGGGCCAGGCCCACCTGTCCCCAGCCCACATGGGCGGTGCCCGGGGGACCCTGTTCCCCGCTGCAGGCGCAGGGATGTCCATGGCGGAGGCAGGAGGGGTCCTGGCCCTGGGCCGGCCTGGCAGTGCCCTGTCCTCCACGTCTGCCGGATGGGTCTGCGCCTCCCCGGACAGGTCTGGAGGGGACAGCCCAGCCCAGGCCTCTGAGGATCCTGGGAGCTCCAGACCCGGAGCTGAGGGGCCCAGGGCGGCACCTGTGCTGGCCTGTGTGTCCGTCTGTCTGTCCATCCTTCCCGGCGAGCTATGTTCGCGAGGAAACACGGGGGGCGGGGGGCGTTTCAGACGGGAGGAGTGGGGTTGCTTGTTTTTTAAAGAAAAAAAGAGCCGCAGGGCTGGGAGGCCGGGGTGGGGGACATGTTGCTCCTTGTCCCAGAAAAGTGGGTGATGCCTCAAAGGGCTGAAGGGGAAGTGAGTTTTCCCTACAAATGACTTCCCGAATGGGACCCTTTCCGGGAGTCCGTCCTGCTCATCAACTGGAAACTTCTGGAACTTGACCTGGGGCTGAGGACGTGGAGCCGGGCTGGCGGGAGCGGCCTGTAGAGCTGGTTTGTGGAGCCTCGGGCACCGGTCAGCTCACCACGTACACAGGCCTGGGCTGGGCTGGGGCCAGGGTGAGATCTCAGGAGACCAGGCGCTGAGTGTCCCACAGGCCGGGCCTTTCCCGGAAGGAGCCTGCCCGCATCTCCCCCCCCCCCCCCCGCCCCCCCGCATTCTCCCTGGGACTCCACTCCAGAGCTGCAACCACTTTGGGGAGCTGCACCTCCTCCTACAGCTAACCCAGAGGTGCCTTCTGGCCCCTGGTCCCCGGGGCTCAGTGGGTTCCAGAGGGAGTGTCAGCCTGTCCGGCCGGGGCAGCTGCCCCCTCCTGCTCGGTGCCCTGCTGGTTTGGTCTTAAAACGCGTCCCTTCCCTTCCCCAGCGAGGAAATTCTGAGGTCCTGCCCCTGAGCCTGACATTGGCCGGTGGCTAACAGAGTCCCAACCCAGCTTCTGTAGAAACGAGATAGACGTGTTTTGTTTTCATCAACGAGCACTGCTCCTAGGAAGTGTTCCCCTCGAAGAGGCAGGATGTGGCTGTGGAAATGGCCCAGTTCTGGGTCGGGACCGTCCAGGTCCGTCCCCAGCTCCGCCGCCACGTGAGGGCCACGAACCTGGGACCCTGCCATGTGGGTGCCACTGGCTGCCTCGAGGCCTGGGTTTCCGGTGGGCGGCGGGGGGGGGGGGGGGCTCGGAGGAGCCAGGCCGGTGGGCGGTTCCAGCCCTGGCTCATCCCAGGGGCTCTGTGAGAAGAGCCTTCACTGTCACGTGACAGTTTGAGGTGAAGGCTCAGGGGCAGATGGGCCACTTTCAGTGTCAGGGCACCGTGTCGCTTCCCATCACGGAAGTCGTACACCGTCTCGCTGAAGGTAGAGGAGGGAGAGAGGAAGCGAGCGTGTCCCTCTTCTCCGCTACACGCCAAGCCTCCCGCCAGTCCCACTCCAGTTTGTTCCTGCAGAGATGGAAATAGGCCTCAGATACATTTTTAAGACTTTTCTTTTGCATCATTGATTTAATTTTTTAACTAGAAGCCTGGTGCACGAATTTGTGCACAGGTGGGGCCCCTCAACCTGGCTGGTGATTGGAGCCAATCCAGCCATCTCACCCACTCCTGATTAGCTGGGCCCGGGGGGAGGGACCAGGGTAGGTTGGCTGACCACGGGGGGGGGGGGGGGGGGGGGGCAGCTCCTGTGTTGAGCATCTGCCCTCTGGTGGTCAGTGCGCATCATAGCGACCGGTTGTAATGGTTGTTTAGGCTTTTATATATTTAGACTAGAGGCCCAGTAGGATCAGGCCTAACCAGGCAGCCGGACATCCCTCTCACAATCCAGGACTGCTGGCTCCAAACTGCTCACCTGCCTGCCTCCCTGATTGCCCCTAACCGCTTCTGCCTGCCAGCCTGATCAGCCGCTAACCACTACCCTGCCAGCCTGATTGATGTCTAACTGCTCCCCTGCCAGCTTGTTTGCCCCCAGTTTCCCTCCTCTGCTGGCCTGGTCATCCCCAACTGCCCTCCCTTGCAGGCCTGGTCCCTCCCAACTACCTTCCCCTGCTGACCTGGTCACCCACAACTGCCCTCTCTTGCAGGGCCTGGAACCTCCCAACTGTCCTCTCCTGCTGGCCATCTTGTGGTGGCCATCTTGTGTCCACATGGGGGCAGGATCTTTGACCACATGGGGGCAGCCCTCTTGTGTGTTGGAGTGATGGTCAATCTGCACATTACTCTTTTATTAGGATGTTTTTATTGATGTCAGAGAGGAAAGGAGAGGGAGAGAGAGAATCATCCATGAGGAGAGGAAATCATGGATGGGCTGCCTCCTGCACGCCCCGCCCTGGGGGTGGAGCCCGCAACCCCGGGCCTGTGCCCGACCGGGCATCGAACCCCGACCTCCCGGTTCCCGGGCGGATGCTCACCACGGAGCCGCCCTGGCTGGGCTCAGGGCCTTGTTTCGAAATGGAGGCCGGTGAGGCCCACGGGAGCCCCTGAGGACTGAAGACCCAGGGTGGCGAGCCGATTCCGGCGGCCACGCGTGGCCGGCAGCGTCCCACGGGGTGACCCACGGCCTTCACGGCCAGTTCGCAAGGACCGTGAAGGTTACGTTTGTCGTCACCAAGGGCGGGGGAGGCCGGCTCTCCGTCACAGCCGCCGGAGCCTGCTGCCGCCCCCCTTTCCCGCGCGTCTTGGTTTAAAAAGATTCTCACGGTTTGGAGCTCCTGTGCTTAACGTCTGAATCCTGTTGTGGAATCTGCTCCATCGGGGAGGGCAAGGCAGCCGTACCCCTCAGGTCTCCTCTGCGGCTCCCTGTCCCGGCCAGGCAGAGCCACGTTCCCAGAGAGGCTCGCCCACTGGACCCGTGGTGCCCGGCGGCCGGACCCCCAGAACGTGCGGTCGGCGGGCGGGAAACCACACCGGAACCCGGCTGGTCTCCCCACCGGGAGGGGGCCTCCTCCGGCAGGGAAGGCTGCCCCACCCGCCCCGGCCCAGGGGGCACGGAGACTGGCACACCGGGTCCCGACGCTCCCAACGGGCCCCCCATCCCCAGCTGGCCCCGGGGCAGGGCTCCTTGGCCCGGTGGGCACAGCGCCCCTGAGACTCACTCTGCACAGAAACCACAGGGACCGGGCCGGAGGGCCAGGGAGAGGAGCCCAGCCCTCACACCCGCTGCCCGCCGGCTGCCCCGGCCTGCCGGGCGGCTGGCTTTCGGGGGGCCGGGGGTCCCGCAGGGCAGCCCGCCTCCGGCCTGCTGGAAGGAAGGAGGGGGGACTCTGTCCTTGTTTACAGAAAGAAAGGCGTTTGTTACAAACACTGGGGGACGCAGAAAAGCAGCCCCAAGAAAACAGTCCCCCGGGAGGTAATGACCGGCTCCATTTTGTTGAAATCCCTTCTGGTGTAATTTCCAAGGCACGTGGGTATCGGTGCCGTGTGAGTGTGTGTGTGTATCTGTGTGTGTGTGTATCTGTGTGTATGTGTGTATATGAGTGTATGTGTGTGTGAGTGTGTATATGAGTGTGAGTGTTTGTATCTCTGTGTGTGTATCTGTGTGTGTGTGTGTGTGTATCTGTGTGTGTATCTGTGTGTATGTGTGTATATGAGTGTATGTGTGTGTGAGTGTGTATATGAGTGTGAATGTGTGTATCTGTGTGTGTGTGAGTGTGTGTATCTGTGTGTGTGTATATGAGTGTGTGTATGTGTGTGTGAGTGTGTATGAGTGTGAGTGTGAGTGTGTATCTGTGTGTATGTGTGTGTTATGTGTATCTGTGTGTGTGTATGAGTGTGTGTATGTGTGTGTGTGTATGAGTGTGAGTGTGTGTATGAGTGTGTATCTGTGTGTGAGTCATCTGTGTGTATGTGTGTATGAGTGTATGTGTGTGTGTATGTGTGTATGAGTGTATGTGTGTGTGTATGTGTGTGTGAGTGTATATGAGTGTGTGTATGTGTGTGTGTGTATCTCTGTGTGTGTATGAATGTGTGTGTGCATGTGTGTGTGTGTGTGTCTCTATGTGTGTGTGTGTGTGTCTCTATGTGTGTGTGTGTATGTGTGTGTGTGTGTCTCTATGTGTGTGTGTGTGTATCTATGTGTGTGTGTGTGTGTCTCTATGTGTGTGTGTGTGTGTCTCTATGTGTGTGTGTGTGTGTCTGTGTGTGTGTGTGTCTCTATGTGTGTGTGTGTGTGTCTATGTGTGTGTGTGTGTGTGTCTCTATGTGTGTGTGTGTCTATATGTGTGTGTGTGTGTGTGTGTGTGTGCCCACGTGATCGTACTCTAGGTTATTTCAGAATCTTTCTGTTTAATATGCTGGGAGAATTTTATGTCGTTAAATATTATTCTCTGTAGGGATTGAAAAATAAAATTTAAATACTAATGAATTTTTATAATCAACTTTATGGAGGAATAATTTGCACGTAGTCAGATCTCTCCCGTGTATGTGCGGCGAGTTCTGACGATGAATACTCTGTCACCCTCCGATCGGGAAAAACACACCGCATCCCCCACGGCCCCGGGGCCCCGCAGCAGCGCCCGCCCAGCCCGGCCCGGCCCCCCGAGTCCCTTCCCTGTGGTTCCACGTTCGTTTCACGCCCTACACATGGGGTCCTAGAGCAGTGGTCGGCAGACTGCGACTCGAGAGCCACATGCGGCTCTCTGGCCCCTCGAGTGTGGCTCTTCCACAAAACACCACGGCCCGGGCGAGTCCGTTTTGAAGAAGTGGCGTGAGAAGAAGTTTAAGTTTAAACAGCTTTGCTCTCCAAGGAAATCCCAGTCGTGGTCCTCTTGACATTCGGTGCTGCGGACGAACGAGAGCGCCGGCTCACCTGCTGGCAGGCCACTGGACGGTCCCTGATGCCTGGCTCTTGTGAACAGAGGTTTGTGAAAGCTACTTTAAAAAAAGGTTGACCCAGCCGTGTCCCTGGCAGAGGCTGGGGGCAGCCAGCCCAGGGGCACGGCCTGGGTTTCCGGCCGGAGCGGCGAGAGCGGCGGGCAGGCCGCCCCGGGGACGGCCGACACCGGCCGCTCTGTCGGACGTGCGGTCTCTTTGGCGGTTTTGCTGCGGAAAAGGACGCCGCTCGGACTGCCCGCACCAGCGGTCGGCAAACTCACGAGTGCGCAGAGCCCAATAGCAACAGGACGACCGGCGTTTCCTCCGAGAGCCACACGTTTTACACTTAAACTTCTCACGCCACTTGTCCGACACGGACGCGCCCAGGCCGTGGCGTTTTGTGGAAGAGCCGCCCTCCAGGGGCCGAAGAGCCTCATACGGCCTGCGAGCCGCAGTTTGCCGACCACAGGCCCACACTGTCCTGCGTGGCCGGGCAGCCTTCACGAGGGGTTCCCAGGAGCGGAAATGTCCATGTCCGTGAGGCGCTTCCGCTGGAGGCCGAGGCTTTGAGGGGCGATCGCACCCCCTTTCCGCCGGCGTTTGCTTCTCCTGCTCAGGACAGGCACGGCGACCCCCCCGCCGTCCGGAGGGCACAGCGAGGCAGAGGGCCTGGCCCGGGGACGCACAGCCGGCGAGGGGCCGTGGGGAGGGATCCCCACCTCCGTCCGCTCTCCCGGGTCTGCTTCCTGCCTCCCTCCCGTCTGCCCAGTCAGAGACGCTGGGCTCTCCCACAAACCCCCCTGCAAGCACCCGATGTGGCCGGCCAACAGCAGAAAGCAGCCTCGTGGGCATGAGCCCGGCCTCCTGTGGTTCCTCCCCGCGCTCGGGCGTGCGTGACTGTACCTGTGTTCTCACCCGCACAGCACCCCACTGGCACCCCCCCGCCCCCGCCCCCGCCCCCGCCGGCAGGGCCAGCCCAGAGGATCCAGCACATTCTCCCTCCAAACCCCCTCCGAGCTGAGCCAGGAGCCGCGGGGGTGGGGAGGGGGGGAGCGGCTTGGCTTCCACACACCAGCCCGGCAATCTTGGCCCAAAGGACGTCTTGCTATTTCCCCAAACCCCGTCTCCCCTCGAGGACAAAGATCAGGCTGCTGGGTGACACACGAGCTGATCCGCGGAGACGGCTGCTGTCGAAGAAGAGTCGTAGCCAGCGGGAGTTGGGGGCTGACCATGGGGGGGGGGGGGCTGGCCCTGGCAAGTGCCCGATGCCCAGAGGCGGGGAGGCAGGGGTGCTCCCTGCAGCCTGGGAGGCCTGGGTGTTTGCAGAGATCCCTCCACTGCGGAAACTGCTCGGCGTGGAAACTGAGCCGAGGGTGGATTGCCTTCGCTTATGAATCGGCTCCTGTGTGCCTGACAGGCCTAGGCCATCACCTTATTAATCCTCCACAAGCCGGTATCGGTAGTCCCGTTCTTACAGGTGAGACACCGGAGGCTCAGAGAGGTTAAGACACTTCCTGAGATCACACAGCAGTGGGCGCTCGCTCCATCTCGGTGTGCCTGCTCTCTGGAGACATCAGGCCCAGCCTCTCTTCCGAGTCGGAGGTCTCTGCCCTGTGTGTGGCCAGCAGGCCCCGAGGAAGCTAGTTCGGCTGCGAGAGCGCAAGTGCTTGGAAGACAAAAGCAGTCCCTCTCTTCCCTCCCTCCCTCCCTCCCTCCCTTCCTCCCTCTCTCCCTCAGGCCCAAATCCTGCCAGGTCCTTGAGGGGCCTCCCTGGGACCATCCCCAGGCCCACCCACTGCTGAGCCGACCTAGCCGTCCCTTGTTCCTCCGTTTAAAAAAGCGGTCCCTCCCCGCTGCCCGCCCCCCCCCAGTCTGAGCTAGGAAGAATCGCCTCCTCTCAGCCCTGACCGGGGCCTGCCCGCTCTCAGCCAGGCGGCCTTTGTCCCGGAGCAGAAACCAGGGAAGGAAGAGCCCTCTCGCAGAAACATGTGTTTTCTGTTTACAGAGGGGCCTAGCCGTCCCCGGCTTTGTTCTTTTATTCGGAGCCAAGAAAAAAAAGCCAGCGCGCACTTCCTCTCCCAGGTCTGTGTGGAGGCTGGAAAACGGGACCGGCTGTGGGCACGGCGCCCTGGGCCCCGAGCTGGCCTGGGCCGGGGCCTCAAGCCCTGCCTGCAACCCACGACCTTCGTATGCGACCTCCGGAGCCACGTGGACAGCCACGACGCCCCCTCGGGGCTTCCCAGGGGGGCGGGTGGGTGGAGATGAGAGGCAGGGAGCCTCGTGTGTGTCCTGGGGGCTCACTTGCACACTGGCTGGCCTGGCCGATGGGGGTCCAGCACGCCGCCATGCGGAAGCGACCCCTATTCCCTCTTGCCGGATGCAGCAGAGGGCATCTTCTTCCATCGCTGGGCAAAGGGACCCTGTGCAACAGGCAGGCGGGTGCTGACCTGGCACAGATCTCCAGGCTTCTGGGGGCAGCGCTCATGGCGCTGGGCCCCGTCAGCGAGGAGAGGGGGTTAGCTCTGCGGAGGAGGCGGCGGCCGCACGAGCGAAGATCAGTAACAGAGCTGGCGGCCAGCTGTGCCCACTGAAAGGAAACGATTACCGCGCGGCCAGGCTGGCGCTGAGCGTAGAAGCCGAGAGGCAGAACTGGGGGGTGCGGGTCCAAGTGCAGGCTGCGCCCCTTCTCCTAGGCCCGTGATGGCGAACCTATGACACGCGTGTCAGCACTGACACCCGTAAGCCATTTTCGATGGCACGCGGCCGCAAGCAGAGAAGTATGGTTTTTTTCCCGAAGTGCCACACCACCCGAGTTATACTCGGGTTTTTTTGGTTTTTTTTTTTTTGGCGAATTTTGACTCAAAAGGTTGCCCATCACTGTCCTAGGTGGCCTTGGACCTTGGACGAGCTGGCTGTGATCTGAGCCCCCCACCTGTGAGACGGGGTGACCGGCAGGACAGGCACTTCCCAGAGCTGCTCTGAGTGATGAGCTGACACGGGACGCCCGTCCCAGGCCTGCCTGGCACAGATTTCCAATAAACGGCAGCTCCTATTATGATTTGTGGGACTTCAAACTTCTTTGAAACAGGACCCACTCCAGCTGCAGTTCTCCGGCTTAGGCCCCCCCAGGCCCAGCCAGCGGGAACGGGGACAGAGCCTGGGGCAGGTGAGCCCCGCGGGGCCCAGCTTCCTCCCTGCAGAGTGGGTGACAGCAGACATGAGCTGAAAGCGAGCTTCGCGTCCCGCCCAAGGGCGCTGCGTCCCGGCAGCCACTGGGGAGGGCCAGTCCGGCAGGCGCGCTTTGATCCGCCCCCGGGCTCTCGCGGGCCAGCAGCGGGCGTCTGGGGGGAGGGGAGGGGAAGGTGCCCCTCTTTGATCTCTGCCCCCGGCTGTGAGGTCTCCTCTGCGGCCTCCACGTCCCGCGCACCTGGGGGCGGGGAGGACCTGAGGAACTGCGCTCAGGGCCTCGCCGGGCAGCCCCGCCCTTCCGCGGCAGCACTCGGCAGCCTTGACCTTGCAGGCCGCCCGCCCTTCCGTCCCGCTCCGGAAGCCAGGCGGCGCGGACGTTGCGTGGCGACGGGGGGGCGGAGCCTCTGCGAAGCCCGCTCCGGAAGCCCGCGCGGGGACGCCGTGGGTGGGCCGGGCGAACGCGGCTACGCATCCGAGGGGGCGTGGCTTAGATCAGGGCGTGGTCTCAGCGCGCTGGGGGCGGGATCTCAGGCGGCCGTGTCCAATCGCCGGGGCGGCGGGCCGTGCAGACGTCATGGCGCAGGGCAGGGGGCGGGGCCTGAGCGGAGTCTGACGCGGCCGTAGGCGGGGCCTCCGCGCAGGTGGCGCCGAAGCCTCTAGAAGGCTGCACTGCGGCGGTACTAGGCGCGGGGCCTTGCGGGGGGCCTGGGCGGGGCCTCGGAGCTCCGGCTCCCGCGCCGTTGATTTCAGGTTCCGTGCCCCGCCCTCCTGGCCTCCTGCCCTTTGCTCGTGAACCAGAGATATTTGAGCTAAACTTAATCTAGTGCAAATTTTCATTAAACTGCCGTGTTTTAAGGTTTGATCCTTTTATGTTTCCCTCCTTCCCTGCCAGATAACCAGACAGCAGGCAATTTGGAAAACCCAGGAATGGACGAATAGAAATGAGGAATCTTTCAGGATCTCACCAGCATGGGCTCAGCGTGGGCTCTGGCCTTGAGTCTTTTTTCTTTCTAACTCTGCAGGTTTCTCCTTCTTCATGCAATCATACAGATCTCTGGACATTCTCCTTCCTGCGTGGCTGTGTTCTAAATGCTCCCACGTCACCCGGTGCTCACCAACCTCATTTGCTCTCACGCAGTCCTGTGTTGGTCGGTCCATGTTTTATTTAACGTGTTTGCTATGATCGGACATTGAGGTTCAGTTTCCATCTCGTCCATCCTCTTTTATGACGAATATCCTGATAGCTAAATCTCTGGGCATGTTCATGGACATTGCTTATACACCTTTAGGTGTATAATTGCTGAGTAAAAGAATAGAACCACGAATGCCTCTTGCACCCCTCTTTTTTATGTTTTCCAAATTTAAAAAGGAATAAATGTTTTAACAAATGATATGACCCAAGAATACTGTATACTTTTTTTTTTTTAAGTATCTCTCAGAGGCAAAATATATAAAGGATTCCTACAACGTAACCCAATTAAAAAGCGGGCAATAGATATTGCTCCAAAGATGATATACAACTAGCCAATAAACACACGAAAAGATGCTCAACATCGTTAACCATTAGGGAAACGCAAATCAAAACCAACACAAAAAAACCACCGCACACCTGTTAGGAAGACTATGGACAATAAGCAAAATAAGATGCAATGGTAGTGGATGAAGAAACCAGAACCCTCATGCACTGCTGGCAGGGGTGGAAGTGGTGCTTGCTGCTGCTGTGCAGAGAGACGTCATGTCAGATCCTTGAAAATTAAACAGAATTATCACATGACTCAACAATTTCACTCCAAGCTGTGCATCTGAAAGAAATGGAAGCACGAACTTTTCCTTTTAACTATATTGTTATTGATTTCAGAGAGAAAGGGAAAGCGAGAGAGAGATAGAGACATCCATGAAGAGAGAATCATGGATCGGCTGCCTCCTGCACGCCCCCCACTGGGGAAGGAGCCTGCAACCCAGGCCTGTGCCCTTGAGCAGAATTGAACCCAGGACTCTTCAGTCCCCAAGCCGACGCTCTATCCCCTGAGCAAACCCAGCTAAGGCAGGAACTTTAACAGATAGTTTATGCATCCCTGTTCGTAGTAGAATTATTCACAACAGACAAAAGGTGGGAGCAGCGCAAATGTCCATCCACAGGTGAGGGGATCAATAAAATGTGGTTTATACATGAAATGGAGCATTATTCAGTATTTAAAAGGAATGAAATTCTGATACATGCTACAACATGGATGAATCCTGGAGACATTATGCTCAGTGCAATAAGCCAGACACAAAAGGATGGATGTCACATGATCCACTTATATGAAGTACCTAAATTAGTTTAATTCAAATTCATAGAGACGGAAAGTAGGCTGGTGGCTGCAAGGGGCAGGGGGAGGGGAGGATAGGGAGCTAGTGTTTAATGTACAGGGTTTCCATGTGAGATGGTGGAAAAATTGGGGAGGATATTTGTGATGACAGCAAGAATGATCATGTATTGAAATGTATTTAATGCTGCTGAAATGGTAAAGTTTATGTCATGTACCTTTTGCCTCTTTCACAAAAAAGACATTTCTGTGGGGGGGAAAGATCTCTTAGATGCCTTTCCAACAATGCCTGGGTGGGGCAAGGCCGGCAAGGTAGCAAGCTGGGGAGTGTGTGTGAGTGTGTGTGTGTGTGTGTGTGTGTGACTGTGTGTGTGTGAATGTGTGTGTGTGAGTGTGTGTATGAGTGTGAGTGTGTGAGTGTGTGTGTGTGTGAGTGAGTGTGAGTGTGTGAGTGTGTGGTGTATGAGTGTGTGTGTGTGAGTGTGTGAGTGTGTGTGAGTGTGTGTGAGTGTGTGTGTGTGGGTATGTGAGTGTGTGTGTGAGAGTGTGTATGAGTGTGTGTGTGTGTGAGTGTGTGTGAGTGTGTGTGAGTGTGTGTGGGTGGTGTGAGTGTGTGTGTGTGTGAGTGTGTGTGTATGAGTGTGTGTGTGTGTGAGTGTGTGAGTGTGAGTGGTGTGTGAGTGTGTGTGTGTGGGTATGTGAGTGTGTGTGTGTGAGAGTGTGTATGAGGTGTGTGTGTGTGAGTGTGTGTGAGTGTGTGTGAGTGTGTGTGGGTGTGTGAGTGTGTGTGGTGTGTGTGAGTGTGTGTGTGTGTGGGTGGGTGGCAGGGACCTAGGGCCTCGTGGCCACGGGTGAACCTGGGGGGGGGGGTGCTGTCAGGGACATGGGGGGTGCTGGCAGGGACATGGGGGATGCTGACAGGGACATGGGGGTGCTGTCAGGGACATGGGGAGTGCTGTCAGGGACATGGGGGGTGCTGGCAGGGACATGGGGGATGCTGACAGGAACATGGGGGTGCTGGCAGGGACATGGGGGTGCTGGCAGGGACATGGGGAGTGCTGGCAGGGAGCTGGGGCCTTGTGGCCTTGGGGGGGGGACATGTGGGCTCCCGGCAGGGGATGTGGGGGGCTCCGGGCCGGGCCGCCTGCCCAGCCGCACTGCCAGACTGATTACATGGGTGAGGGGTGCTGGCAGGGGGGAGCGGTGGCAGGTCCCCCATGGGCCCAGCTGTCTGGGCAGAGACACAAAGTGCCTCAGACGGGGCGGCGCAGGCGCGGGGACCAGGCACTCCTGCCGGCTGCGCTCCTGACCTTGACCCTTTGTGACTGGAGAGCATGCAAATTGCGTCGCTGCTGGGGCCCGCGTCCACAATGCCCTGCTGTCCGCTGTCCGGGGGCTGGGCGGTGCCGGAACCAGGCCAATGCCAGTGCGGCTCCCGGGGAATGCCAGTGCGGCTCCAGGCACGGTCCCCAGGATCCGGGCTGTGCGGAAAGGCATCCCCCGCTCACCTCCCCGGCGCCCCCTGATTCGCTTCATTCATTAAACGTGAACTGGCCGGGGACTCGATGGAGGTCGCCCAGGGAGCGCGCAGGCAGGGCAGTGAGTCCCAGCGCCCACTCCGCCTGCTCGTCCTCCGACCCGTCCTCGGTTCAGCCTCTCGCCTGTCACCGGGGTCTTCTCTGGGTGCTGACACCACCCCCGGTCCCTCCCCGGGCTGTGGACACAGATCTCCTCTCCGGGCTGTGGACACAGATCTCCTCTCCGGGCTGTGGACACAGATCTCCTCTCCGGGCTGCGGACACGGATCTCCTCTCCGGGCTGTGACACGGGTCCTCTCCGGGCTTTGGACACAGATCTCCCTCCCGGCTGCGGACACGGATCTCCTCTCCGGCTGTGGACACGGGTCCTCTCCGGGCTGTGGACACGGGTCCTCTCACGGGCTGGTGGACACGGGTCCTCTCCGGGCTGTGGACACAGATCTCCTCTCCGGGCTGTGGACACGGTCCTCTCCGGGCTGTGGACACAGATCTCCTCTCCGGGCTGTGGACACGGGTCCTCTCTGGGGCTGTGGACACGGATCCTCCTCTCCGGGCTGTGGACATCGGATCTCCTCTCTCTCCGGCAGTGGACACGGGTCCTCTCCGGGCTGCGGACACGGATCTCCTCTCCGGGCTGTGGACACAGATCTCCTCTCCGGGCTGTGGACACGGATCTCCTCTCCGGGCTGTGGACACAGATCTCCTCTCCGGGCTGTGGACACGGATCTCCTCTCCGGGCTGTGGACACGGGTCCTCACTCCGGGGCTGTGGACACAGATCTCCTCTCCGGGCTGTGGACACGGATCTCCTCTCCGGCTGTGGACACAGATCTCCTCTCCGGCTGTGGACACGGGTCCCTCTCCGGCTGTGGACACAGATCTCCTCTCCGGGCTGTGGACACGGATCTCCTCTCCGGCTCAGATCTCCTCACCGGGCTGTGGACACGGATCTCCTCTCCGGGCTGTGGACCACGGACTCCTCACCCGGCTGTGGACACGGGTCCTCTCCGGGCTGTGGACACAGATCTCCTCTCCGGGCTGTGGACACGGATCTCCTCTCCGGGCTGTGGACACAGATCTCCTCTCCGGGCTGTGGACACCGGGTCCTCTCCTGGGCTGTGGACACAGATCTCCTCTCCGGGCTGTGGACACCGGTCCTCTCCGGGCTGTGACACAGATCTCCTCTCCGGGCTTGTGGACACGGATCTCCTCTCCGGGCTGTGGACACGGGTCCTCTCCGGGCTGTGGACACAGAATCTCCTCTCTGGCTGTGGGACACGGATCTCCTCTCCGGGCTGTGGACACGATCTCCTCTCCGGGGCTGTGGACACGGGTCTCTCCGGGCTGCGGACACGGATCTCCTCTCCGGGCTGTGGACCACGGATCTCCTCTCCGGGCTGTGACACAGAGCTCCCTCTCTCCGGGCTGTGGACACGGCTCTCCTCTCCGGGCTGTGGACACAGATCTCCTCTCCGGCTGTGGACACGGGTCTCCTCTCCGGGCTGTGGACACGGGTCCTCTCCGGGCTGTGACACGGATCTCCATCTCCGGGCTGTGGACACAGATCTCCTCTCCGGGCTGTGGACACGGATCTCCTCTCCGGGCTGTGGACACAGATCTCCTCTCCGGGCTGTGGACACGGGTCCTCTCCGGGCTGTGGACACAGATCTCCTCTCCGGGCTGTGGACACGGGTCCTCTCCGGGCTGTGGACACGGGTCCTCTCCGGGCTGTGGACACGGTCCTCTCCGGGCTGTGGACACAGATCTCCTCTCCGGGCTGTGGACACGGGTCCTCTCCGGCTGTGGACACAGATCTCCTCTCCGGGCTGTGGACACGGGTCCCTCTCCTGGCTGTGGACACGGGTCCTCTGTCCGGCTGATGGACAGCGGATCTCTCTCCGGGTCTGTGGACACGGATCTCCTCTCCGGGCTGTGGACACGGGTCCTCTCCGGGCGTGGACACGGATCTCCTCTCCGGGCTGTGGACACGGGTCCTCCCGGGCTGTGGAACACAGATCTCCTCTCCGGCTGTGGACACGATCTCCTCCCGGGCTGTGGACACAGATCTCCTCTCCGGGCTGTGGACACGGGTCCTCTCTGGGCTGTGGACACGGATCTCCTCTCCGGGCTGTGGACACGGATCTCCTCTCCGGGCTGTGGACACGGGTCCTCTCCGGGCTGCGGACACGGATCTCCTCTCCGGGCTGTGGACACGATCTCCTCCTCCGGCTGTGGACACAGATCTCCTCTCCGGGCTGTGGACACGGGTTCCTCTCTGGGCTGTGGACACGGTCTCCTCTCCGGGCTGTGGACACGGGTCCTCTCCGGGCTGTGACACAGATCTCCTCTCCGGGCTGCGGACACGGATCTCCATCTCCGGGCTGTGGACAGGACACGGATCTCTCTCCGGCTGTGGACACGGATCTCTCTCCGGGCTGTGGACACGGTCCCATCCGGCTGTGGACACAGATCTCCTCTCCGGCTGCGGACACGGTATCTCCTCTCCGGGCCTGTGGACACAGATCTCCTCTGCGTGGGCTGTGGACACGGGTCCTCTCCGGGCTGTGACACGGGTTCCTCTCCGGGCTGTGGACACAGATCTCCTCTCTGGGCTGTGGACACGG
This sequence comes from Antrozous pallidus, assembly GCA_027563665.1. Lineage (NCBI taxonomy): Eukaryota > Metazoa > Chordata > Mammalia > Chiroptera > Vespertilionidae > Antrozous > Antrozous pallidus. The sequence goes on along the minus strand of CM050513.1, from coordinate 118,284,015 downwards.
GTCCTCTCCGGGCTGTGGACACGGGTCCTCTACCGGGCTGTGGACACGGGTCCTCTCCGGGCTGCGGACACGGATCTCCTCTCCGGGCTGTGGACACGGGTCCTCTCTGGGCTGTGGACACGGGTCCTCTCCGGGCTGTGGACACGGATCTCCTCTCCGGGCTGTGGACACGGATCTCCTCTCCGGGCTGTGGACACGGGTCCTCTCCGGGCTGTGGACACAGATCTCCTCTCCTCCTGCGGACACGGATCTCCTCTTCCGGGCTTGTGGACACGGATCCCTCACCGGGCTGTGGACACGATCTCCTCTCCGGGCTGTGGACACACAGATCTCCTCTCCGGGCTGCGGACACAGATCTCCTCTCCGTGCTGGTGACACGGATCTCCTCTCCGGGCTGTGGACACGGACTCTCTCCGGGCTGTGGACACGGTCTCTCTCCGGGCTGTGGACACGGAGTCCCTTCCGGGCTGTGGACACGGATCCTCTCCGGGCTGTGGACACGGATCCTCTCCTCCGGGCTGTGGACACAGGATCTCCTCTCCGGGCTGTGGACACAGATCTCCTCTCCGGGCTGCTGGACACAGATCTCCTCTCACGGGCTGCGGACACACGATCTCCTCTCCGGCTGCGGACACAGATCTCCTCTCCGGGCTGGCGGACACGGATCTCCTCTCCGGGCTGTGGACATAGGATCTCCTCTCCGGGCTGTGGACACGGATCTCCTCTCCGGGCTGTGGACACGGATCTCCTCTCCGGGCTGTGGACACAGATCTCCTCTCCGGGCTGTGGACACAGATCTCCTCTCCGGGCTGTGGACACAGATCTCCTCTCCGGGGCTGTGGACACGGATCTCCTCTCCGGGCTGGTGGACACGGATCTCCTCTCTCCGGGCTGTGGACACAGATCTCCTCTCCGGGCTGTGGACACAGATCTCCTCTCTGGGCTGTGGACACAGATCTCCTCTCCGGGCTAGTGGACACAGATCTCTCCTCTCCGGGCTGTGGACACAGATCGTCCTCTCTGGGCTGTGGACACGGGTCCTCTCCGGGCTGGTGGACACGGATCTCCTCTCCGGGCTGTGGACACAGATCTCCTCTCCGGGCTGTGGACACAGATCTCCTCTCTGGGCTGTGGACACGGGTCCTCTCCGGGCTGTGGACACGGATCTCCTCTCCGGGCTGTGGACACGGGTCCTCTCCGGGCTGTGGACACAGATCTCCTCTCCGGGCTGTGGACACGGGTCCTCTCCGGCTGTGGACACATCCTCTCCGGGCTGTGGACACGGATCTCCTCTCCGGGGCTGTGGACACGGATCTCCTCTCCGGGCTGTGGACACGGGCCTCTCCGGGCTGTGGACACAGATCTCCTCTCCGGGCTGTGGACACGGATCTCCTCTCCGGGCTGTGGACACGGATCTCCTCTCCGGGCTGTGGACACGGGTCCTCTCCGGGCTGTGGACACAGATCTCCTCTCCGCGCTGTGGACACGCATCTCCTCTCCGGGCTGTGGACACGGATCTCCTCTCCGGGCTGTGACACGTGTCCTCCTCCGGGCTGTGGACACGGATCTCCTCTCCGGGCTGTGGACACGGGTCCTCTCCGGGCTGTGGAACACGGATCTCCTCTCCGGGCTGTGGACACGGGTCCTCTCCGGGCTGTGGACACGGTCCTCTCCGGGCTGTGGACACGGGTCCTCTCCGGGCTGCGGACACGGATCTCCTCTCCGGCTGTGGACACGGGTCCTCTCCGGGCTGTGGACACAGTCCTCTCCGGGCTGTGGACACCGTCCTCCTCCGGGCTGTGGACACAGATCTCCTCTCCGGCTGTGGACACGGATCTCCTCTCCGGCTGTGGACACGGATCTCCTCTCCGGGCTGTGGACACGGATCTCCTCTCCGGGCTGTGGACACGGATCTCCTCTCCGGGCTGTGGACACGGATTCCTCCTCTCCGGCTGTGGACACGGATCTCCTCTCCGGCTGTGGACACGGATCTCCTCTCCGGGCTGTGGACACGGAACTCCCTCCGGGCTGTGGACACGGATCTCCTCTCTGGGCTGTGGACACGGATCTCCTCTCCGGGCTGTGGACACGGATCTCCTCTCCGGGCTGTGGACACGGGTCCTCTCCGGGCTGTGGACACGGGTCCTCTCCGGGCTGTGGACACGGGTCCTCTCCGGGCTGTGGACACAGATCTCCTCTCCGGGCTGTGGACACGGATCTCCTCTCCGGGCTGTGGACACGGATCTCCTCTCCGGGGCTGTGACACGGTCCCTCTCCGGGCTGTGGACACAGATCTCCTCTCCGGCAGTGGCACACCGTCCTCTCCGGGCTGTGGACACAGATCTCCTCTCCGGGCTGTGGACACAGATCTCCTCTCCGGGCTGTGGACACGGATCTCCTCTCCGGGCTGTGGACACGGATCCCTCCTCTCCGGGCTGTGGACACGGATCTCCTCTCCGGGCTGTGGACACGGGTCCTCTCCGGGCTGTGGACACAGATCTCCTCTCCGGGCTGTGGACACCGGTCCTCTCCGGGCTGTGGACACAGATCTCCTCTCCGGCTGTGGACACAGATCTCCTCTCCGGGCTGTGGACACGGATCTCCTCTCCGGGCTGTGGACACGGATCTCCTCTCCGGGCTGTGGACACGGATCTCCTCTCCGGGCTGTGGACACGGATCTCCTCTCCGGGCTGTGGACACGGATCTCCCTCTCCGGGCTGTGGACACGGATCTCCTCTCCGGGCTGTGGACACGATCTCCTCTCCGGGCTGTGGACACGGATCTCCTCTCCGGGCTGTGGACACGGGTCCTCTCCGGGCTGTGGACACGGGTCCTCTCCGGCTGTGGACACCGTCCTCTCCGGCTGTGGACACAGATCTCCTCTCCGGGCTGTGGACACGGATCTCCTCTCCGGGCTGTGGACACGGATCTCCTCTCCGGGCTGTGGACACGGGTCCTCTCCGGGCTGTGGACACAGATCTCCTCTCCGGGCTGTGGACACCGGTCCTCTCCGGGCTGTGGACACAGATCTCCTCTCCGGGCTGTGGACACGGATCTCCTCTCCGGGCTGTGGACACGGATCTCCTCTCCGGGCTGTGGACACGGGTCCTCTCCGGGCTGTGGACACAGATCTCCTCTCCGGGCTGTGGACACAGATCTCCTCTCCGGGCTGTGGACACGGATCTCCTCTCTGGGCTGTGGACACAGATCTCCTCTCCGGGCTGTGGACACAGATCTCCTCTCTGGGCTGTGGACACGGGTCTCCTCTCCGGGCTGTGGACACGGATCTCCTCTCCGGGCTGTGGACACGGGTCTCCTCTCCGGGCTGTGGACACGGATCTCCTCTCCGGGCTGTGGACACGGATCTCCTCTCCGGGCTGCGGACACGGGTCCTCTCCGGGCTGTGGACACAGATCTCCTCTCTGGGCTGTGGACACAGATCTCCTCTCCGGGCTGTGGACACGGATCTCCTCTCTGGGCTGTGGACACAGATCTCCTCTCTGGGCTGTGGACACGGATCTCCTCTCCGGGCTGCGGACACGACGGTCCTCTCCGGCTGTGGACACAGATCTCCTCTCCGGGCTGTGGACACAGATCTCCTCTCCGGGCTGTGGACACGGTCCTCTCCGGGCTGTGGACACGGGTCCCCTCCACAGGCTGCGGGCACTGCTCTCAGCCGAGCGGATCCCAGCACCTGTCGGTCCCAGAGTCTCTTCCCGCCTCCCCAGGAGGAAGGACGGGGGGATCCCCACCGCGGCCGCTCAGTTGAGCCCAGAGAGGGGGTGGCAGCCAAAGCAGGGGGTGCAGAAGGTCTGGGCCTGCGTCCTTCGCTGTGTGACCAGCGGCCAGAGAGCATCAGCGAGCTCATGTGCAGGTCAGAACCTACCCTGGCTTTCTTCGTATGCGGTGACCCAGGGGTTCCAGCGCTTTCCATGAACTTGAACTGGGCACATGGGAGACGGGAAGCAGAGCCCGGTCCGGACGCCATTGCGGGAGGGTGTCCTCATCGGATAGGGGCCTGGCACCTGCTTGCCCCTCGCACAGAGGCCGTGGGGCTGGGGCTTGGTCCTCTGTGTGAGGGGGGCCCTGTGCGCCCGCATGTGGGGGGTGTGCACATGTGGGGGTGCGCACACCGTCCATTCCTAGGGAGGCGCGGGGAGCTCAGGCCTGACACAGAGCGGGTCGGGGCAGGAGCAAGCAGCTCAGAGGAGGTGACGGTGGGCAAGAGACTCCCTCCTTGGCCCCCAGTCTCCCCAGCTGCTAATCGGGGGGCTTGTGGCGAGGGCCGCTGAGGATTCTCCCCATCTTCGTAGATAGAAGTGAATCCGCAGAACCACCGTTAAAACAGCGCGCGTGTTTATTAATTTCAGAGAGGGAGAGAGAAAGAAACGTCGAGGACGCACGCCCCCCACCAGGGATGGAGCCCACAACCCGGGGCTGTGCCCTGACCTGGATTCGAACTTGACCTGAGTCATAGGTCGGCGCTCACCACTGAGCTTCACCGGCCGGCCCGTGGAACCGCTGTCTAAAGGCGGGACTGGAGCGCAGGCCGCAGCCTTCGCCAGGGCTCCCGGATGTGCTGCCTCACCGGCCGAGGCCTCCTCTGGTCTGGACGCTGGGACAGACGGAGCCCCGAAGGGCATGAGGCCCTGTCGCTGTCCTTGTGGGGGCTCAGAGCCCGGCTGGAGGGGGGAGGGGGCAGGGAGGCTGAGAGGCAGGTGGTGAGTGTGGTGGGGAGAAAGCAGGGGAGGGCACCGTGCAGGCGGAGAGGAGGAGGCATGCAGGGCCTGGAAGGCTGGGGGGAGGCAGGGGGCACTCAGGCAGAGGGACACCCTGGGGACAGAGGGAGCTCGTAGGACAGGCACAGGGGCCACGCCTGGCAGCGGGAGCCCTCGGGGACAGGGCATGGTGGGCATGGAGCCTTCTAAGAGGTGCAGGGCATAGTCCTCCAGGGGACCCTTTCCTCAGGCCCAGGGCCCTGCTCCTCTGCTTCACAGGGGCCAGGGCGGGAGGGTGCTGGACCGGAAGCACCCCCCGAGCTAATGATGGAATGCAGGAGCTGGTCTGGCTGAGTTGTGGGGGACCCCTCACGCCCTCAGACATCCAGCTGCTGTCGGGGCCCCTCCCGGGCGCCTCCCCGCTCCTCTGAACAGCCGGGGCTGCTGGGTGCCCACGCTCAGAGCGCCATTCTCAGTGCCCGCATGGTCCGGCGGCTGGGGGGTGCCCGGCAGGGCTCCTGGGTGGGACTTGGGGGACAGGGGAAGGCACGGTGACAGGCGACCCAGTTCTGTTAGCAAGTGGCCGGGACGATGCGCCCCAACTGCGGGTGCGGGCAGGGTGAGACGCCAAGCTTGGGGCCCGGCCAAAGGCGCCCCCGGCTCCCATCCTCTCGCTCAACATCTGGCTGCTCAGAGTCCGGAGGGAGACGGGGGGGGGGGGGCACCCTGGCATGCTCAGGTTCTTTGTACCAAGAGCGAAATGAGCTTCTGGAACGGAAGCGCTAAGTCACGGCTGGCTGGTCTTCCCGCCGAAGACGCGGTTTGGAAACAGACGGGACTCGGGAAGGATGTGAGCACCGCCGTCCTCGGCCGCCGCCCCCACCCTCCCGGCCTCGCCAGCCCCGCTCTCGGGGAGTCGGGCCCCCTGCTGACCTGCGGAAGAGGAAGAGGAGCCGAGGCCCCAGCGGCCCTCGTCTTAGGCCTCAATGGCGGCCCGGAGAGAGGCCGGCCGGCCGCCCGCCCGTCTTTCCACGACCTCACCGGATTCCTCCGGAATTAGCAATGGAAACGCGATCGCACGCTGGGGAGGGAGAGTCAGATTTTCCATCCTGGCTCTGAGCACCTGGGACTCGCCCCGATTGTGCACGGAGCTGGGGATCTCCGGGGCGGTGGGGGGCCGTCAGGGAAGCCGGTTTGGCTGAGCCGGCCTCGGGGGTGGGGCTCCGCTATAAACCCGCCTGGGGGCCACCGGCTGGCCTGGTCCCAGTGCCGGCCCCTCCTGCTGGCGGCCCAGGCCCTGGGATGGAGGGGAGGATGCAGGCCGGGCTGCTGGGCGATGGCCAGGCCTCAGGGGCCCGGGTGTGGGAGGGAAGGAGGGAGCCGGCGCTGGGCTCGGGTCCCGGGCGTGGTCCGCTCGGTCCCGGTGGGAGTGAGCATGGAGCTGCCGGCCAGGATTGACTGTCATGGTCCCCGCCCAGGGCCTCTGCTGCCTCTGCTGTGAAATCAGATTGCAGCCCTACATGGTGCCTGGCACACAGTAGGTGCTCACCCTGGACTCACTCTCCCTCAGTCGTGCCGTGACGGAACCCTGTCGGGTTTGTCCTTTGGCCCCGATTCCTTCCGGTCGCCGAGGCCTGAGGTCCCACACGGTTCAAGGCAATGTGTGTGTGTGTGGGGGGGGGGGGGGGCAGGGTTTGAGCTGGGGGCCGGAGGGAAGGGGCCTGAGCCCCCTAGACCCAGCAATGGCATTTGGGCGGGGCTTGCTGGACAAGGTGTTCTGCGCCCCAAATCCCCACATTATTCGAGGGCCAACGATAGTTCTTTTTAAAATATATATATATATATATTGTTTTTTTTTTACTAAGAGGAAGGGAGGGGATAAAGAGTCAGAAACATCGATGACAGAGAAACATCCATCAGCTGCCTCCTGCACGCCCCCCACTGGGGATGTGCCCGCAGCCAAGGTCCATGCCCTTGACCGGAATCGAACCCGGGACCCTTCAGTCCGCAGGCCGACGCTCTGTCCACCGAGCCACATCGGTTGGGGCCGTAATCCTACCTCGATATGCCAAAGTTCCAAAATGACAAGACACAATATGTGCAAGGGACACGCACAGAAGAGAAAGCTCACGCTTCCAGGATGGCTGTGGAAGAGGGTTTAAAGGACGCGCGTGCACCGGAGGTAAAATGTTGAGCTGTTCGATGGGGAAAGCAGACAGGAAGATGAAGGGGTGCCTGTAAGAGATTACAGTGCCTGTGGGTGTTTGGGGGCGGGCACGTGGGAGTGACCGGGGAGACAGACCGGGAAAATGTCCCGCGGGCCCCGTGGGCAAGGTTCCCTCATCACGCAAATATTTCTGGAGCGCCTCTGGGTGCCAGGCACGGGGGAGCCCGCACGCTTGTCCTCGCCCCCCTCTTCCTCCCGGGGCGCCGGGGAGACAGACACGAAGGAAGAAAGCATACAGACAAGTGTGCAATCACTGCCGTTGTAGAAAGTTCTTATAAATGCATTTAACGAGGGGTCCCCGCCTGGTCAGGATTCTCGGGGAGACTTCCCTAAGGGGGCGACTCTGAAGCCAAGTCTAGCTTGATGAGAAGGAACGAGGAAGGAGAATGGTGAGGGAAACCGTTCTGGGCAGAGCAAACGGCACCACGAGAGTTCTGCTGGGTTCCGGGACCGTCCCCCTCCCCCCCCCCCGCCCCCATGCTTGCGATTCCCACTCTGTCCTGGCCCCCGCTCACCTTCTATGGCTCGGCTTCTGCTTTCAGAGCTGCTGCCATGTGCTCTCCAGCAGCCGGTGTTCGCTCAGAAAGCATCAGACCATCGAAGCACCAAGAATGCGGCCTCACAAAGGAGGCGGACATGTCGACAGGATCCCGCATCGGCTCGGGGTTCAGACGCAGCCGCCGTGTACCTCAGAGCCGCCACGTCAATACGTTCAAAGAACTAAAGAAAATGGCTGAAGTCCAGAGGAAACTGCGTTCAAGGAGTTCAATGAAAATATGGCACCAATGAGCGCACAGACAGGGAATCTCTGAGGACAAGTGGGTATCCCAGAGCTGAAAAAGACCATAACTCGACACGCAAACGTTCACTAGCTGGCCTCCAGGTCTGGGGAGAAGGAGTAAATCCGAAGACACATCAGCAGAAGGTTTCAACCCAAAGAGGGGAAAGGAAATAAGGCTGAGGGTAAAGACCGAACTTTGGAGACAATACCACGTGCTCCACATTCACGGAGCTGGGGTCCCAGAAGGAGAGAAGAGAGGTGGACCTAGGGGTGGAGAAATGTGAGGACACAGTTGAGAACTTCCCCATGTTCATGGAAATGATTAACTTAGGACCCAAGGAGGGCGCCAGTGAGCACAGGTGACACCCTCGTGTAGGTCCATCACAGCTGCACTTCTGAAGCCGGAGGAAAGGGGAAGCCTGGGGTGGTGGTGTGGTGGGGGGGGGGTTGGAGGAAAAACTCACAACAGAAACCATTTGTGTTGCGAAGGGGAATGTTCTCGAGGGAGGCTGGGGCCGTGATTAACATCTGACTTCTCACCCAGAACCAAAGACCAATCCAGAGGTTCCCTAGAGTCCCCAAGAGTAGAAATGAGGGAGAAGAGGGAATCAATCATTTGTCTTCTATGAAACAAGGCTTCCCCGGGCCTGAGGGAAGATGTCCGTGCCTCCGTTGGAAACGCCCGCGTGCAAAGCAGAATAAACGGGGGAACAAGAAGGAAAAGGGCGCCCTGCCCGGATTGGTCCCGTGGACAGAGCATCGGCCTGCGGGCTGTAAGGCTCCTGGGTTCCATTCCAGGCAAGAGCACACATCTGGGTGGAGGCTCCATCCCCATAGGGGGTGGCAGGAGGCAGCCAACCAATGATTCTCTCTCATCATTGATGTCTCTCTCTCTCTCTCTCTCTCTGTCTCTCTCTCTCTCTCTCTCCCCCTTTCTCTCTGAAATCAATAAAAATACATTAAAAAGAAAAGAAAAGGAAAACGGCCACATTCCCCACCAAGGCCCGGGGATGGACTTCCGGGCATCCAGGAGAGAGAACACATTCTGAAATTGTAAGTTCCTCGTCGTTATAAAGCGCTGGCGGGGGGGTGTCCGTTACAGGGGGGACAAACGAACGTTTTCCTAAGCCACCGCTCTGCCAGGAGGGAGGTCAAGCTCCCGAAAACGGGGTGAGGCCAGGCTTCCTGTCCTGCTGAATGTGCACAGCAGACACGATGGGTTCTGTCTGCGAGGGCCCTGTGCTGCCCGGGGCAGAGCTGCCCGTTCTGGGGGCTCAGCAGACGCGTTTCCACCTTCCTGTTCCACACACGTCTCCCCTCAGCTTCTCCTCTGACCCGGCTTCCATGTTGTATTGGATCCCTCAGCACAGAGGTAAGTAAGATGGGAAGTGGGTTAAGTGCGTGAGAATTATGATTTAGCTAGAGACCCGATGCACAAAGATTCGTGCAGGAATGGACCTTTCCCTCCCCCCCTCCCCCTGCTCTGGCTGGAGCTGCCTTTCTGCCTTCCCATACTGCCCAGAGGCCCGGAGCGGCCGGGGGTGGGGGGTGGGGGCGGGGTAGAGCGCCTGTATCATCACCATGGCCCCAGCTGTTCGGTGGCTGTGTATGCAAATTAACCCACCATTGTGGTTGGGTTAATTTGCATACCCGCTCCTGATTGGCTGGTGGGCGTCGCAAAGGTACAGCGATTAGCATGTTACTCTTTTATTCGGTAGCGATCCCTTTCGACCCATGCTTTATTTTTCTACGAGGATTTGAATTCGTAATCGATGACGTGCACATATAAAAGGAGCTCCCATGTATGAGGAAAACCCCTCATTAAAAACAAGTTTTTGCACCGAGAAGTTGCCTCATTAGTAACCGGAGGAAGTCACATTAAGACACCCACTTATTGTTTCTCGCTCACCCCGGTTTCCACCGGCCTGAACGCGGGGCGTGGGGGGGCCCCGGGCCTCCAGAGGCGCTCCGGCTGCCGAGGGGGCGTGTGGGACGGGGACCAGGCCCTGGTGGCTGGGTTCGGACAGCGGGGAGGCACTGAAGGTCCCAGGAGGTTCGTGGGGCTCCTCTGCCGTGGGGGTGAGTGGGAGCACGGTGGGCTGGAGGCGGGGAGGCCAGCCCGCCAGCGGGCACCAAAAAGGGTGCCCCGGGTGTGATGCCATGGCAGGCATCAGGGCACCCCTGGCCAGGCCCCCTGGGGCCCGCTCAGCCCTGTCCCCTCCTCTAGCCCTCAGCCCCCTCCTCCTCTGCAGCTGGCACTGCAGTAACACTGGGGCACATGGGGTTCAGGGCTGGGGCAGGACTGAAGGTAGATGTGGGATCCTCAGAAGGTTTGGTCTTTGAAATCTGGGAGTGGCTGAGGTTAAGCAGGAGGGCAGTCACCGCACAAAGGAGAGCCCAGGGAGAGGGGGGGTCAGGGTGGGGAGGTCAGGGAAGGGGGGCCCAGAGACAGGGGCCCCAGGAAGAGGGGGGCCCAGGGAGAAGGTGGGGCCCAGGGAGACGGGGGTCCATGGAGACGGGGGCCCAGGAAGACGGGGGCCCAGGAGACGGGGGCCCAGGGAGACGGGGGCCCAGGAAGAGGGGGGCCCAGGAAAGGGGGCCCAGGGAGAGGGGGCCAAGGAAGAGGGGGCCCAGGGAGAGGGGGCCCAGGGAGAGGGGGGCCCAGGGAGAGGGGGCCCAGGGAGAGAGGGGCCAAGGAAGAGGGGGCCCAGGGAGACGGGGCCCAGGGAGAGGGGGCCAAGGAAGAGGGGGGCCCAGGGAGAGGGGGCCCAGGGAGGGGGGATCCAGGGAGACAGGGGCCCAGGAAGAGGGGGGCCCAGGGAGAGTGGGGCCCAGGGAGACGGGGGCCCAGGGAGACGGGGGTCCAGGAGACGGGGGCCCAGGAAGACAGGGGCCCAGGGAGATGGGGCCCAGGGAGACGGGGGCCCAGGAAGAGGGGGGCCCAGGGAGAGGGGCCCAGGGAGGGGGGGCCCCAGGAAGAGGGGGGCCCAGGGAGAGGGGGCCCAGGAGAGGGGGGGCCAAGGAAGAGGGGGGCCCAGGGAGAGGGGCCCAGAAGAGGGGGCCCAGGGAACGGGGCCCAGGGAGAGGGGGCCCAGGGAGACAGGGGCCCAGGGAGAGGGGGGCCAAGGAAGAGGGGGGCCCAGGGAGAGGGGGCCCAGGGAGAGAGGGCCAAGGAAAAGTGGGGGCCCAGGGAGAGGGGGCCCAGGGAGAGGGGGCCCCAGGGAGGGGGGCCCAGGATGACAGGGGCCCAGGGAGAGGGGGCCCAGGGAGAGGGGGGCCCAGGGAGAGGGGGGCCAAGGAAGAGGGGGGCCCAGGGAGAGGGGGGCCCAGGAAGAGGGGGCCCAGGAGAGGGGGCCCAGGGAGACGGGGGCCCAGGGAGAGGGGGCCAAGGAAGAGGGGGGCCCAGGGAGAGGGGCCCAGGAGAGAGGGGCCAAGGAAGAGGGGGGCCCAGGGAGAGGGGGGCCCAGGGAGAAGGGGGCCCAGGGAGACGGGGCCCAGGGAGATGGGGGCCCAGGGAGACAGGGGCCCAGGGAGAGGGGGGCCAAGGAAGAGGGGGCCCAGGGAAGAGGGGGCTCAGGGAGAGGGGGCCCAGGGAGTTGGGGCCCAGGGAGACGGGGCCCAGGGAGAGGGGGGCCCAGGGAGAGGGGGCCCAGGGAGACGGGGCCCAGGGAGATGGGGCCCAGGGAGACGGGGCCAGGAGATGGGGCCCAGGGAGACGGGGGCCCAGTGAGGAGGGGTCCAGGGAGGCTCAGCGAGGCTAGGGTCCAGGGAGCTGGGGACACCTGGGCCCAGGAGCCTCCCTTGGGGAAGGAGCCACAGGCACATCACACACCAGGATGGAGTCAGAGGCGACCTTGGCTTTGGCAAGATGGGGCTCAGGTTGGCCCCCATAGGCCGTTCAGTGGAGGATGGTGACAGCACCCCACTCAGCGGGTTGATAAGCGTGCTGGGGTGACCGGGCTGGGTCTGTCTTGAGGGGCGGGTGGCGGGAGGGGGTGGCGTTGCAGGAGGTGGGTTGGTGGCGGGGTTTTCTCCCAGGAGGAGCGATGTGAACCTGCTGGTGGGGGGAAGGCAGGCGGGGCAGATGCCACAGAGACGGCCGGGAGGCAGGGCGCGGGCAGGGCCGGTGAGCAGGTGGGGCGGGAGGGAGGGTGTGGCTCCCGCACAGCAGGGTTCGGTGGCAGGAAGGTGAGGAATGCCCCTGAGAAGCGGGTGGGAGAGGCAGCGATTTGCCCTGAGGTCCGGCCCCCCCCAGCACCTGGTGGTGATTTATCGGAGCCGATCGATCTGACGCTGCGGCAGCCCGTGGGAAGGCGGCTGGAAGGACATCTGAGCGCAGAAACTGCACGTCCCAACACAGCTCTGGGCGCCCCGGGCTGCAGGGCGGCGGGGGGGGGGGGGGGGGGTGGAGAAGGGGGAGGCAGAGGGGGCCCAGGAGGGCAGGTCCGGAGGAGGCCGTGGGGGGGGGGGCACTCAGGTGCTGACTCAGCGGGCGTGGCCGGTGGGGAGCAGAGGCGCTGGGGATGGGGCCTCACTCTGGCCCCTCTGAACGCCCGCGTGCCTCTCATCGAGTGCGGGCGGTTTCATCCTCTCCCCCCCCCCCCCCCCCCCGCAGGTCCCAGGTGTCCCCCGAGCTTCCCCTCGCCTCCACCTCAGGCTCACTTGGGCCGGCGGGCGCTGAAGGGAACCGCCACCTTCTGCTGTAACAGGCCTTGTCTGGGCCCCGTCCACCATTCACACACCCCTCCCCTCACTCCCAGGTTCATCCACTCTCCCCTCCCCTCCTCCCAGGTTCATCCACTCTCTCCTCCCCTCACTCCCAGGTTCATCCACTCTCCCCTCCCCTCACTCCCAGGTTCATCCACTCTCCCTCCCCTCACTCCCAGGTTCATCCACTCTCCCCTCCCCTCACTCCCAGGTTCATCCACTCTCCCCTCCCCTCACTCCCAGGTTCATCCACTCTCCCCTCCCCTCACTCCCAGGTTCATCCACTCTCCCCTCCCCTCACTCCCAGGTTCATCCACTCTCCCCTCCCCTCACTCCCAGGTTCATCCACTCTCCCCTCCCCTCACTCCCAGGTTCATCCACTCTCTCCTCCCCTCACTCCCAGGTTCATCCACTCTCCCCTCCCCTCACTCACACGTTCATCCACTCTCCCCTCCCCTCACTCACACTTCATCATCACTCTCTCCTCCCCTCACTCCAACACGTTCATCCACTCTCCCCCTCCCCTCACTCCCAGGTTCATCCACTCTCCCCTCCCCTCACTCCCAGGTTCATCCACTCTCCCCTCCCCTCACTCCCAGGTTCATCCACTCTTTCCTCCCCTCACTCCCAGGTTCATCCACTCTCTCCTCCCCTCACCCACAGGTTCATCCACTCTCCCCTCCCCTCACTCCCAGGTTCATCCACTCTCTCCTCCCCTCACTCCCAGGTTCATCCACTCTCCCCTCCCCTCACTCACACGTTCATCCACTCTCCCCTCCCCTCACTCACACGTTCATCCACTCTCTCCTCCCCTCACTCACACGTTCATCCACTCTCCCCTCCCCTCACTCCCAGGTTCATCCACTCTCCCCTCCCCTCACTCCCAGGTTCATCCACTCTCCCCTCCCCTCACTCCCAGGTTCATCCACTCTCCCCTCCCCTCACTCCCAGGTTCATCCACTCTTTCCTCCCCTCACTCCCAGGTTCATCCACTCTCTCCTCCCCTCACTCCCAGGTTCATCCACTCTCCCCTCCCCTCACTCACACGTTCATCCACTCTCCCCTCCCCTCACTCCCAGGTTCATCCACTCTCCCCTCCCCTCACTCCCAGGTTCATCCACTCTCCCCTCCCCTCACCCACAGGTTCATCCACTCTCCCCTCCCCTCACTCACACATTCACTCACTGGTTCATTCACGCATTCTCTCATTTACACATTCGCACATCCGTCCACTTACTCATTACCCGTTCGCCGTTCGCTCTGTCCACGTGCTCGGTGGGGCCCCCGGGCCACACGCTGCCCGTCGGCCCCGCCCAGAGGGGCGGGCTCAGCTGCTCCGAGCGGTGAACTGATGCTGCAGCCGCATCGTGGTCAGAGGCTGGGCCCCGGGCTGGCGAGGCCAGGGAGGCGCAGACCCCGCAGAGGGCTGAGGGGGGACAGGACGGGCAGGGCTTGAGGTTGAAGGTGGGGTGAGCGGAGAGCCCGGGCCAGGGCTCCAGCCGTGTGGGCATCAGGCCGGGTGTGACTAGGGGTGGCGGGCCCACAGGGGACTGTGCTGAAAGGTGGCTCTGGGGGAGGCAGGGAGGCTGGGCCTGTGGGGTCAGGCCCACAGGGAGGGGAGGGTGGGGCAGGGGCCGAGGAGGTGTGGCTTCACCGAGGCCTGCTGCCCCCCGCTGGGCCCCTGTGCTCTCGGCCCCTCAGGTTAGAACCTGCAGAGACTGGCCTGACCCAAGGTCATGGCCTCTGGCCCGGCCACATCCAGTGATTGGGGCTGACAGGCGCCCCAGCTCAGCCGGCCCTGGGTGGCTAGTCCCAGAGCCCCCAGCCCGTCCCTAAGGGATGCCCTGCTCCCCCAGCAGCTGCCCGGGAGGCTGGGTCCGGGGAGGTTGGGGCCTCCTAGCTCAGGCTCACAGGGAGGGAGTGATGAGCCCACAGGGAGGGGGTGAGGGCACACAGGGAGGGGTTGATGGGGTGATGGGCACACAGGGATGATGAGCCCATAGGGAAGGGGTGAGGGGCACACAGGGAGGGGGCAATGGGCCACAGGGAGGGGGTGGAGGGCCCACAGGGAGGGGGTGATGGGCACACAGGGAGGGGGTGATGGGCCATAGGGTGGGGGTAGGGGCACACAGGGAGGGGGTGAGGGCCCACAGGGGCACAGAGCACACAGCCCCTTCTCAGCTACGGGGGCTGAGATGGGGGGCAGGGGGCCCGGCCCAGTGGAGACACAGACGAGGGATTCGGGGCTCTGAAGGCCAAGCTGCTATGTGGGTGACGCCTTACTCTGAGCCCCTACCCTCTTCCTGGACCCGAATCCCACTTCCTGTCCTTGCAGCCCCGCACCCCCGGTCCCCGCCTCCCGGTCCTCTGGCCTCAGGGCCGCCACAGGCTCCTTCCCCGGGCTCCGAGCTCCAGGAGGGGGCGCCCTGTGGCTGAGCTGCCTGCAGGGACCCCTCTGGGTCCCCCAGAAGCTGCCATGAGGCATGGGTTCCGGAGCGTGGCTGGTTTGGGAACCCTAGTAGGCGGAGAGGCGGCGGGAGGGACAGCGGCATCCCGTCCTGAGTCCACGGCGGGCACAGCTGGACCCTGGGAGTGGGGGGAGGGGGGAGTGCGGGGAGGGGAGGGAAAGGGGTTTGGGGGGCCACGGGCAGCCTCCGGCCACGCCCCGGGCTGGCCACCTCTGTCCCCAGCCGAGTGAGAGCAGCTGGGCCCTGCCCTGTGTCTGGCCTGTCTCTGGGCCCCTGGGCGAGGGGCCCGTCTGGCATGTGGCCCCCCAGCTGGAGAGAGACGGCCCCGCTCCATCAGGAGCCGCTGTGCCTCCACTCTCCCGGGCGCCAGGAGCTGGGGGAGTGCAGAGCTGAGGGTGGAGCCAGGCCGCCCCCTCCCCCCGCACCCCACACTGCCCCCCATCCCCCCGTCCAGTCTGGTCCCGGGGCCGCATCCGCAGCTGGCAGCGCAGTCCCGGCCTCGTCTGCACCCGCGTCCCCGCGGCCGGGGCTGCGTGAGCCTGAACGGGCGCCTTTGTCCGGGCGCTGGCAGCTGCCTCCAGGCCGGGCGGGGCGGGGCGGGCGCCATGGAGACAGCACACCCGCCGCCCTCTCTCCTCCGCCCGCTGCCGCCCTCTCTCCTCCGCCGGCCTCAGCCCCAGCCCGGCCCGGGCAACAGCCCTCCAGCCGCCCCCACTCGGGGCCTCAGCCCCTCCAGTCCCCCGTCCCCCCCGCCACCCCCCCTCCCCCGGTTCCGCCGCCCAGCCTTCCCCCAGATGCAGCCCCGAGGGGAGGGCCTGGGATGAGGGCCGCCCCCCCCAGCGCCAGGGAATGCGCTTTGCTGGCTGCGCCCCCCAGCATCGGAAGCTCGTGGGCGCTTTAGCCCCGACCCCGCGTGAGCCGGGCAGGAGGGGCTCCCGAGCTGCTGTCCGGGGCCCTTGCTGCCTGAGTGTGACCTGAACTGACTGAACGAGGAGCATGAGTCCCTGGACTCGTTCATTCATTCATTCAGCAGACCCCAGTCCGTCCTCTGGCGAGGCCCCAGTCCTGGGGCTGACCTCCCACTCCCGGGCGCATCCAGGGTATGGAGGGGTTGTGAGCCCCAACAGGAGCCTCCGATGACCCCCACGGCGGGTCATGAGGTGGAAGGGATTGCAGACTGACAGCAGCGTTACAGCGCAACCGTGCCCCGTCGGGGACCTGCCACAAGGAAACCGATAATCCTGTCTTCGAACGGACCGGCAGCGGAGACCCAGGGGTTCTGAGGCAGGGTGCCCCCCCATGTGTGAGGAGTGTACTGGGAGTGGCTTCCTTCCCGTGACTGCCAGCTTCGGGGGAGCTCTCCTGGCAGCCACAGCGCCAAGAGCGGGGTGCGGGGCAGGATGTGGGGGGCCGGGGGGGGGGGATCCGACCTCGGGAGGGATTTCAGGTCAGGGTCCTCGCTTGTTC
This sequence comes from Antrozous pallidus, assembly GCA_027563665.1. Taxonomy (NCBI): domain Eukaryota; kingdom Metazoa; phylum Chordata; class Mammalia; order Chiroptera; family Vespertilionidae; genus Antrozous; species Antrozous pallidus. Next base: position 118,267,647 of record CM050513.1, on the reverse strand, counting down.
TCACGGGCGAGTGTGACCGAAACCCCCAGACAGCGCCGTCCACCGGCTGTCACGTCGCCGCTCACGGCGCTGCGGCCGCTCACAGCGCAGTCGCCGTGCTCGCTCTGCGTGGGTGCTGAGCTCCCTGGGGCCACGGCCCCAGCACCCGCCCCGGCCACAGCCACCACCACGGCCACAGCCACGGCCACGGCCACAGCCATGCCACAGCCGGTGCCTGAGCTGGCCGGGCTGCTTCTGGGACGGCTCCTCCTTGCCCTGCCTGGAGCCGTGGCCAGGCGGACCAGAGGCCCGGAGCAGCTAACCGCGGCCCCTGTGGGCCTCCCTGCCACTTGGGCTTCCTTACAACATGGAGTCGGGACTCGGAACTTCCTCTCTTGCCGGGATCAGGACTCCAGCTGTGCCTGCGGCCTTGAATGACTCGCCCAGGAGGTGCCTGGCCCCCCCGCGGTTCCCTCAGCCCGGTGCCACGCCGGGGTCACAGACCGGCCCCGATGTGGGGAGAGGACACACGGACCCACATCCCCTCCACACACACCCCTGCCTCTGGGTGGGCGGAGGGCCAGGGGCCTGCAGCCATGTTTAAACTGACGCACGACGGACACCCCTCCAACACCCCCCTCCTCCTCATTGAAATTTCCCGTCTGCTGCTGCACGTCCCGCTCACTCCCGTCAAGCACCACCGCCTGCGGCCCACATGCCCCTGGCCGGAACCCTTACCGTAACGAGGACAGCCGTGAGCTTGGCACGCTTCACATAGGGACCGTGTTTATGTGTTCACACATTCATGTTCTTTTTGGGGTCTCAGAGCAACCCTGGAGACTTTTCAGAGGAAGGGGCATGGAGCCCGGGGTTCTGCAGGGTGAGTAGGAGTCCTCCGGACGGACAGTTTGGCAGAAGGAGGGGTTTCCCTTACCCGGGCAGGGGCTCTCAGTGGGTGAGAGCAGGCCAACCTACCTGGGTTGTGGAAGGGGCCCCTAGGCCCTGAGAGTGGGGTTGGGGAGCCGGAGCTGGCCCAGGGGGAAGCCGGTGTTGGCGCCTGGGACCCCCCCCCCCGCCTGTCTGCCCTGTGCCTCCCGTTCATTTTCTTTAATTTTCTGTTAAGCCTCAACCCGAGGGGGTTTTTCCATTGATTTTAGAGTGAAGAAGGAGGGAGGGAGGGAGGGAGGGAGGGAGGGGAGGGAGGGAGGCTGGGGATTGAACCATGCAACCCAGGTGCGTGCCTGGACTGGGAATCCAGCCTCCAACCCTCTGGTGCATGGGCCGATTCTCTAAGTCGTGAGCCCGCTGGCCAGGCTCCTATCCTCTCTCTCTTTTATTAAAAAAAATTATGTTGTTGATTTTTTACAGAGAGGAAGGGAGAGGGACAGAGTCAGAAACGCCCCTGAGAGAAACACCCATCAGCCGCCTCCTGTGCGTGCCCTTCCCGGATCGAGCCCGGGCCCTCAGTCCGCAGGCCGACGCGCTACCCACCTGACCACAACCCGGCCAGGCTCTCTCTTTTTAAAAACATTTTTTTATTGATTTCAGAGAGGAAGGGGGTGGGGGAGAGAGAAACATCAATGATGGGAGAGAACCACGGACCGGCTCCTCCTGCACACCCTGCTGGGGCCGGAGCCCCGACAGGAACCAGCCGAGCCCCAGTTCCGGCCCACCAGCCGTCCACGGGTTTCCAGGCCTTCCCACCATCCGGGGGGGGGGCAGTTAGCCCTGCCGACCGCAAGCAAACAGGCCCAGAGGGCTCTCGGGATCCGGCCAGGCGGGAGCCGAGCCCCCTGGGAGCTCCTGTGGCCCCTCCCACCCCTCCCCCCTCTGCCCCACCTCGCCCATGACAGCCCTCTTCCCCCAGGACACCCCCCTCACCCACAACAGACACCAGCACCCAGCCGCCCGCAGCCCCACCCCAGGCTGACCGCCGGCCCAGGAGGGCCCATCCGGGGAGTGCGGTCACCGGCTCGCCTCCCGCGGCTCCCGCGGCCTCAGGACGGGGAGGGCAGGGCTCAGGGGGGCGGGATCTGAGAGGGGGGGAACTGATGCCAGGACGGAAGGCTTGGCTTCGCCGGGAGCCCGCACCTGGCCTCCCCTTCCCCCTCCCCTCCGGCCCAGCCCCGGTTCCAGCTCCTGAGCTAAATCCCTGCCCGGCCACGAAACCGCCCGCGGTGGCAGTCCTCTGGGCGCCGCCCCGAAACGCCGACCTCGCCAGCTGCCCTCCCAGCGGTCGCCGGCAGGCAGACACCGGAGGGAGGCGGGCGGCCCGCCCTCGCCTGCACGGGCCCTGCCAGGAGGCCGGCCTCCCGCTCGGCTCCCAGGGCCGGCTGCGGCGGGAATGGCTTCCCGATGAGGTAATCGCCGAGGGAGGAGGCCGCCGGGAAGCCTGGCCCCGGCCCAGCCCGGCCGATCCGATCGAGGCTGCCAAGCCTCCCCCCGCCCGCCCGCCTGCCTCCCTCCTGCCCCCCCTGCCTGCCTGCCTCACCCCTGCCCTCCTGCCTCCTCCCTGCCTGCCCCCATCCCAGCCTCCTCCCTGCCCGCCAGGCCTCGGACATGGGGCCAGGGGGGCCAGGCCCGGCGGGAGCAGGACTCCGATCTGGCCACTGGGGCCCCGACATGTACTCATCACAGACAGGGCCCTCCAGACCGGCCCTGGAGCGCCCCAGGGAGACAGAGCCTGGTCCGCAGGGCGAAGGCAGGAGGTGGGAGTGGGGGCGGCCCTGTGCACGTGGTGCAGAGGCCTGGCGGGGCGTTCCTGGGCCGGGCATAGGGCTGCAGGCGCCCTTCCTTCCCCGCGCACATCCCGGCCCACCCCCAGGCCTTCTCCTGCCCCCATCCTCGGAAAAGCCTGGCCCTGTCACCGCCCGGGCCTGCCAGGGGGAGCTGGGGGCCTGCTGGGGAAGCTGGGAGCGGGAGCTCAGCGGAATGTCGGGTGGCTGCCTCCCCCCCCAGGCTCCCTCACTCCCTGCCAGGCACCCCGAGGCCACGGGAGCCAGCCGGGCCCTGGGAGGAGGCACGGAGAACTAAGGCCGGAGGGAGCACCGCCCGGGGCCTGGGCTGGGGAGGGTCGGCTCCCCCCTCCCCGTGGTGCCGGAGGGCCCTGCACAGGATGAATCCGGGACGGGGGATGGCAGGGGGGCGCAGAGGAGCCGGGCGGCGCGTCTGCAGGCCCAGCCGATCCGCCTCCGCCTTGAATGGCTGCGGGGCCCGGGCCAGGCCGCCGCTGCGGGGCGCGCTCTCCCCATCTGCGGCGGGGGCGGCGGGCCGGGCCCCGACGCCGGAGCGCCGGCCAGGCCGCAGCTGTGTGGGGGCGCCGCCTGGGCTGGCCCAGGGCCAGCGCAGCCCGTGCGCGCGGGCGGGCGGCCCCGCGCCTGCGGGTTGGTGTGTGTGTGGGCGGGCGGGGGGAGCTCTGGCCCGGCTTCCCGGCGCAGACTCTAGGCCCGTGACCGCGGCGCCCCGCCCGCGCCCGCACAAAGCCGGCTCCGGGGGACTTGGCGCCGCAAGCGCCGCGCTTCTTCTGCCCCCTTTGGCCGCGGCCGCACCGGCAGCCCTACCCAAACCCCGGCTCCCGCGGGGCTGGCTGGGCCCCCACCCCCGGCTGGCATCCTCCGCCAAGGTCACGGCAGCCGCCCCAGAGCCCCGGCGGGAGCCACCTGCTGGCTTCGTGGAGTTCCCGGTGCCCGCACAGATGGGGGGCCCCAAGGGGGACCCTCAGAGATTCATCAGGGGTCTGTCCTGCTCGCAGTCAGACACCTCCAGGGGGAAGGGGACCCCAGGCAGCAGCCGCCTGGGCTAGAGGCTGGCGGAGGGGCTCATGGTTCTGTTGGGGGCCCCCCACTGAGAAAACCGGAGAGGGCCAGGTTTCTGGGGAGCAGGGGTGTGTGTTTTGGACCCCCTCCCACCCCTGTGGCAGAGCAGGGTCGGTGGGGCACGACTCCCAGGGGACCCCAGCACCCCCAACCTCAGGTGATCAGAGAAGCTGTCCCAAGGCCGATCTCAGGGGTGCGGGCCCGCTGGGGACTTGGGGTCTCCCGGTCTGATGTCAGCCCTCATCCTCACCCCTCTGGAGCAGGACAAAAGGGCTCATCCTGGGGACGGGTGTGTCTGGGGGAGGGGAGCCTGCAGCCCCCCGGCTCCCTGCACCCCGGGCGGCAGGGGCGGGGCCGCAGGGCAGAAGGGGGCAGAGCCGGCAGCCCGGGTCGGCTGGCACTGTGAGGAGCACCCGTGTGTCTGTCCCCTGGTTGGGTCCCCACGGGGCCTCTGCACAGGGCACCCTTCTGGGCCCGGGACCAGCCAGGAGGCCGGCAGCCCCGACAGCCGGGTCCTCGAGGAGCGAGAAAGTCCATGTTGGGCTTACAGGCAAAAGGAACCTCCCCAGCGATGGCCGCTCTCTTCGGGACACCTTCTCCAGGGGAACGCTGGAGGGGGCACCGGTTCGAGGGAAAAGGACAGTGAGGGGGACGGACCACTGGGTCTGCAGGGCTGTGGGGCATCGGCCAAGGCTCGGTGGGCCCCCCCTCCCCCCCTCAGGCCTCTCCTACCAAGGCCCCTCCCAGGCCCCCGCCCTCACCTTCCTCCACCTCTCCTTCCCTCTCCCTCTTCCCTCTCCCCTCATCTTCTCCCTCCTCCCTCTCCCTCCATCCTCTCCCTCCTCCCTCTTCTTCCCTTTCCCTCCTCCCTCTCCTTCCCTCTCCTTCCTCCCTCTCCTTTCTCCCTCTCCTTCCCTCTCCCTCCTCCCTCCTCCCTCTCCCTCCATCCTCTCCCTCCATCCTCTCCCTCCTCCCTCTCCTTCCCTTTCCCTCCTCCCTCTCCTTCCCTCTCCCTCCTCTGTCTCCTTCCTCCCTCTTTTTCCCTTTCCCTCCTCCCTCTCCTTCCCTTTCCCTCCTCCCTCTCCTTCCTCCCTCTTTTTCTCTTTCCCTTCTCCCTCTCCTTCCCTTTCCCTCCTCCCTCTCCTTCCTCCCTCTTTTTCCCTTTCCCTTCTCCCTCTCCTTCCCTTTCCCTCCTCCCTCTCCTTCCTTTTCCCTCCTCCCTTTCCTTCCCTCTCCCTCCTCCCTCTCCCTCCATCCTCTCCCTCCATCCTCTCCCTCCTCCCTCTCCTTCCCTTTCCCTCCTCCAGTTCCTTCCCTTTCCCTCCTCCCTCTCCTTCCTCCCTCCACCCTCTCCCTCCTCCCTCCACCCTCTCCCTCCTCCCTCCACCCTCTCCCTCCTCCCTCTTCCTCCCTCTCCCTCCTCCCTCTCCCTCCTCCCTCTCCTTCCCTTTCCTTTCTTCCCCTTCTCTGTCTCACCCTCTCTCACCTTCCCTCCACTCTCTCTCCATCCTTTCCTCCCCCCCCTCCTCCATTGGTCCCCAGAGGCTCGGCCACAGCCCGCTGGTGGGGACAGCCCAGGCCTCACCGTACCCCTCAAGGCTCCCAGCCCGGCCGCCCCCTGGCCCCCCAGTGCATGGCCTCTGACACCCATGCCTGCCCAGCCTGCACTGGCAGTGCGTCCTCCACCAGAGGGGAGGGCACAGAGGGGGGCCGCCTGCTCCGAGGGGCAGGGGCAGCGCCGAGCGGACACTGTCTGCGGGTCACCTGGGCAGCCGCCCTCACACCGGCCCTGCGGTGGGGGCGGGGGGGGAGGGGCGCCGTCCCCACGGAGGCTGAGCCCACGCTGGGCCGTGAGTGGCCGCGGGGAGGCGGCTGCGGGGCCTGGACGGGCGCCCTGTGGCTCCCCCCCCCCCCCCCGTGCCAGGCAGACGGGGCGGTGGAGAGGCCTCGGGCCCTGAGAGCCTGGGGCAGGCGGGGGCCATCAGGAGGGGCTGGCTGGAGGAGGAGGCCTCGACCGCGAGCCCCATGATTAGCAGGGGCAGCCGGGAGGCGAAGGCCCGCTGTGGCTCGTGCTGGTGGCCGGGAGCCACGTGCCCGGGGGGAGGGACCCGGCAGGAGAGACGGTGGGAAGCTCAGTGTGCCTGCCTTCGGGAGCCGGGGAGCCGGGGGACGGGGGACGGGAGGGGAGTGAGTGCCCGGCGCGCTGAGCGCAGTTCTGAGGTCGGTCCGCCCGGACTGGACCTGCCCTCGGGCACGCCGCCTTTCCCCCGCCGGCTCCGCCCTCTGGGCCGCGCGGTTTCGGGGCGAACAGGACGGGGCGGCTTTCCCGCTAGACAGGCCTCGAGCGCCGGCCGGCCTGGCTCAGGGCTGAGCGTCCACCCGGAGCCGGAGGCCGCGGCTCCCCGGTGCGGGCACAGGCCGGTGCGGGCGCCGTCCCCGGTGCGGGGCGTGCGGGAGGCCCCCCCGTCTCTTCCTCTCCCTCTAAAAATCAATAAAAACGTATTTTTTAAAAAGCAGGCTTTGGGAAGCATGGTTGAGGCAACATTTTGAAAACAACAACAACAACAAAAGAAGCTTGTAGAAACCAGAGCCTCGGCCGGTGAGCCCGTGTCCCAACAGCGCCTGGGGCCGATGAGCCGCGGGGCTGCGCAGCGCCGAGGGGGAGCTGAGGACGGGGGGAGAGGGGGTCCGTTGCCGCACAGGCCCCTCACACCCGCTCTGCAAGAGGGACGCCCCGTGATGGGCAAGGTCGCCCTGGGGGGACACCTGGAAGAGGGCACCGGCCTGGACAGACGTGTCCCCCCCGGGGTGGGGGGGGCCCGGGCTCAGAGGGGGCGCTGACGTGCGGACACGACACCCCTCCCCCAAGCTGGGCACGCCCGCTCCTCACAGGGCTCTGGGGACTAGCGCTCTGTGACCCGCGGTGGGGGGCGACGGGGCAGGGCAAGGCCGTGGGGACCGGGACACTCTGGGGGGCGGGGGGGCACCGCGCGGGGTGGTCCCACCAGGGGTGGGGAGAGGCGCAGGCGTCCGGTGCCGTGTCCCTTGGGAGCCGGCCCGGTCCTCTCCTCGGCCCCCTATCCTGGCGCCAGCCACCGCGGGCAGCAGGAGGCGTGGTCCCCCCTGCCCCCGTCCCTCCCGGGCCCTTGGGAGACCGAAGGGACTGGCTGTCCAGCCTCCTCATGTCTCGCCCTGGGCAGCCCTGAGGGGTCTGGCGGTCCCCCCGCACCCCCAAGTCCAGGTCAGAGGAGGCCTGCAGCCCTGGAGGCCTCTGGCAGCCTCCGAGCCGGGGGTTCAAGGTCCCCATATGGCCCTCGCCCCCTGGCAGGAGCGCTTCCGGCCACAGCACCGACCATGAGCCGGGAGGGTGCCCTGGCCTGCCCCTCCCCCCCCCCCCCCCCACAGCCACCACAGAAGGCGCGTGTCCTGGGGCGACCCGGCACCCGCGCGGGGCCCCTCAGACGCCGATTCGCCTCAGGAGTCACCAGCTGGTTTGTGCTTTCCCTTAAAGCCACGGGGCCTGGGACCTGCGGGGGCGGGGTGAGGGGGTCTGCGCCTCTGCACCCCGGCCACGCTGCCCCAGGCCCCTCAGGAGGCCTGGTCCCCCTGAGGCCCCCCCCCCCACCGCCCTCCCTCTCTCCTGCGCCCTATTGGTCCGGCCTGGGGGCGGGCGTGAGGGGGAGGAAGGGGGGGGGGATGAGGGCACAGAGGCGGTTCTGGGGCGAGAGGCCTGGTGACACCCCTATCACTGGGCCCTTGTCCCGCCTCTGCCCTCTGGGTCCCGAGTACCCAGCCGATGTCAGTGCTCCCTGCACCCCCTCTCCCTGCTCAGCCCCCCTACGTGGCTCCTGCCCCCTCTGCCCTGGGCTCAGCTCCGGAGATCCAGCCTGGGCCTCCCTGCCCAGCCGGCCGGAGTGAGCGACCTTCCCCCCCGCACCCCCGCGCCCCCGGCCTTGTCCAGCCGCCCCTGGGCAGCCGGAGGGGCGGGGGCGGGGGCGTCCGTGTCCAGCCAGGGGACAGCGGCCGAGCTCTCTCTGAGCTGGGCACGCAGTGATGATTGGGGTGAAGGCGCCCACAGCTCTCCCCTTGGGGCCGAAGGGTGGCCTGGGGAGGAGGAGGTGCCCCTGAGCTCCCGGGAGGAGTCCCGGCCCACAGTGCCCCCCTCCAGCTGCCCACCCAGCAACAGCTCTGAGCCTGAGCCACCGCCTCCACCCCCCCCGGCTTCCCGAGGGTCCGCTCCGCCCAGGCCCAGCCCCCTCCTGTCCCCAGCCCCCCTCAGCCCCCCCTGTCCCCAGCCCCCTCAGTCCCCCTCCTGTCCCCCCCAGCCCACCCCTTCCCCCAGCCCCCTCCCTGTCCCCCAGCCCTCCTCTGTCCCCAGCCCCCCTCACCCCCCTCACCCTCCTCCTGTCCCCCAGCCCCCCTCAGTTCCCCCTCCTGTCCCCCAGCCCACCCTCAGTTCCCCCGCCTGTCCCGCCCTCAGCCCCCTCCCTTCCCCAGCCCCTCCTGTCCCCCAACAGCCCTCTCCTGCCCCCAGCCCCCTCCCTGTTCCCCCGACCCCCCTCAGTCCCCCCCAGCCCTCCTCCTGTCCCCCAGCCCCCCTCAGTCCCCCTCCTGTCCCCCAGCCCCCCTCAGTCCCCCTCCTGTCCCCCCCAGCCCTCCTCCTGTCCCTCCTCAGCCCCACAGGGACCCTACATCGAATAAACACCCCCCCACACACACACACACACTCCTCCTGCCCGCTGGCCTCGGGGTGGGGCGCAGCGGGCAAATCCCGCCCTCGCCATGCCCTCCTCGAGGCCCCAGGCAAGCAGCACCCGGGAGAGGCAAGGGGACCGGGGCGCCACAGCCACGCCTTTCCTGGACCCAGAGCGCCCTCTGCTGGTCACACGGGGAGTTTTCGGGGACTGGCAAAGAAAAAGAATGTGGTGGGTCCCAAGGTCAAGGGCTTGAGGCGGGGCTGCCAGGACTGAAACCAGAGGACAGGGCAGGGAGGACATGGAGCCGGGTTGGGGTGCGGAGTGCTGGGGTAGGGGTACAGGGTGCAGGGTGGGGGTGCGGGGTTGCAGGGAGTTGGTACAGGGGGCCAGGGTGGGGTGCGGGTGCCGGTGCGGGGTGGGGGTATAGGGTGCGGAGTGCGGGGTGAGGGTGCAGGGTACAGGGAGGGGTGTGGGGTGCAGGGTGTGGGGTGGGGTGCGGGGTACAGGGTGGGGGTGTGGGGTGCAGGGTGTGGGGTGGGGTACAGGGTGGGGGTGCGGGGTGCAGGGTGGGAGTGCGGGGTGCGGAGTTTGGGGTGTGGGGTGAAGGGTGGGGGTGCAGGGTGCGGGGTGCAGGGGGGGGCGCATCGGACATCTGTTTCTCAGAAGTGAGCAGTGTTCCCACCAAACGTGCAGCTGGGCCGGGAGGCCACAGAACGGGGTGTCACCAGGCCTCTCACCCCAAAACCGCCTTTGTACCTGCATCCCCCCGGGCCATGTCCTGTGCCCCCAGGCCAGGGCCATCTTTGTGGGGCGTCGGGGCACAGAGAGAGGAAGGGAGAGGCACAGAGAGAGGAGGAGAGGCACAGAGAGAGAGGGAGGGAGAGGCACAGAGAGAGAGAGAGGGAGAGGCACAGAGAGAGAGGGAGGGAGAGGCACAGAGAGAGGGAGGGAGAGGCACAGAGAGAGGGAGGGAGAGACACAGAGAGGGAGGGAGAGGCAGAGAGAGAGGAGGGACACAGAGAGAGGGAGGGAGAGACACTGAGAGGGAGGGAGAGGCAGAGAGAGAGGGAGGGAGAGCACAGAGAGAGACCAGGGGAGGCACAGAGAGAGGGAGGGAGAGACACAGAGAGGGAGGGAGAGGCAGAGAGAGAGGGAGGGAGAGGCACAGAGAGAGACAGGGAGAGGCACAGAGAGAGAGGGAGGGAGAGGCACAGAGAGAGGGAGGGAGAGGCACAGAGAGAGCGGGAGGGAGAGGCAGAGAGAGAAAGAGAGAGAGAGAGAGAGAGAGAGGCAGAGAGACAGGGAGAGGCACAGAGAGAGGGGGAGGGAGAGGCACAGAGAGAGAGGGAGGGAGAGGCACAGAGAGAGAGGGAGGGAGAGGCAGAGAGAGAGAGAGATAAGGGGGGCATAGAGAGGAGGGATGAGGCAACAGAGAGAGGGGAGGGAGAGGCACAGAGAGAGGGGGAGGGAGAGGCACAGAGAGAGAGGGAGGGAGAGGCAGAGAGAGAGACAGGGAGAGGCACAGAGAGGGAGAGAGAGGCAGAGAGAGAGGGAGGGGAGGCAGAGAGAGAGACAGGGAGAGGCAGAGAGAGGGAGGGAGAGGCAGAGAGAGAGGGAGGGAGAGGCACAGAGAGTGAGGGAGGGAGAGGCACAGAGAGAGAGGGAGGAAGAGGCACAGAGAGAGAGGGAGGGAGGGAGAGGCACAGAGAGAGGGAGGGAGAGACACAGGGAGGGAGAGGCAGAGAGAGAGGGAGGGAGAGGCACAGAGAGAGAGGGAGGGAGAAGCAGAGAGAGAGACAGGGAGAGGCACAGAGAGGGAGAGAGAGGCAGAGAGAGAGGGAGGGAGAGGCACAGAGAGAGACAGGGAGAGGCACAGAGAGGGAGGGAGAGGCAGAGAGAGAGGGAGGGGAGGCACAGAGAGAGACAGGGAAGAGCACAGAGAGAGAGGAGGGAGATTTCAACAGAGAGTGAGGGAGGGAAGGCACAGAAAGGGAGGGAGAGGCACAGAGAAGAGAGAGAGAGAGAGAGAGAGAGGCACAGAGAGGGAGGGAGAGGCACAGAGAGAGGGGGAGGGAGAGGCACAGAGAGAGAGGGAGGGAGATGCAGAGAGAGGGAGGGAGGAGAGGCACAGGGAGAGAGGGAGAGGCAGAAAGAGAGAGCAGGAGAGAGAGGGGGGAGAGGCAGAGAGAGAGGGAGGGAGAGGCAGAGAGAGAGGGAGAGAGAGGCACAGAGAGAGAGGGAGGGAGAGGCAGAGAGAGAGGGAGAGGAGAGGCAGAGAGTGGGAGGGAGAGGCACAGAGAGAGAGGGGGAGAGGCAGAGAGAGAGGGAGGGAGAGGCACAGAGAGAGAGAGAGGAGAGACACAGAAAGAGGGAGGGAGAGGCAGAGAGAGAGAGGGAGGGGAGGCAGAGAGGGAGACAGGGAGAGGCACAGAGGGAGGGAGGGAGAGGCACAGAGGGAGGGAGGGAGAGGCAGAGAGAGAGGGTAGTAAGGCAGCCTACAAGTGCGAAACAGGGAGAGAGCGCAGCAGGAGGGATTGCAACAGGGATCAGTCGCCTCCCACACGCAGCCTCACCAGGGCTGGAACCCCACCTGAGTCTGTGCCCTGACCCTTCCGTTCTTGGGACAGTGCCCCGACCTTTGAGCTCCCCAGCCAGGGCAGACCTCCCGGGGAGATCCTGGGAGGAAAGGCTCTTCCCAGCCCCCAGGAGCGTGCGGAGGGGGTCCGGGCTGCTCTGGGGGTGCAGCCGCGGGGCCGGGGCCTCCCTTGTTGCCCCTGAGGGGAGTGGGCGGCAGGCGGCCCCCCAGGGGCCACGGCCAGCCCTGCCCTCCCCGAGCACTCGTTACCCGCCAGGGGTGTGCAGACTGGCTCGCAGGGCGCCACCCCCATTTCACAGCTGAGCAAACCGAGGCCCAGAGCTGGGGCACGATGGCCTTCCCGGGCCAGAACCACGGCCCCCGCAGGACCCGGGCCCGCCGCCCGGGTCTGTGCCCCACGGAGAGGAGCCCCAGGCCGGGTCCGGAGCGTTGTGACCCCCCCCCCTCCCTGCGGCTCTCTCACCGCCCGCACGAACAGGTGCAGGCCAGAGCCGGGGCCCAGGCCGTGCATCCAGCGCCGGAGGTGGGGTTGCAGTAAAAACCTATGGGAGGGGTGCAGGGCAAGACCCCAGGGGACCCCCTTGGATGCTGGGCCAGCACACTGGGCTTCCGGTCCTCGCTTGGCCCCCGGGTGACCCTGCTGTCCTGCCCCTGAAACCGGAGCTGCCATCCTCCACCCTCAGAGCCAGCGGGGCCCAGGGGCTTGGCCCTGAGTCAGGGTTTGCTGTCCAGAGTCACCTGGGGGGCGGGTCGAGCTGCTTGCAATCTCCTGCAGCCCCTGTCAGCCCCGTCAGCCCCCGTCAGCCCCCGTCAGCCCCCGTCAGCCCCCCGTCAGCCCCCGTCAGCCCCGTCAGCCCCGTCACCCCCCGTCACCCCCCGTCAGCCCCCGTCAGCCCCCGTCACCCCCCGTCAGCCCCCGTCAGCCCCCGTCAGCCCCGTCACCCCCCGTCACCCCCCGTCGCCCCCCCCCCCCACGTCACCCCGTCACCCCCGTCAGCCCCGTCACCCCCCGTCACCCCCCGTCAGCCCCGTCAGCCCCCGTCAGCCCCCGTCAGCCCCCGTCAGCCCCCGTCAGCCCCGTCAGCCCCCGTCAGCCCCGTCACCCCCCGTCACCCCCCGTCACCCCCCCGTCAGCCCCGTCAGCCCCCGTCACCCCCGTCACCCCCCGGCAGCCCCTGTCACCCCCGTCAAGCCCCAGCAGCCCCCCCGTCACCACCCCATCAGCCCCCGCAGCCCCTCAGCCCCCGTCAGCCCCCGTCACCCCCTCCCCCCCCGTCAACCTCTCAGCCCGTCACCTCCCGTCACCCCCTCAACCCCGTCCCCCCCCGTCACCACCCGTCTGCCCCCGTCACCCCCCGTCAGCCCCCGTCAGCCCCCGTCAGCCCCCGTCACCCCCCGCAGCCCCCACCCCGTCAGCCCCCGCACCCCGTCTGCCCCCTCAGCCCGTCAGCCCTGTCAGCCCCCGTCAGCCCCCGCACCACTCCGTCACACCCCCCTCACCCCCCGTCACCCCCCGTCACCCCCCGTCACCCCCCGTCAGCCCCGTCAGCCCCCGTCAGCCCCCGTCAGCCCCGTCAGCCCCCGTCACCCCCCGTCACCCCCCGTCAGCCCCCGTCAGCCCCGTCAGCCCCCGTCAGCCCCCGTCACCCCCCGTCAGCCCCCGTCAGCCCCCGTCAGCCCCCGTCAGACCCCGTCACCCCCGTCAGCTCCCTCTGTCCCCACCAGTACGCGGGGGCTGGCTCTCACCCTGCCAGAGCCCCAAGGCTGACCAGCCTTCCCGACTCCTCGTCCCCCTTTCTGCCCGTGACGGCCACAGCAGCTTCCAACAGGCCAGAGGCCAGAGGCCAGAGGCCAGAGGCCAGAGGCCCAGAGGCCAGAGGTCAGCCTGCGCAGTGCATTCCGGGTGCCCCCACGCTGGTCCTCAGGCTCCCAGATACGTGGAGTCGCGCCCAGCTCTGGGGTGGCCTGTGGGCGGCCCCGAGGGCGGTGGGAGGACCCCCCCAGGACCTCCTCTGTCTCCCATGACCTGTCCCCCGGGTGGGCTCCAGGCCTGTCTCCCGGAGGGTGCCCCGCGCCTCCACAGGACCCCACCCTCCCACAGTGGGCCCGCCACCCAGAGGTGCTGGGACCCTCAGGGGCTCCGAACCCGCTCATACTACGAAGAGGTCTGGAGGTGGACTCAGAGCCTTCAGCCGTGTGTGCACATGTCCACGGGGCCGGGTGGCTGGTCTTTGGCCTGCCCAGCGTGTGTAAACATGTCCACGGGCCGGGTGGCGGGTCTGGCCTGCAGAGCGTGTGAGCACGTGTCCACGGGGCCGGGTGGCGGGTCTGGCCTGCAGAGCGTGTGAGCACGTGTCCACGGGGCCGGGTGGCGGGTCTGGCCTGCAGAGCGTGTGTACACGTGTCCGCGGGGCCGGGTGGCGGGTCTGGCCTGCAGAGCGTGTACACGAGTCCGCTGCGGCCGTGGTGGCGGTCTGGCCGCAGAGCATGTGACATGGTGTCCGCGGGCCGGGGCGGTCTGGCCATGCAAGCGTGTGAGCAACGTGTCCCTCAGGGCCGGGTGGCGGGTCTGCCTGCATACGTGTGAGACGTGTCCTCAGGCCGGTGCTGGGGGGGGGGGTGAGGCCCTGCAGAGCGAGTGAGCACGTGTCCTCAGGGCCGGGTGGCGTGTCTGGCCTGCCAGAGCGTTGGGTACACGTGTCAATCGGGGTAACGGGTGGCGGGTCTGGCCTGCAGTGCGTGTGTACACATGTCAACGGGAACGGGTTGCTGGGTTCTGGCCTGCAGAGAAGAGCACGTGTCCACGGTGCCGGGTGGCGGGTCTGGCCTGCAGAGCGTGTGAGCACGTGTCCGCGGGCCGTGTGGCGGGTCTGGCCTGCTGAGCGTGTGAACATTGTCAACTGGGCCGGGTGGCGGTCTGGCCTGCAGAGTGTGTAAACAACGAGTCCGTGGGGCCCGGGAGGCGGTCCTGGCCTGCAGAGCGTGTATACACGTGTCCGCGGGGCCGGGTGGCGGGTGCTGGCCTGCAGAGCGTGTACACGTGTCCCTCGCGGCCGGGTGGCGGGTTTGGCCTGCAGAGCGCGTGTGACACGTGTCCCCTTTGGCCGGTGGCGGTCTGGCCTGCGAGCGGTGAGCACTGTGTCCGCCGGCCGGATGGCGGGTCTGCCTGCAAGCGTGTACACGTATCCGCGGCCGGATGGAGTGTCTGGCCTGCCAGAGCGTGGTAACACGTGTCCGCGGGGCGGGTGGCGGGCTGGCCCTGCAGAGCGTGTACACGTGTCCGCGCGGCCGGGTGGCGGGTCTGGCCTGCAGAGCGTGTATACACGTGTCCGCGGGGCCGGGTGGCGGGTCTGGCCTGCAGAGCGTGTACACGTGTCCGTGCGGCCGGGTGGCGGGTCTGGCCTGCAGAGCGTGTGTACACGAGTCCACGGGCCGATGGCGGGTCTGGCCTGCAGAGCGTGTACACGTGTCCGCGGGGCCGGGTGGCGGGTCTGGCCTGTAGAGCGTGTGAGCACGTGTCCGCGGGGCCCGGGTGCGGGTCAGGCCTGCAAGAGCTGTGTACACGTGTCCCGTGCTGGGTGGCGGGTCTGCCTCAAGCGGTAGCACGAGTCCCCGAGGGGCCGGTGCGGTCTGGCCTGCAGAGCGTGTGAGCACGTGTCCGCGGGGCCGGGTGGCGGGTCTGGCCTGCAGAGCGTGTACACGTGTCCGCGGGGCCGGGTGGCGGGTCTGGCCTGCAAAGCCGTGAGCTGGCCCGGCGCACACTCGCAGGCCCCTCCCCAGAGGGCCCGGAAGGATCCGAGGAGCCAGCGGTGGGGCACGCGGCTGACACTCCACCCAAGCCGCCTCTCAGTCCTCCATGGCTCCCAGCGCCCCTAACACCCGGTCTGCTCCCAGAGTCAGCCCGCCCCCTCTGGCCTCCTCTCGCCCTGGGCCCCTCGCCCCGCGGTGCCAGCAGTGGGGTCACTGGGGTTGCTGCCCGCGGTCTGCGGGGCCAGGCGGCCTGTGTGCTACATCGCCAGGACTTCCCGTGTGGCACACACCCGAGGCACACGGGTTCGATGCGCGTGTCCCGCAGGGGCTCTGCTCGGGGTCCCCGTGCCCGGCAGCACCTCCCCTGGGCTGGGACGGCTCCCGGCTCCCTGGAGCAGAGGCAGGGCCTGCGGCCCCAGAGCCGAGGTCCCCGTGTCCTTAGCCTTCAACCGGGTGGGCTTCCCACTCCCGTGGCCACTGGACCCCTCACGCGATAGCCCGCCCCCCTTCGAAGCTGGCACTGGCATGGCACCTTGTACTCCGAATCTCTCCGCCCCTCTGTCGGGAGCCGAAGAACACTCTGCTTTTAAAGGGCTCAGGTGCCCGGCCCGTGGGGTTCTGTGGTTGAGGGTCAGCCCAGGAGCCGGAGGTCAGGGTTCGATTCCCTGGCAGGGCACAGGCCCGGGTTGTGTGCCCGATCCCCAGTGGGGGGGGCGTGCAGGAGGCAGCTGATGGGTGATTCTCTCTCATCAGTGTTTCTTTTCTTTTTAAAACATATTTTTATTGATTTTCGGAGACCAGGGAGAGGGAGAGAGAGGAACATCAATGATGAGAGAGGATCATCGATCGGCTGCCTCCTGCACGCCCCCCAGGGGGGATGGAGCCCGCGCCCCGGGCCTGAGCCCTGACGGGAATCGAACCCCGACCTCCTGGTTCCTAGGTTAACGTTCAACACCCTGACGCCCGGCCGCATCACAGTGTTTCTCTCCTCTCCCTCCCCCTCCCATTCTCCTCTCCCTAAACTCAACAAAAACAGCCAAAACCATTTGGTTCAGAGTTAGAGAGCGCGCTTATGACAGAGGGTCCCAGGTTTCGCTTCCGGTCAAGGGCATGGACCTTGGTTGGCGGGCACATCCCCAGTAGGGGGTGCGCAGGGGCAGCTGATCGAGGTTTTCTAACCTGTTTCTCTCGCCTTTCCTCTCTATAAAAAAATATCAATAATATATATATATAGATATAATATATTTTATTGATATTTTACAGAGCGGAAGGGAGAGGGATAGAAAGTCAGAAACATCGATGACGAGAGTCATTGATCACTCCCTTGCACGCACCCCTACTGGGATGTTCCAGCAGCCAAGTACATGCCCTTTGCCGGAATCGAACCCTGACCCCTTCAGTCTGCAGTCCGACGCTCTATCCACTGAGCAAACCGGTCTCGGCAATAAGGTAAGATATTTTTTAAAAATAAATAAAATCAATAAAAACATTTTTTTTTAAAAAGGCTCATGTGATTGGGCCAGGTCCACTGGTTAACGCCCTTGTGAGGAACTCAAAGTCAGCTGATCAGTCATGTTATCACTTTCTTTTATTACCACGTGACATGACTGTGCACAGACATCGCATCCCGCATTCCCGCCCGGGGATCAGGGCAGGGCATCTCGGGGGCCGTTCAGCATCCTGACCCCTGCACCGCCATTCCGCTCCAGCCCCCCCCCCAGGGACCTCACTCCCCCCGGGGCTCGCCCAGTGGGTGCTGTGGCCTCTTGTCCTCTGCTCGCACCGCACTCAAGCGTCCCCCCCCCCCTGACCCGAGGGCTCCGCTTCCTGAGGCACAGGCTCCGCCTCCCCGGAGGCTGAGAGAGCAGCGAGAGAAACCCAGCTCCGGCCATGGCTGGGCTCCGCCGACTGGTGACCGCGGCCGCCGCGCCTTCCTCCTCTGCCTCAGTTTCCTCATCCGTGCAATGGGTTTCGCAGCGGCGTTTCCCAAGGCTGCCTGAGGTCCCCCAGGCAAGCGGGTGCTCCTTTCTAGAAGGGGCTCAGTACACGTCCGGTGTGAAACCTGAGTAGAAATGTAGGGGGGGGGGGCACGGGAAATGCTTGTCAGTGAAGCCGGAGACAAGGGAGGCAGGAGGAAGGCAGCCAGCACAGGGTGTGCTGGGTGCTGGCTGAGGTCAGACTCGAGAGTCAAGGGAGTCCCTGTCAGCTCCCTGGTCTCCATCGTTGGCAACACGGCAGGCCCGGGTGCCAGCGGCCTCCTGGGAAACCGCTCGCTCGCCCACCAGCAGCGTATTCAGCACTCGCTGGATGCCAGGCTCGACCTTACCCGCTGAGCGCAGAGCAGGGACCCAAGGTGGTCTCCACGGAGCCTCCCGGCCGGTGGGGGACACCGATAATGACAGGTCTCGCCTCCCGTGTCACCAGGGGGACGGCAACGTGTGTGTCACGACCCAGAACAGCAGGGAGCACTTTGGGGGAGGCATGCGAGGGCCCCTCTGATGTGGGACATGTAAGCTGGGGCCACACGGGACCCGGGACAAGGCACTGCTCGGGAAGGGACAGTGGGTGCAGCCCCTGAGCGAGCTCTGGCTCGTGGTCCAAGTGACAAAAGGAAGACAGGGGCGAGAGAACGGAGAGGACAGGGGCGTGTGACGAGGCTGCGGGGGGGCCAGGCAGGGCCCAGGCGTTGCCCGCCCTCTGCCGGTCTCTTTTGCATGGTGAGCTCTTTGCCCTGCTGGGCCCAGAGGTGCCCAAGACCCACCCGGGGTCTCTAGGATGCCCGCACTCTGGAGACTTGGCCTCCTTATCGAGTGGGAGCCGGAAGCCCATCCCCTCTACTTCCTTCCGCCCCATCCTTCCCGCCTTAGACATGGGGAACCTCGGCTCCCACACCGGCCCCTCCTGCTCAGGGTGAGGAAGCTGCAGTCCGCTTCATCATCCCATCCGGGCGGAAGGACAGGCGGGGTCACACAGCCCTGGATTCAGCCCTGGGAACGTAGGCAGCTGCGTCTGCTCCCCACATGTGTGCATGTACAGGTGCATGCATGCCTGTATGCATGTATGGGTGCCTGTGTGCATGTACGGGTGCCTGCGTGCATGTGTGCATGTATGGGTGCATGTACGGGTGCCCGTGTGCATGTACGGGTGCCTGTGTGCATGTACGGGTGCCTGCATGCACGTACGAGTGCATGCGTGCCTGTATGCATGTACGGGTGCCTGTGTGCATGTACGGGTGCCTGCATGCACGTACGAGTGCATGCGTGCCTGTATGCATGTACGGGTGCCTGCATGCATGTATGGGTGCAGAAGCGCCAGAGGAAAACACCCTGGTGAGGGGAGCGGGTCCCCTGAGCGGTCCGTGAGCCTGGCCCGGCGCCGTTCCCCCGGCCGCCGGCAGGGGGCAGCAGGACGCCGCGTATCGGAGACAGCGAGCCGACCCGGGGTCCCGCCTGCGGATGGTCACCCTCTCACCTCCCGCCCCGACCCTGCAGAGTCTATCTGGAGGGGACAGGGGTGGTCGATGAGGGCCCCTGCAAGCCGGGCCTGGGGCTGGCCTAGGCCGGAGGTGGGAGGAGGCCCCAGGGCGTGTTCCCCAAGCCGCGCCGCAGACCCCGAGGACTCGCCCTGTCCACGGGCAGGGAGACGAGGACGATGGCGCGGGGGTGGGGGCCGCGGGCGCGGTGCCGGGGGCGAGGGGGGTGTTGGGGAGACACTGCCCGGCGGCCCGGCCCCGGGAGGCGGGTGGCCCGCGGCCCCGCTCTAGCGAGCTGGCGGCCAGGTGGCAGCATCGGCCCGCGGGTCCGAGCTCCTCCGAGGCGCGCCCCCACCCAGCCCACCCCCTCGGCCGCGGCTCAGAGTTCAGCCGCGGTTCCGCAGGGGACACGGGGGTGAGGCTGCTGTGGCCATTGCCCGTATTTCTGTGCCTCAGTTTCCCTGCCTGTGACCGCTCCGCTTTCCCACTGGGAAACGCCGCGGCATCGAGCTTGCACAGCGGCAGGTCCCTCTGTTGGGGCCGCAGGGCCCCGCCGGAGTTCTGGCAGACGGGGTCCAGGGATTTGGGGGATTAGGAGGGGGTCAGGGGCCGGGGTCGGCTGGGCGGCAGGGGCAGGAGGGCTCTGAGCGCAGGGCCCTGCCTCAGCTTGGCGGGCGGGACCAAGGGGGACTGCAGCAATACCCCCGCCCCCCCCCAAACTCCCACCTGCCGGGTCTGGGTGCCAGTTGGTCCTGGGGGACTAAGCTCTCCTCAGCTTCACCCACTTGCCCAGGGAGCGAAGAGGGGCCTAGCCAGGCCCAAGGGGGGGGGGGGGCTTGGTCGCTGTCCCTGCCACCCCCACCCCCACCCCCCACCAGCCAGGGTTTCAGCTGAGCAGGGCCTGCGGGCGCCCCCTCACTCCTGCCTGGGCCCGGCCCGGCTGCTGCAGGTGTGTGAGGCCCCACCGGCCTGACCCCGCTCTCAGCCCAGCACGGGGACCCCAAGACCAGAGGGGCCAGGGGCTGGGGCAGGAGGCAGGGACCCCTGAAGGCTGGAGTTCCCCTCAAAGCTGGGACGTGCCCCAATGTCCTCCCATCACTGATCATGGGACATTCAGCAGAAAGGCTCCAGTAGGTCATCCGACCGCCCGTCTGTTTGTCCCTTCCACCTGCCTGTCTGTCTGTCCCTTCCAGGCCTGTCTACCTGTCTGTCTGTCCCTTCCACCTGTCTGTCTGTCTGTCCGTCCCTTCCCGGCCAGCCTGTCTGTCTGTCCCTTCTGGGCCCCGCCCGGGGTAGCAATACTAACAGGTGCTGGAGGTGGGGCTCAGACCCAGGTCTGCAGGGAGGCCTTGCCTCAGGCCAAGGGTGTGGCCCCAGGACCCTGATGCTGGGGGAGGGGGGGCGCTTGAACCGAGGTGTGACTGGGTGGTCTCTGCCTCCCCCCGGAACTGGGGGCTGAGAGGCTGCCACCATCAGTACTGTCCATCCCCGGTCCCCACCCCACCCATTCCACCCCATCCCACCCCATCTCACCCCACCCATCCCATCCCACCCCCATCCCACCCCACTCCCATCCCCACCCTCACCGTCCCACCCTACCCCCATCCCCACCCCCATCCCATCTCACCCCACCCATCCCACCTCCACCATCCCACCCCACCCCAGCCCCACCCCACCCATCCCACCTCCACCCCTACCCATCCCCACCCCCACCGCACCCCCACCCCATCCCACCCCATCCCATCCCACCCCACCCCACCCCAATCCCCACCCCATCTCACCCCACCATCCCACCACCCCATCCCACCCCACCCCATCAACCCCACCACCTCCTCTCTACTCCACCCCACCCCCAACTTCCAGGGGCTCAGAGCCGGTCAGCCCCAGCACAGGTGTCTCTTCCGAGCCTCGCCTTCCCCCATGCCCCTCCCCCGCAGCCAGGCTCCCCCCGACCCAGCCCCCCCCCCACCCAGGCCCCCCCCAGCCCGGGCCCAGCGGGAACGGTGGGAGGGAGCCACCCTGGGGAGGGCGGGGGTGGATGCGCCGTGTGTCACGGGGGAGGGAGGAGACAGGGGAGGGGAGAGCGGGGAGCGAGGGAGGAGGGCGGGCGGGAGGCGGGCCCTCCACCTGGGGCGCCCGCTCCCTCTCTACAGGCGCTCGCTGCCGGCCGAATCCCCGGGGGAGGCCGTCAAGTGCGGGACACATTGGCGCCCGGCGCTTGGCGCCCCGGACCCGCAGCCAGCCCCGCGCCGCTCTCGGCCCGGCCCGCCCGCCCGCGCTCCGGGGCCCCGCGGGCCGCTCAGGCCGGGCCGCGATCGCGCCCCGAGCCCCCAGGTCCACCCCCCCCGCAACGGCGGCGGCGGCCTCCCCGCTCACCATGGTGGCAGCGCGCGGCCAAGGGCCCCGCCCCTCGCCCCCGCCGAGAGCCGCAGCTCGCCGCTGAGCCCGCCGACCCCGACCGCCGCCCGCGCCCACCCTGCCGCCGTGCATGGCGCAGCCCCCCCGCCCCGCCCCGGATCATGCAACAGAAACTCCCGCAGTGGATCTGCTACGTGTTTCCTCTGCTGCTTCGGCGTCTTGTACGTGAAGCACGTGTTGAGTGCGCCGTCTCCCCGGGATCCGGTCTCCCCGGGATCGGGGCCGATGCGGCACCGGATTCGGGTCACCCGGGATCGGGGGGCCGGTCTCCCCGGGATCGGGTCTCTACCCGGGATCGGGCCGGGGCGGTTGTCCGCGATCGGGGGCCCGGTCTCCCCGGGAACGCGCCCGCGCTCAGTATCGGGGGCCGCCTGGCGCAGGCTCCTCGCCCGAGCCCCCCTGACCGACAGCCCACCTCCCCCGAGCGGCTGGTGATGAGGGCGCCCTCCCGCCCCGGGTGCAGGGAGGAATGGGCGCTCGGCGGCCGCGGGCGGGCCGGCAGGGTCGGGAGCGTGCCCGGCGCGCACGTCACCTGTTTGGGCTCCGGCCCCCGCGCTGGGGCGCGCCTTCCCTCCCACCCCGGGCTCGCTGGGCGCTGAGACCCGGGCCGAGCGCACGCCCGCCCGGCGGGGCGGGGGGTGCGCGGGCTGTCCGTTGCCCCCGGACGCGGCCCTCCGCCCTATCCATCAACCCGGACGTGTTTGAATCGCCTGACACCCGTCCCTTCCGCCGCGGGCTCGTTCCCGGCACGGTGCCCCCCCGCCCTCCGGGCCCCGGGCCGGCCCCTCTCGCCGCGCTCTCCCCTGGAGCGGCGGGCGGGCGGGCGGGGCGGGCGGGCGCCCGGCGGGCCGCCGGTGGCTGCTCCGACGTATTTCCACATTCCTGAACGCGGCCGAGTCCCTGCCTGTTGGCTGCGATCTCTTTGGACGGAATCCGTTCTCGTCGGCGGCCCTCGCTCGCGGGGGCGGGGGTTGGTCGGGTGGAGAGCACTCGCCGGGGCGCCCGGCCCGCACCGCCCTCCCGCTACCCCCGCCCGATCGCCGCGCGCCTACGGTGCGCCGCCAGCACGGGGCAACCCTGACCCGCCTGGAGGGGAGCCCCGCTTCCGCCGGGTGCCGCGGGCGGACGCCCCTCCGGCAAGTCACTGCTGGGGAAACTGAGCCCTCTGTCCCAGCCGCCGGGCTGTCCTGGGTCTGCGCGCAGGCTCCGTCCCCGACGGTGTGTTTTATGGGGGTGCGAGTTCGCGCATGGAGCCCTGCTTGTGGGTGCGGAGGGGTGGGTGGGGAGGGAGAGCGCTCTCTGGACTCTCCAGCAGCCCCTGCGGTTACTATTTCTGTGCCCCCCAAAGTAATGGGCGCCCCCAATGAGGCCCCCCGCGGCTGCTCAGCACCCAGGCCCGCCCTCCCTGGCTCTCTGGGTTGGGGGTTCCGACACGCGGCATCGAAGGCCAGGCGAGTGCGGGGCAGAGCTGTCGGGAGCACCTTCCAGCACACCGTCCCCCATGGAGCCCCGAGAACCGCTCCCAGAAAGGGCTCTGCGCGGCACCCCCACCCCCCTCTCAGTGCCCAGCCTGGGCTCCCCGGGCTGCCCCCCACCATGAGCCTCCTGGCCTCTCTGCAAATGGGACCATCTGAGCTGGGTGGTGGCCAGTGCGTGTGTGTGGGGGTGGGGGGGTACGGAGAGCAGGCTAGGGAGATCCAGCTGTGCGCCCGGGCAAGCCAGCCGCTGGAGTGCAGAGAGCCGGCGGGGCTCAGGCCCTCGGCTCCCATCAAGGAACCTGGAGTGGAACGCCCTCCCAGCGCCCCCAAAGCACAGCCTCTCCTTCTGGAGGGCAGGGAGCCCCGGAGAGACACTGTGGGACCCACTACGAGCCCCAGGACGGCTCAGCCCCTGCCACCAGCTCCCCCTCCCGTCCTTGATCTTGTGGGGGAGAGGGAGGAGCCCCCCACCCCCGTCACCACAGGGGTTCAATGACCTGGGAGCCCAGTGCATTGAGGTTCAGGTTTGGGTGGGCAGTGCCCCCCACACCCCTCATCCCGTGGTCTTGGCTGAGCTCTGTAACCGCCCAGCTCACCTGCCCTCATCTTAAAAATGGGGTAACAGTAGTGCCTCCTTTCCTGGGTGCCGTGAAGATTAGTCCTGGGGGCCTTTGTGCAGGATTGGGGGGTGTCCCCGCACACTGGCCCAGCCTCTGGATGCCTGGCACCTCAGAATGGCAGTGTGAGGCGGGGAGTATGTGTTGGGATATTCCGTGATCACAGCCTGCCTGCCCACAACTGTGCACACACAACCCCCCCTCCCCCGCCATAGCCCTCAGCCAGTGCAGGTCTCAGCCCCTGGGGGAGGGGGTCCCCAGACCAGCAGGGATGCAGAACTAGGCCCTCAATCCCTTGGGATTGGGGTCCCAAGGCCAGATGTGCCTTGGACTTGCACAATTCTAAAGCAACCGGCTTTGGGGAGTCACCTCGTCTCGGTTGGGGACTGAGCAGCTGGAACTCCAGCCCCAAAGAGGCCCAGCCAGGGCTCACAGGACCCCCTGTGGGCTGGGTCCCCTCAGTCCCCGGAATCAGGGTCATGGAGTCCCAAGACCGGCCCTGCTCCAGGCCTGCCTTCTCTTGGGGCTGGAGAGGCAAAGGGGCCCGAGAGCCCCGGACCCCAAAGAATGAAGAGGAGAGGCGGCCCTCCCTCCTGATTCTGGGGTGGGTCTCCCCAGAGGGAGAGACCGAGGGAACCCCCCCACCCCCGGCCATGTTGCCGAGCCTCTGTTTTCCGGTCGTCTGGCCTGCTTTGTGCCTTTGCCCAGCTTAAAGGGGCTGCGCTGCACCTACAGAAACACGGGTGTAGCCGCGCTCGCAGACAATAGCAGGTGGAACTCAGCCGGTGTTTCTGGGCTTAAGAGAAAGATTGTTCTGGAAAGTGTGTCCCAACACTCCTGCAGCAGAGCGCCCGCCCCTCGAAGAGAACAGCAACCAGGATGAGCGGGGAGCGGAGCGGGGGGAGGGGACCCTGTGCACCTGTTAGGGGTGTGTTCCCACCCTCAGACTCTCCCAGAGACTCAGGCCGACCCTGCAGGAGCCAGTACGCATGTGCACAGGTGAGCCCTGCTGGCTGGCTGGTTGGCCACAGCGCGAGGGCCTGGGACCCACAGCCAGGCTCCCCGACCTGAGGGCATGTGGCACACGCCCGCATCTGTGTGCACACACCACTCATCTGTATGCATACAAGCCCGAATCTGTGTGCAGACATGCTCCCATCTGTGTGCACACACCACTCATCTGTGTGCACACATGCCCCCATCTGTGTGCACACACCACTCAACTGGGTGCACACACACCACTCAACTGGCGCACACACCACTAAAACTGTGCCACACACCACTAAACTGTGCCACACGCCCCCATCTGTGTGCACACACTCACTCAATCGTGTGCACACACACCACCATCTGTGTGCACACACCACCAATCTGTGTGCACACACCACCGACTCTGTGTGCACACACACCACTCATCTGTGTGCACACACTCCCCATCTGTGTGCACACACCACTCATCTGTGTGCACACACCACTAATCTGTGTACACACACACCACAAATCTGAGCACACACGCCCCCTCTGTGTGCACAACACCAACTCATCTGTGTGGCACACACACCACTCATCTGTTTGCACACACA
The DNA here is from genome assembly GCA_027563665.1 of Antrozous pallidus. Lineage (NCBI taxonomy): Eukaryota > Metazoa > Chordata > Mammalia > Chiroptera > Vespertilionidae > Antrozous > Antrozous pallidus. The sequence goes on along the minus strand of CM050513.1, from coordinate 118,243,242 downwards.
CACTAACTAAAAAAATCTGTGGTGCACACTCACCACAAAATCTGTGCACACAACCCCCATCTGTGTGCCAAACACACCAAACATCTGAGTGCACAACACACACTCATCTGTGTGCACAAACACCCCATTCTGTGTGCACACACCACCACAATCTGTGTGCACACAACACAACTCAACTGTGTGGGGGCCAACACACCTCTACCCATGCTGTGTGTACACACCACACATCTGTGTGCACACTACAACCACTCATCAGTGAGCACACACCACTAATCAGTGCACACAACCCGCCCCCATCTGTGTGGCACACAAACCACAATCAGTGTGCACACACACCCTCATCTGTGGCACACATCCACTAAACAGTGTACACACGCCTGCCCCATCTGTGAGCACTCAACCACTAATCTGAGGTGCACACCACCATCATCTGTGTGCACACACACCACACATCTGTGTGCACACACACCACTAATAGGCACACATGCCCCCATCTAACTGTGTGCACGACTACCACTAAATCTGTGTGCACACACACCCACTCAACAGTGTGCACACACCCACAATCTGTGTACACACGCCCCCATCGTTGTGCACACACCACTATCTGTGTGCACACACCACTAATCTGAGTGCACACACCACTCATCTGTGTTCACACATCCACTCATCAGTTGTGCACACACACCACTCAACTGTGCACACACACACTCATCGGGTGCACACACACACACACATCTTGTCACACACCCACACTAATCTGTGCACAACACGCCCCATCGTGTGCACACACCACTAATCAGTGTGCATACACCACACATCATGTGCACACACACCAAGTCAAATCTGTGTGCACACACCACTCATCTGTGTGCACACACCACTCATCTGTGTGCACACACCACTAATCTGTGTGCACACACACCACTCATCTGTGTGCACACACCACTAATCTGTGTGCACACACCACTCATCTGTGTGCACACATGCCCCCATCTGTGTGCACACACCACTAATCTGTGTGCACACACACCACTCATCTGTGTGCACACACCACTAATCTGTGTGCACACACCACTCATCTGTGTGCACACATGCCCCCATCTGTGTGCACACACCACTCATCTGTGTGCACACATGCCCCCATCTGTGTGCACACACCACTAATCTGTGCACACACGCCCCATCTGTGTGCACATACACCACTCATCTGTGTGCACACACACCACTCATCTGTGTGCACACACCACTCATCTGTGTGCACACACACCACTCATCTGTGTGCACACACACCACTCATCTGTGTGCACACACCACTCATCTGTGTGCACACACACGCCCCCATCTGTGTGCACACACACCACTCATCTGTGTGCACACACACCACTCATCTGTGTGCACACACCTGCGCCTCGGCGGGCGCGCCCACGCCGCTGCGGGCGCACAGGCACAGGCAGGTACATGCCCAGGGGCACACGCTGCCCAGCGCAGCCCCGGGGGAGCGAACGCCCCCGCGCGGCCATGCCCGGCGCTCCCCCAGGTGCATCCTCCGGCGCGGCCAGGGCGGTGTGGCTCCCCGAGTTTGCGGGGAAGGGGTCCCAGCCAAGGCGGTTTGGGCGAGCCCTGGGGGCGGCTCCCGCCGCGCGCGGTCAGCCTCCCCTTTAAAGCACCCGCCCGCGGGGAGGCGGATGTGGGGGCGGCCGGCCAATGGCAGCGGCGTGCCTCGGGAGACTCGGAGACGTGAGCCAGAGCTAGTGACAGAGCCGGTTCCGACCGATCCCAGGACGGAGGTCCAGACGGCGGCTGAGGCTCCCCGGGGTCCCCTGCCCGCCCCACCCCCTCCCCGCGCTCCAGCCCCGGGGCGATGCGCAGCCCTGGCGGCGGGGCACCCGCCACCGCCGCGCCGGGACCCGCACGCCAGGGTCCCTAGCGCCCGCCGCCGCCCTCCCTCGGAGAGCGCCTCGGAGCCCCCGGCGTCCCCCGGCCCAGGCGCCCTGCTCGCGGGGCCTGCCCAGCCCAGAGCGCCGGCCCACCATGCTGCTGCTGTCGCCGCGCCGCGCGCTGCTCTCCGTCTACTGCCCGCAGATCCTGCTCCTGCTGTCCAGCGGCAGCTACCTGTGAGTGCGGGCGGCGCAGGGCGGGGCGCGGGCGGCAGGGACCCCGCCTCGGCCCCAAGTGCGGGAGCCCAGGGAGGGCGCGGGGCAGGGAGGTCCTGGGCGGGCGCGGTGCCCAGCGCGCGCCAAAAGTAGGGGGGCTTTGGGTCGCCTGCTGGCCTCAGCCCCAGGTGGAGGGCGGGCGGGGGGGCGCTTTGTGGGGGAGACGCTGTGGCTTCGGGTTGAGAAAAGGTGGCTCCCAGGTGGCTCCCCAGGGGCCAGGCTGCAGGCTCCGGGGCGGGAGGAGATGCCCTGCGCCCCAGCAGAGTCCTAGACCCGCGCTGTCCCCCTCCCCGCATGCACCCACGCGGCCTACACCGGGTGCCACCTTGGAGAGCCAGCCCCACGCCCGCACCGGCTCCCCGCGGAACGTGGGCGCACACATGCACGCCGCTCCCCGCCGGGCAGAGCGCGCCCAAGTTGCCCTGCGGGTCTGGGGCTTCTCCCCGGCCCTCGCCCCACCTGGGGGTGAGGGGGGCAGAGTGAGCGTGTGCAGCTCTCATGGGGTGTGCCCGGGGTCCCGGCCGGTCAGCTGCGCGGAGCTTGGGCGCGTGTGCACCGGGCTGGCGGGTGGGCTCCGCTCGGCTCCGGCTCCCGGCGGCTCTCAGCAGGGCCTGGCCAGGCCCCGGGAGCCGAGCCGAGGGGCACGTTGGCGCAGCGGTGGCTTCGCTGGGCTCCTAATGGGACGCATATGCTCTGGCCTCCGATTGAAAAAGAAGTTTGATTTATGGAACCGCCGTTTGGGGGAATTTAAGCTGGATGCTACTGATTAGACCTCAGAGCCGGCTCCCTCCCGCCCTGCCTCCCTCCCCTCCCCTCCTCTCCCTCCGCGCCCTCCCCTCCCCCGCCCCCTCCTTTACACGCGGGCCACGTCCGGGGTCGCCTACCGCGGCCTTCCCGCTCCCTCCCCGCCCCCCGCGGCCGCAGCTCTAATAAATGGCCGCGCGCCCACCCCCGTCTAATAGCGCGGCAGCCCGTTCCTCCTCCAGCTCCTAGGAAATTACTATCCTACCCGTTTCCCGGCTATAAATAGTCGCGCATCTTGAAACAAAAGTTCGCAACCACAGCCAGATGCTCGAGGCCGCGGTTCGCCGGGCCGTGGGGCGTAATTACAAGGTCCGGGCGCGGGGAGAGAGCGCTCCAGGCCGGCGAGCAGCCGCTGCGCAGGCATCGCCTGGGGCGGGGGGAGCGGGCGGCCCGGGCAGGGCACGGGGCGGGCGGGGACGCAGGCCCCGGGGAAGAGGGTCCTGCTGCTGGCGCGGCTCCGCCGAAATGGACCAGAACCCGTGGATCCCAGCCTCCGGGCTCAGAAGTCGGGGTGGTGGTCATCGGCACCCCGCCTCCCCGCCCCCCCCACCTACCCCCGCCCCAGAACCCGCAGCTGCGCCGCCTGAAAACCGGCTGTGGGGCCAGCTGCTGGGGCGGGGCGATGGGGAGGTGTGCGGGGTGGGGACCTGACTCTGGGCTGGTTCGAAGGGAGGTCCGAGAGGAGGAGGTGGGCAAGGGCTCTGGTGGGGGCGGGGCCAGGCCGCACTGCGGCTGTGGGGCAGGTGACGGGCAGGTGACTCAGGCTCCCCTCGGGGTTTGGCCCCCAAACCCGGGTCTGCCGTGGCCACCGTCTGCGCCCACACGGGCTCTCTCCACGGTGTGCGCTGCCGGCTTGGTTGGCCGAGTTCTCCGACAGCAACAGCTTTCCCAAGGGGTCCTGGGCCGGCACTGGGGTCTGGAGCGGGCACTGCCCCCTGCCCCGCCGTCAGCAGCCCGCCAGCTGCCCGCCCGCCCAGCGGGAGGGAGCCTCCGTGTCTCCGGGGAGAAAGTGCTGAGCCCGCCTTTCCTGGGCAGAGAGGAGCTCAGATGTTCCCGGAGGGGGAGGGGGCGCGGGAACATCTCCGGGGCATCCCTGCCCCTTGGGTGGGCACAGCCTGGTGTATGGGAGGTGCCTGGGTGCAGCAGGGCAGTGCGGGCGGTGAGAGACAGGTGGGCCGGTGCTGCGGGCAGGTGAGCTTCCGTGCCCAGTGGTGGGAGAACTGGGCTCCAGGGTTGGCTTAGGGAGCCGGGCCCCGTGGGATCTGATCTGAGGATGCCCAGGGCCGGAGAGGCCTTGGCTAGAGGTTTCTTTCTTCTCCAGAGAACTTTCCAGAAGGCCTGCCTTTGCTGGGGTCGCACACTGGCGGGCAGCTGATCCTGCCCTTTATCTGGCCGCTCTCCAGCGCCTGTCCCAGGCTGTGGCCGGTGCGCAGAGAATCCCAGGGGCACGCTGGGCCCCCGCGATGATTGGGCCCGACGGGTGTGCTGGCCTGGAAGGGCCCTGACCCCTCTCCCTCCTCCCCCCTGCCACAGGCCTGGTGCTGAGCTGGGCGGGCCACGCCCCCCTCTCCCTCTCCCTCTCCGCAGGCAGAGCAGCAGCTCCAGGGCGGGCGGGTCAGCGAGGGCCAGGGAAGGGCAGGTGGGGGGCCGCAGGCCAAGAGGATGCCGCGGTGCCAGGTCAGCTGGTCCGGGGGCCTGGTGGAGGCCTGATGCCAGGACCAAGCTGGCTTTCTGTCTGGGCAGGTCCTTCCGGCCCCGGCCGGCCTCTCCCAGATGTGGGGGCTGGCTGCAGTGACCCCCCAGGTCTTCCGGTAGCAGCCTCTCGGTGACCGCCTGCTCCGGGAGCCGAGTGAGTCACGAGTGACAGGGCGGTTACTCACTGACCACCTGGCTGTGGGGGGTGGGGGCGCTCACCGCTGCCCGGCCCCGGCTGGCCCCTGCCTGGCTGCGCCTCTGTGGCTTGTCGGGGGGTGCCCAGAAGCCCTGTGGGCATGACCCGGGGCGGGGGGGGGGGGGTGGATCAGGTCCCCTCCGTGGCATCACGGCCCGTGTCGGGGCGGGACAGGGCCACGGTGCAGGCGCGGACAGGTCGCCCCCGGGAGGAGCCGCCCTCTGCCGCCGGCTGGTCTGGGTGGGGGCGGGATAGGGGGAGCTGTGCTGTGTGGCTTCGGCCAGGCCGGGGGCCTCTCTGGTCTCCGTCTCCGTGTCCTTCCTCCGCACACTCAGCTCAGGCCGTGAGCAGCTGGACAGGGGGGTGAGCACGCAGGGGGCTAGAGCCGGGGGACGGACAACATCTTAGCACCCCAGGGGCCCCAGCTCAGGGGTACACAGCTGAGAGAACCCCAACAAGTCCCTGACACGTGAGACTCATCATCGCTAGTTAGGGGGCCACACTGTGTTCTGGAGAGGACTCCTTTGACGTCTGGGTGTGGGGCAGGCGCTTGGGCCTGGGGGGGGGCTCCTCGAGGCTCCTGGGGTCATGGGGGGGGCTCTGAGCGGTGCCGAGGCCGCAGGAGAGGGCCCCCCTTTTCTAGTCAGGTTTCCTGAGTCCTTAGGAGGCCAAGGGGCCAGGTGGCAACCCAGCCCTCCATGTCCTGCCTGGGGGTCCGGAGCCTCGGCCGTGTCCTCCGTGCGGAGGGGACCACGGGGACTCGGACCTCCTGGAGCTGGTGTGAGAATCCAGCAGGCCAGGGCAGGGGTGTGTGCGGGGCATCCGGCGTGTACAGTGAGTGCTCAGGAGGTGGGCTCATTCCCAGCTCCTGGGAGTGTGTGTGTGTCCAGAGCACAGGGATGCACTCCCGGATGGCTTCCTGGAGGAGGTGACACCCAGCCTGGGTTTGGACGGATGGGGAGGAGCTGCCCAGACTGAAAGGGACCGTGAGCGGGAACCTTAGAAGGAACAGCAATCCCTCTCGGGTGCCTTGCAGCACCTTGGCCAGGGCATCAGGCCGGGTGCCGGGTCCAGCAGCGAGGCCTTCTCCAGAGGTCACCCAGAGAGCCCGGGGCGGGGGAGGGGGGGAGAGCAGCCTCTGAGGAAATGGCCCTGGTGGGGTCCAGCAGAGAGAGGAGAGGAGCCCGGGGTCTTGGGGCTCAGGGGAGGTCTGGCAACCGTGGAGGTGCTGGAGGAGGCGTCACCGTGAGGGAGGCGCTGTGGGGGGCCCTGTGGGCACATGGCTTCTGCCATGAGCTCCCCTGGGGGCATAGGGACAGAGGCCTAGCAGGTCCACCCCAACCCCTGCACCCCATTCTGCCCCAGACCCTCAGGCAGCCTGTGGGGAGCCCAGAGTCCCAGCTGGGGATCTGGACAGGGCTCTGGGTGGGGGTGTGGCAGCGAAGGGGCGGGGAAGAGATGGGGGTCTTGTCCGTGGGACCCAGAGCTTCCGCCAGCTCAGGATGGGGGCTCCGGGTGCAGCCTGTGCCCGTCCCCTCCGCTCTCCGCCTCTCTTCCCGCGGGGAGTGGCAGGGGCTCGGGCCGGCTCCCCGAGGCCTCCGTTCTCAGGGCCCTGCGTCCAGCCTGGATGGGCCCCTCCCTCCCCCGGCGAGGGGACAGGCCGGGCGCCCTCCTTGACAGATGAAACCCCGGCCCGGGGCTCCCTCAGCGGATGAAAGGGTCATTGTGTGGCGCAGGCCGCCGCTGGCCAAGGACAAAACCGCCGTTTGTCCTCCTTCCCCGGCGGGCGGGGGCCTCCTCGGGGCGGCGGGCGGTGGGGGTGGGCACAGGTGCGCTCCCTCTTCCCTTTCCCTGTCGCCCCGTCTCCATCCCAGACCCGCTCCCGGCGCAGGCCCCTCCCCGCCCTGCCCCAGCCCGGGGCGTCCAGTCTGCACCCTAAGTGGGGGGCCTGAGGCTCCAGCTGCCGGAAGAGAGGAGGTGAGCTCTCTGGCAGGAGGGATGCAGGATGCGGGATGCTGGGAGGGGCCCTCTGTGCGGGTACCACAGTGTGCTGGGTCCCCTCCACGGATAAGGCTGCGGAGCCTGGGGCAGCCCCTAGCCTCAGCCGCAGAGCCCAGCACGGCAGGTGCCTCTGGGCCTGGGGGTGCCCTGGGTCTCTCTGGTGTGTGCGGGGCAGACCCTGTCACCGGGCGGGGACCGGAGCCCGCCCGCCGCCCGGCATCCGCTGGTCTGGAAGAGCCTCAGCCCTTCCCGGCTCCCGGCCCCCGGCCCCATGACCCCGCGGGACCCTCACTTTCCGGATCCACCCCCCACAGTGCACTGCGGGGGGGGGGGGCTCCCCACCCGCTCGGCCTGCAGGTCAGAGGTGCTCCCCGCACGGAGGGAAGGGCTCAGCTCACCTCCCGCGAAGCAGACGCTGTACAGCTGGGCCCCGGGTCGGCACCGAGACCGGGGCCTGCGCTGTCCGGATGGCACACATCAGAGACCCCTCTGCGTGGGGTTCCTCCAGACCGGCTCCCTGCCCCGGCCCCGGGCTCTGCATTCCACAGCTGGGGGCTCGGCCCTGGCCGGCTGGCACGCCGAGCCCCGTGCCCGGTGACCCGGATGGCAGAGCGCGCAGGGGGAGCTAAGCAGCGCCGCCTTCCTTCCCACGCCACCCCGAACCCTGCTGCGTGCGTGCGGGCGGGCCAGGGAGGCCCTCTGCTGGAGGTGACCTCTGACCCGGCCCTACAGACTGTGCTGGCGCCGTGGCTCGGGGGCTGAGCATCCACCTAGAACCAGGAGGTGCCGGTTCGGTTCCGGTCGGGACACAGGCCCGGGTTGCGGCTCCGTCCCCACAGAGGGGGCGTGCAGGAGGCAGCCGGTCCATGCTTCTCTCTCATCACGCATGTTTCCATCCCTCCCTCCCTCTCCCTTCCTCTCTGACCTCAATAAAAACATATTTACAAAGAGAGAAAGTGCTGCAGAGAAGGATGGCAATCCTGGCAGAGGGCTGGGTGCTGGGGCTGGGTCGCAGCCAGTGAGCGGTGGGCAGTGGGAGGTGAGGGCGGGTGGGGGGGCAGGTGCCCTGGGCCTGGGGGCGGAGGGAGGGCAGGCTTTAAGCGGGGTAGGGGCTGGTCCTGGGCTGGGCTCAGAGGGAGGGGGGCTACAGGGAGGGGCCATTGCCCCGAAGCAGGAGCTGGCCCTGCCCTCTGGACCTGGGGCTGGGCTGAGGGCTGTGAGGTGCCGGGGCTCCCCTGCCGACCTGCCGACCTGCCGAACTGCCAGCACCTTCGCAGCCTCACTCCAGGCAACGCCTGCCCAGCAGCCCCTGAGCCGGGCAGGGTGCGAGGCGTGGTCCCTGCTGGCAAGTCCTCGGCATTGTCTGCTTCCTCCCCAGGAGAGGGCCTTGCAGGGGGGCTGCCTGCCCCCAGGGTGCGGCCCCCACGGGGGCTCCCGGCCCCTCCCAGGGAGGTGCTGAGAGCCGGGTTTGCAGCCAAGGCTGAGTGCGAGCCCAGAGCGACCCCGGCTCGCCCTCCCGCCTGCCCCCCACCCCCACCCCGAGATTCCTGCAGGGGGAGGGGCGGGAGGGCGGCCAGCTCCGGAGAGGGAATGCTGAGGAAGCAGGAAGCCGGGAAGGGCCCAGGGCTGTCCTGCCCTTGGCCGTGAGGCCGAAGCCCTGCCAGGTGGCTGCAGGGGCCTTGGACCAGATACTGCGCCTCGCTCTTCCAACCTCTCCTCCTACGTGGCGCTGGGGCGGGGGGTGGGGATCGCGGGGGGGGGGGGGGGTGTTGGGTGGTTCAAGGTGCTGCCTCATTAAGCAGCCACCACGTGGTTCAGGCGGTCACACCGGTGCCCAGGGGGGAGCAGGCTGCTCCTGGGTAGTGAGCGCCCTGCCCCGCGATGAAATGCTTGGCTGGGGAGCCCCTGGGGGCCCAGAAATTCTCAGAAGGAAGAGCCCAGGGCAGTGGCTGCTTGCAAAGTGAGTCAGGTGGGAGGGGCTGAGCCAGGAGGTTCCTGGGGAGGGTAATGGGGGGGCTCCCAGCTTTGATGAGAGCAGAGTGCAGGGCCATAAAGCTGAGGGGGACTTGGGGGGGCCCGGGCCTGTGGGGGGGGGGGACTGGGCTCCTCCTCTACTCTGAGCCCCGTGTGGCCCGTGCAGGCCCAGCTTTCGTCTGTTCTTGAGGTGACTGCTCGCTCTGCTGCCTGCGGGGCCCCCAAACCCGCCTCGACCACGGCCTGAGCAGCCTGTGCGGCCCCAGAGGTGCCCGTGGGCCAGGGCCAGGGTCCTGCCAGGGACCTTCCTCCTGTCCCGCCCCCGGGGCGTCCAGCGTGGGTCCTGAGGGTGCGGTTGGCCTTCCTGGTCGCCCAGGCCTGCAAGGCGGCCGGCGTCCCACAGGTCCGGGCGCCAGGGCCAGCGCTGGGGTCACTCCCGCTCCGGCTTAGCTCCGTGCAGCTCCGGTGCCTTGGCCGCAGTGTCCCCTCTGTGCCTGGAGGGACCAGGAGGAAGGCCAGGGGAGGGGCCAGGCCTGCGGGCAGGTGCTGCTGACGCCCCGCCCCAGCCCCGCTCCCAGCCCCGCCCCGCCCTCAGCCCCACCCTCAGTCCCGCCCCAGCCCCGCCCCGCCCTGCCCCAGCCCCGCCCCCAGCCCCACCCTCAGTCCTGTCCCAGCCCAGCCCTCAGCCCAGCCCAGCCCCAGCCCAGCCCCCAACCCCCACCCTCAGCCCTGCCCCAGCCCTGCCCAGCCCGACTCAGCCCTCCCAGCCCAGCCCCCAGCCCAGCTCCAACCCAGCCCCCAGCCCCGCCCTCAGCCCAGACCCCAGCCCCGCCCCGCCCTCAGCCCAGACCCCAGCCCCGCCCCAGCCCTGCTCCCAGCCCAGCCCCCAGCCCAGCCCCAGCCCCGCCCCAGCCCCCAAGCCCCACCCTCAGCCTGCCCCAGCCCCGCCCAGCCCCACTCAGCCCCGCCCCACCCCGCCCCCAGCCCAGCCCTGCCCCACCCCGCCCCCAGCCCAGCCCCCAGCCCAGCTCCCAGCAGTCCCTGTGGAGCTGGAGCCAGCATAGCTGCTGGGATGGGGGCAGTAGAGGCAGGTGGGCTTTTTAAAAAAAATATTTATTGATTTTTCACAGAGAGGAAGGGAGAGGGATAGAAAGTCAGAAACATCGATGAGAGAGAAACATCCATCAGCTGCCTCCTGCACACCCTCTACTGGGGATGTGCCCGCAGCCAAGGTACATGCCCTTGACCGGAATCGAACCCGGGACCCTTCAGTCCGCAGGCCGACGCTGGCTTTTTGGAGGAGGCGGAAGAGGGGCCGGAGCTTTGCCTGGCTGTCGGAGGGGGCGGGGAACCCCCCAGGGGGAGGGGGAGGCCCACATGGTGGCCTGAACCCAGGCATTCACGATGGGCCCCGGATGCCCAGTGGAGGTCCGGAAGCTTCTGAGGTCAGGGTCACCGTCTTGGGGTCACAGTGATGGGTGAGGTTCTGATGCCACAGGTTTAGCACAGGCGGGGGTGGGGTGGGGGAGGGGCTGCTCATGGCGTAGAGGATCCCCTGGCTGTCCGCACCCACCTCCCACCTCAGCCGCGCCCATGCCCCCTGCTCACGGCCTGCTTATGCCCAGCCTGCCTGGTTCTCTCCCGGGCGGCGTCGCAGGGTGCCAGGCCTGCCCTCCGTACTCACCTACCCTGCCCCCTGCAGGGCCGGGCCAGGGACGGGAGCCGCCATTGGCCTAAAGAGGGCGGATGGGTCCCTGTGACCAGCTGAGGAAACAGACTCGCTCAGAACAGCCTCGTGTGGCTTTCCCAGCCTCTGGGATGTCCCCGCACCCCGCACCCCGCACCCCGCACCCCACAGAGCTGGGCCTTGAGCCCCTGAGGAGCAGGGGGCGGCGAGGAGGGCACTCAGAGGTGCAGACGCAGGACAGGCGTGAGCGCCCCGGGGCCCTTGCACCTGCCGCGTGGGGCTCCGACCCCTTCTGTTCCCTCCTCCCGCGGGGACCCCCCTCCCCCCCATGATGCCCTCTGGCTCTGACTCTGTGCCGGGCTGGGGGCTGCTGGCGGACCCACACCTGGTAGGGACCCCAGGCCGGCGGCCTTGCACCTGCGGGCAGGGCAGGAAGTGGCCGTGGAGGCGGAGGCGGGGGTGGGGGGGTGGGGGGCAGGTATTGCGAGCACTTCCTGGACGAGGGGACCGATCGCCCTGATGGCAGATAATGAGAACATTCCTCACATATTTCGCCCGGGGATGCCCAGGAGGAAGGATCGAGTGGCTCTGGGGCAGAGCGGGGGCCGGAGGAGCGGGGGCAGCGGGCAGCGGGCAGCGGGCAGTGGCAGTGCCAGGGAGGGGGCCGGAGGAGGCGAGGGCTGGGGCCCGACCTGGCCAGCGGGCCCCCCTCTGTCAAGCATCTGGGGCGGGGCTCACATCAGTGGCCAGCTCAGAGGCCAGCTGGGTGCTGGGCTGGGGGGGGGGCTTCCCCGACCTGGGGAGCCACAGCAGGTGGTGCTGCCCAGCCCCAGGAGTGTGCGGAGAAGCGCAAGGGGGTCCGAGGCGGGTCTCTGAGGGAGAGTGGGGTCGGGAGGACACGGCAGCCTGGGAACCCCAGGGCAGGAGGGAGCGGTGAGGCGGGTGCTGGCCAGCCTGCCACCGCCATGGCCCCAGGCCCTGTCCTGCTGGGGAGGAGGCTGGGCTGGGCGTGGGCATGACTGGTGCGGCCCCAGAGGACAGGTGGGCGGGGGGCTGCCCCTGGGGGTGGGGGAGGAGGGCGGGGGCAGGTGCCCAGGGCGCCCCCCCCTCCCAGTCCCGGGGACCGTCTGGATGTGGAGGCCCAGAGGATGCCTCGAGGTCGGGCTCCAGAAAGAATGGGAACCTCAGCCGCTCGGGGTGCGGCCTGGCCCTGGCCTCAGGACCCCCCACCCCCTTCTGGGGTTGGTTCTGGGCAGGGGGCACTGGGGGTGGGCACAGGAGCGGTGCTCAGTCCACAGGGCGCAGAGGGTGCGGGCAGGAGGGCCGGCCCTGTGAGGAGAGCCCACTGCTCAGCCCCGGGCCGGGGACTCCTTCCAGGGGGTGCAGGCGGGGCCCCTTCAGCAGCCCCCGGCAGGGCCCCTGAGGCACCGGGGGGACATGGCTGATGGACCTGGGACCGCCCCCCCCGACTATCTTCGAGGTCAGGGTGACGAGGCACTGACCAGCCTCCGCCCCCCACTCCCTTTCTCAGCCACGTGTGGGGGCTGCGTCTCTCCGGACGCCATCGCGAGGGGCTCGTGACGACTCTTGTTATTGTCACTGTTATTGTTTGTTGTTGTCAGTCCTCTCCCGTTGGTGTTTGGGGAGAGTGAGTGGGAGGGAGGGATGGAGAGAGAGAAACATCCCTGTGAACGCAACATCGACTGGTTGCTTCCCACACCCACGAGCCTGCACCCCAGCTCCATGCCCTTGACCCTGGACCCTCCGGTGCCTGGGCTGACGCTCCACCCACTGGGCTGCCCGGCCAGGGCGGCGGCTTGCGTCTCCTCTCAGCCCAGCCCCAGCGCTCAGCACCTGCTCCCTCTGCCTCGAGCCGCCGAGTGCCGAGGAGCACGAGGGGTTCGGGTTAGACCCTGGCTGCGGGGACAGGCGTGGAGGGTGGTTACCCCCCGAATAAGGTTGGGACACCCCCTGCAGAAATGGGGACAGAACGGCTCGATCCCAGAGGCAGCTGGGACGCTGGCTCCCCGCACGACCCCTCTCGGGGCCTCAGGGTCCCCGACGGCCACATGGCACCGATGTTTCTCCCCGAGGATGGCGGAGCGGGGGGCTGCCCGAGGAGACCCCCAGCCGGGCCTCGCCAGGGCCTCGGGGAAGGGGATGCCAGCAGGTGGGCAGCTCGGCCACGGGCCCTGAGCGCTGGGCAAGGCGCAGCCTGTCACCCTAGGCTCCACTGTCCGCCCCCCCCCCCCAGCCCCAGGCCCCTGAGAGCGCGCGTCCCCTCACTTGGGGTTCACAGAGCCGAGAGCCTGGGGGACGGGCAGCCACCTCTGCGGACGTCCAGGCGGGGTGAGGGGCAGGCGGGCAGCCCCGCAGCCCGGGCCGGGCGGCCTGTGGATCTGGGGTGTCTGAGCTGCGTTCGGCTGCACTCCTGCAGGGAACCCCCGGGCCGGGCCCACACAGGCGGTGATTGTTAATGTTCACGTCGTCCCCCGAACAGTGTTTTTGTCGCAAACCTGGCGCTTCGTCCCCGCCTGCTGGCTGGCCTGCCCTGTGTGCCGCAGCCTGGACCTCCCGGCTGAGGTGCGGCCGCGTGAGGGGGTGCCGAGGTCGCGAGGGGACGTGGGGCGGGCGCGTGCTTCCCTCCGGGCACCTGTGTGACCGTCCCCAGCGGGGACAGAGAACGTTCTGGAACTCAGCAGGCTCCGGGCCCTCCCAGGGGTGCCTGTCCTGACGTGGGCCGGGAGCCGGTCCCGGCGTGGACACGCCTGGTGGGAGCGGCGTGACGTGGGCCCCCTGGCTCCGGAGCGGCCGGGGGAGGCGGCAGTCCCCCGATGGATGCTCCCCGGTCCCCACAAAGGCTCAAGGAGTGACTGTCAGCAACGCCTCCCCCCTCTCCCACCCCCCCACTCCCACTCAGGCCCTGAGGGCGAATGAGGGCCCCACTGGTGACCTCTGGCCATGGGCCAGCTGCGAGGCACCGGGTCCTTCGAACTGCGTCCTCCAGCAGCAGTGTGAGGTAGCGGGCCCGCTTGACCCCATTTCACAGATGTGGAAACTGAGGCACAGAGGCTAAGAAACGTGGCTGAGGCCTCCCAGCTCAGAAGAGGCAGACGGTGGAGACGCCCTGCTGGCCACTTCTGCACCTGCCTGTCCCCGGGCGTGGCCCCGCCCCCACCGGCCCCGCCTCAGACCCTCCCACCCCCCTCCCCGGGGGACGCTCTGGCTGCTATTTCTTCCTCCTCCCGTCCCCTCTTCGACCGGAGCCCCGCTCGAAGCCACGCCAGGCCCTCTGCCTGAGCCTGGAGTCCTGTCCCCAGTCCCCAGGGGCAGAGCTTGTTGGCTGGCCCCGGCCCCCCTCTCCGACTGGCCCTGGCGGGGGGCGAGGGATGTTTCCCGACGCTCCGCCGTGTCCCCTCCCGTGTCCCGTGGCCCCTGCGCGGCGCAGGGGATGAGGAGCCAGAGCAGAACTTTCCACGGAAACATCAGCCACTGAAACAGGAGCCCCTGCCACGCGGGCGTCCTTGCCAGCCTCCCCCGGGCCTGAGCGGGCAGCTGCGGGCGGGAGGTGCCCGAGCTGCCCCCCCGCCGGGCGGGAGCCAGTCTCCTGCGGGCGTGTGAGCGTGATGAGCCGGCTCCCCAGGATGTGCCCGCCCGCCCCCTCCCGGAGCCAGCTCTCCGGTGGGATGTATTTTTATCCCCACCCCACGCCAGCGGTGCCCCAGGGACAGCCAAGCCGGCCCTTATCAGCAGTCCCGCCCGCCCTCCCCTCCCGGCGGAAGGAAGCGTGTGGGCAAGTCCCCGTGTGGCAGGGCCGGGCCTGCCTGCGAGGGCATGGCCAGCCCTCGGGCACGCGGTGTGGTGGGGGGAGGGTGAGGGGGTGGGGGAGAGGGTGACGGAGTGGGGGGAGGGTGATGGAGTGGGGAGAGGGTGATGGAGTGGGGGAGAGGGTGATGGAGTCGGGGAGAGGGTGATGGGGGAAGGGGTGATGAGGGGAGGGTGACGGGGTAGAACAGAGGGTCACGGTGTGGGGGAGGGTGATGGGGTAAGGGGAGGGTGATGGGGTGGGGAGAGGGTGATGGGGGGAGGGTGACGGGGTAGAAGAGAGGGTGACGGGGTGGGGGGAGGGTGACGGGGTGGGGGAGAGGGTGACGGGGGTAGGGGTGATGGGGGAAGGGGTGATGGGGGAGGGTGATGGGGGAAGGGGTGATGGGGGGAAGGGGTGATGGGGGAGGGTGATGGGGGAAGGGGTGATGGGGGGAGGGTGATGGGGGAAGGGGTGATGGGGGGAAGGGATGATGGGGGAGGGTGATGGGGGGAGGGTGATGGGGGAGGGTGATGGGGGGAAGGGGTGATGGGGGGAGGGTGATGGGGGAAGGGGTGATGGGGAAGGGGTGGTGGGGGGAAGGGGTGATGGGGGGAGGGTGATGGGGGAAGGGGTGATGGGGGGAGGGTGATGGGGGAAGGGGTGATGGGGGGAGGGTGATGGGGAGAAGGGGTGATGGGGGGAGGGTGATGGGGGAAGAGGTGATGGGGGGAAGGGGTGATGGGGGAAGGGGTGATGGGGGAGGGTGACGGGGTGGGGAAAGGGTGATAGGGGGAGGGTGATGGGGGAAGGGGTGACGAGGGGAAGGGGTGATGGGGGGAGGGTGATGGGGGGAGGGTGATGGGGGGAGAGGGTGACGGGGGAGTGACCGCATCCACAGCCCAGAGGGACTCAGGCATGGCCGGAGGACTCCAGTGGGGAGGGGTCAGCCGTCCTGCGATGGAAAGGGGGCGTGGCTTCCACCCCCACCGACCTCTCCTGTTTGTAAGGCACCTACTATGCGCAGTGCGTGGGGGCCGCCTGGCTCCCGGCTGGGCTGTGCGGCCTGGGCTGGCCCCTGGCCTCTCTCAGCTCCGCCCCCCCCCCCCCCCCCGTGGGGATGCGGGCTCCCCCACCAGGAGAGGCCGAGGCTCAGAGCGGGAGCGTCTGAGATTGTTGGGGACGGAACCCCACTGCATCAGGAAGACTGTTTGGAGCTTATCTCCGGGCTCCCCTCACATCTGATCGTTCACGTGCCGCGCCTGTATGTGTGTACAGACACGTTTAAATACACTTTTATTGATGTCAGAGAGGAGGGGAGAGGGGGAGAGAGAATCATCAACGAGGAGAGAGAATCGTGGATTGGCTGCCTCCTGCACGCCCCCCACGGGGGACGGAGCCCACAGCCCAGACCTGGCTCAGCCACGGAGCCACGCCGGCTGGGGGCGGGGCCTGTGTTTCACCCGTAATCTAGCACTGGCTGGCGGTGACTGGGGACTCCCCCCCTCCCCCGTCAGCCCCCCCGTGCACCGGGCAGGGCTTTACAGTGGGTACAAGGGGGCGCCACATGGGCAAGGGCCACCTCTAGTATCCCCCCCCCCCCCCCCCCCGTGCCACTGTGGCCGGGCGTGGACATCCACGTGCAGATGGGACTTTAAGACGGTGGTTACAGACACGATCCATAAACTCGGCCTCTGTCACAGTTTGAAAGCGGGCGGCGGGTGGCACCGGCGTGGTCTCCGTGGTGTGTCGCCATGCCTCTGCTTCCAGAGCGTCTCTCATGACACAGGTGGGAGCCACACCCAGAGATGGGGGTGCTCCCCTCCCCCCCCCCTGCCCCTGGCAGCCACGGATCTGCTCTGTGCCGTGGGCTTACTGCGCCGGCGGCTCACGCAGACAGAACCACAGAACATGGCCTTGTGTGCCCGGCTCCTTCCACGGAACGTGGCGTTTCCGTGGCACGTCCACATGGCGTGTGCCGGCACCCCTTCCTTTTCGTGGCCGAGGAGCAGCCCGTGCCACGGCACGGCTGACCACACTGGGTCTGTTTTTCATCCTCACCCGCCGACGTGTTTCCGTTGATTTCAGGGAGAGGGAGAGAGAGGGAGAGACAGAGAGACACATTGCCGGGTGGCCTCCTGCACGCGTCCTGACCAGGGCCCGGGCCGGGGCGGGGCCTGCCACCGAGGGACGTGCCTTGACTAGAATCGAACCCAGGACCCTTCAGTCTGCAGCCTGCTGCTCTGTCTACTGAATCAACCAGCCAGGGCCACATTCTATTATTCATTCATACTAGAGGCCTGATGTACGAAATTCGTGCACAGGGGGCGGGGGATGTCCCTCAGCCCAGCCTGCACCCTCTCCAATCTGGGACCCCTCGAGGAATGTCCTTCTCACAGTCCAGGACTGCTGGCTCCAAACTGCTCACCTGCCTTCCTTCCTGATTGCCCCTAACCGCTTCTGCCTACCAACCTGATCACCCACTAACCACTATCCTGCCAACCTAATTGATGTCTAACTGCTCCCCTGCCAGCCTGTTTGCCCCCAACTTCCCTCCTCTGCCGATCTGGTCACCCCTAACTGCCCTCCCTTTGCAGGCTTGGTCACCCCCAACTGCCCTCTCCTGCAGGCTTGATCACCCCCAACTGCCCTCAGGCCTGGTCCCTCCCAACTGCCCTCCCCTGCTGGCCTGATTGCCCACAACTGCCCTCCCTTGCAGGGCCTGGAACCTCCCACCAGTCCTCCCCTGCTGGCCATCTTGTGGTGGCCATCTTGTGTCCACTTGGGGGCAGGATCTTTGACCACGTGGAGGCAGCCCTCTTGTGTGCTGGAGGGATGGTTTAATCGGTGTTATTACTCTTTCATTAGACAGGATGATGACGGACATGGGGGTTGGCCCCACCTCTGGCTGCTGTGACCACGCGTGTGCTCACGGTGCGGTTGGAACCCGCCTTCCGCTCCGTGGCTGCGCCCCGAGGCGTGGGGTCGAGGGCCTGGGTCTCGCCGTCTCTCGCTCCCACTCAGCGAAGCCGTCGCGAGGGTCCCAGGGCCGCCCCGCCCGCGCCGGCACCCCTTGGCCGTCGTGGGGAGCGAGGCCACGCTGGCAGGTGCCCCGTGGCCCGGCTGCGGCTCTGGCGGGCGTCCTCCTGACCGGCGCCGTGCTGACAGCCCCCCCCACCCCCCCTCGCCGGCCGCCGGCTTCCTGTGGGGACACTCTCTTCCCGCCCCGCGCCTCTTTTCACACGGGACGGCCCCTTCGTGGCGGCGGCGTGGCGGCGCTTTTAGACGGAATCTCCCACCCGCCCGCCCATCTCGCTCGCTTTCCCGTTTCACAGACATTCGTGGGCGGGGACGCCGGGCAGCCCGAGGCCCCCGTGCAGCTTAGACTGGACCCGCCCTCGCGGTGGGGAGCCCGGGGAGACTGGGGAGAGGCGCGCTGGAGGGGTGCACCCTTGCACGTGGGCCTGGAAGGGAAGGAGCCCCCGCCGGAGAGAGAGGACGGCAGCGAGCGCGGCCCTGGCACCGGGTCCCAGGACGCCCCGATCCCAGGCAGTGGGGCCGGCTGACGTGGGCATGGCAGCGGCAGGCCGGGTGGGCTGCCTGGAGGCGGAAGACCAGGACCCCCGCGACCCGTGTCATCACCCCCCGGCGTCCGCCGAGTCCCACTGGCGTCCCCCCGGGCAAACCCGCTGCCCCCGCGCCTGCCCCCGCCCCCGCACCGGGTCCCGCCGCTCGGCATGCTGGGAGCGGGCCCGGGCTGCCCCGCGGCCTGGAGGCCGGTGCCCGGCCGGGTTCCCATCGTCTCAGTTCCCAGGGTCGGTTTTCGGAGGATCTACAGTTACTCCGGGCGAATTCCCCGGATTCTTGCGCAGCTCGCCCGGCCGCCCAGCGGCGCTTCCTCCGAGCCAGCCGCCTCGCTGCCGAGGCGCCCGTGGGAGCCGGGGGCAGATTAGCGGGTGGGCCGGGCGGCTGTGGGGATTGGGTGTCGGTCTGGTCCGGGGCCCAGCAGGTGCTGCAGGCTCGGGCCCCACGGGGACTTTCCCAGGCGGCTGTGGGGAGCCCTGGCTGACTCTCAGGAAAGGGCCGCGGGCAGTGGCAGAGGACAGGGTCGAGGACATCCGCGTGGGGGGCCCCGGGGCTCCCCCACTCCCGCCCTTCGGCCTCACCCAGCAGCCGTCTGACACCAGCTGTCGATGCTGCGGAAACCACGCCCCCCCCCCCCCCCCCGCCCCAGCGGACTGTCCTCTGGCCCAGCTTCAGCCAACAGCTGGGTGGTTCCCCGAAAAGCTCAACAGACTCCCCGATGAGCCAGCAATTCCACTCCTGGGCGTGAGCCCCAACGCACAGGAAGCAGGGATCACACACACACACCCGGCCTCGCGCCCCAGCAGGCCCGTCCAGCGGCAGGCGGGGTGCCCCGAGGTGCTGCACGCAGGGACAGAGGCGGTGGCTCCAGATGGGGGTGGGGGGTGGGGAGGGTGTTCCTGGGCCTGAAAAAGGCTCGGCACACTGACACCTGCTACCACGGCAAGGCCCGTGAGAACACGGCGCTCGGAGGACGGAGCCAGACGCAGGCCCCAGGGCGTGTGTCTGTCCCTCTGTGGCGTCCATGGGCAGAGCCGAGGGACCGGGGGGGGGGGGGGGAGGCCGTGGGAGGGCGGGCTGAAGCCGGGGGGCCCTGTCTGGGAGCTCCGAGAGGTGGGGGTTGCCCAGCCCTGAGGATGTGCTGGACGTTAACATCTTTGACTTCATGGGATGGGACGTTCCCCCCGTCAAACAGACAGTCACGCAGAGAACAGCTCGAGACGGTAGCCTGAGCCTCCTGGTCCCCCCCTGTCCCGGGAGGATTTGGGGGGGCACCCTCTGGGGACTGCGCTGAGCTCTGAGCATGAGCTGCCCCACCCAGCACACAGTAGGCGCTCAATTCGTGTCAGCGGCGCCTTCCCTGGGGGCACCCGCCACCCAGAAACGAGGGAGTCGTGGCAGCAGCTGTCCCCTACCTGTGCTGCCTTCCTTCCCCCTTCTCCCGCCCGGGCCTGGGTGGTGGCGGTGGTGACCGGGACACAGGTGTGCCGCACCCCCATTTCCTGGGCCTGAAAGCGGAGGCTCAGAGAGGCTGCGGCCGGAGCCAGGGGCGGGCGGGCGGGCGTGGTCCGGGGAACCCCCGGGGGGACCAGGCTGGGAGTTGGGGCGCGCTGCCGGGGCAGCTGTGTGCAGGCCCGAGGGGATGGGCGCAGACCCGAGTGTCCGAGCAGCTGGTTCCGGGGCGCGGCGAGCCTCGGGGTTCCCCGTCTGTGGGGCCTCTGGGGTCCTGGGGCTTGGGGTCCACATTCAGCCATGTCCCTGTCCCCGCGGGGGTGCCTGTCGGTGGAACGCGGCCCGCTCAGCCCGCCCTGTCTGTCCTCTCCCGCCCGCAGAGCCCTGTCGTCGGTCGTGGCCCTCGGAGCCAACATCATCTGCAACAAGATCCCCGGGCTGGCCCCGCGGCAGCGCGCCATCTGCCAGAGCCGGCCGGACGCCATCATTGTCATCGGGGAGGGCGCGCAGATGGGGCTCGACGAGTGCCAGTACCAGTTCCGCTTCGGCCGCTGGAACTGCTCCGCCCTCGGCGAGCGGACGGTCTTCGGGCAGGAGCTCCGAGTAGGTAAGGGCGCCCGCCGGCTCGCGGGACCCCTCGACGGCATCTCCCCGCTCCGCGCCCCGGCCCGGCGCGGGCGGTGTGGGGCAGTGGTTGGAGGTGCGCCCTGCCGCTGGGCGGCTGTGTGTGTGCCCGGGACCTCCATCTCCCCCCCGCCCCCCGCCCCGGTCTGCAGTGCCGTTTCCGGAGCTGGGGTGACAGTGCTGAGGCCCACGTGGGGCTGTGGGGCTTGGGGTGCAGGGGGCCAGCCCGCAGGAGCTGTGGTGCCTGTGTGGCTCCGCAGCCCCGAGAGGGGAAGCGTTTCAGGCGGAGGGAAACCTGGTCAGCCGTGATCACGTGTGTGCGGGGGTGCAGTCCGAGGGCTGGAGGAGGGTGGATGGGTGAGCAGGCGGAGGCAGGACTTGAGGGGGGGGGGGGCGGGGACGGGAGGAGGGGGGCGCCTGCGATTCCCTGGGCAGGGGCAGCTCAGGAGGCGGCAGGGTGACCCCGAGTCCTCCCAGCCCCAGAGGCTCCGTTGTGCCCATGTCACAGGCAGGAGACAGAGGCCCAGTGCGGGGCTGAGAGGGAAAGCGTGGCTTCCAGCGACCGACCCGGGTTAGAATCCGCTGGGTGACCTCCTGCCTCTCGGGGCTGCTGGGGCGTCCGCTCCCTCGTTTGTAAAACGTGATCCGACCCGCAGGCCTCTCCCCGCGTCTGCACAGGCGGTGCCCCGGAACCGCTGCCGGCTGAGGGAGGCGGGGCCGGCACTCGGCATCGCCCCTCCCCCCATCGTGGGGGCCTGAGCGGGGAGGGGTATCTGGGGGTGCTGCGCCGGGCACGCAGGGCGCCCTCTCCTCTCAGCCCCAGCCCCAGGGCACAGGTGGGCCCGGGAACCTGTGGGCACAGCGTGTCTTTCCGGCCCCAGAGAGCCAAGCACCACAGCTGCTGGGCCCCGGGCCAGGCCAGAGCTCGGCGGGGCTTGGAACGCGGGCACGGGCTGGGGTGGCGCAGGGAAGAGCCCGGGGCCCCTCTGCGGTGAGCAGCCTGTGGGTGGCACCTGGCACGGCCGGGAAGGGGGCCCGCCCCTCCCTGGGGCCCCACCACCCAAGTGCAGCTCCTCCCTCCAGGTGCCAGCTGGGAGGGGGAGCTGCCCGCCCACCGCGCGCCGTGCCAGGTCCCGCTGCCTGCCGGCCCTGCCCCCGAGGCTCCGGCTGGGAGGCAGCTGCAGTCCCCGCGCCCAGCGAGGGGCTGGACCGGCTGCAGGGTGGGCCTCGGGAGCGGGGTTCAGATCCAGCCCCCCTGGAACCCTCGGGCTCGCTGTGCTGACGGCAGCGAGTGTGGTCGGGGCCTGGCGGAGGCCTGGGGCCACCAGCTGGGGTGGGGGAGCCGTGGCCCCACTGAGCCTGTCCTGGGGGCCGGGCCCAGGAGGGGGATTCACACTCAGTGTCTCAGTCACTGCCGGCGCCTGTGGCCCCCTGACCGAGTGGCCGCCTGACCGAGTGGCCCCCTGACCGAGCGGCCCCCCTGACCGAGTGGCCCCCTGACCGAGCGGCTGCCTGACCGAGTGGCCCCCTGACCGAGCGGCCCCCTGACCGAGCGGCCCCCTGACCGAGCGGCCCCCTGACCGAGTGGCCCCCTGACCGAGTGGCCGCCTGACCGAGCGGCCCCCTGACCGAGTGGCCGCCTGACCGAGCGGCCGCCTGACCGAGTGGCCCCCTGACCGAGCGGCCGCCTGACCGAGCGGCCCCCTGACCGAGTGGCCGCCTGACCGAGCGGCCGCCTGACCGAGCGGCCCCCTGACCGAGTGGCCGCCTGACCGAGCGGCCCCTGACCGAGCGGCCCCCTGACCGAGCGGGCCGCCTGACCGAGCGGCCGCCTGACCGAGTGGCCGCCTGACCGAGTGGCCCCCTGACCGAGTGGCCCCCTGACCGAGTGGCCCCCTGACCGAGTGGCCGCCTGACCGAGTGGCCGCCTGACCGAGTGCCCCCCTGACCGAGTGGCCGCCTGACCGAGCGGCGTTGGCCGCACACTGGCGTCCCATCAGGCACCTGTGTGAGGACGCGGCTCTCAGCGCCCTGCCCTCCTGGGAGCCCAGGCTGGGCCCAGCAGGGGGTCTGGGAGGGTCCGCAGCTCTGGCCGCAGGAGGGGCAGCCACAGCCAAGGACGGGCTGAGCAGGGGTGAGGGGGTAGTGGGGTCCCGCTGCCTCCAGGGGGGCTGCTCGGTGCCCTCATGCTCTGAGCCCCGCAGTGTCCACTTCCGGCTCTGGAGGGGCCCCCCGAGAGCCCCCTTCCATGAGCCTCCAGAGGCAAACATTTTGGCGAGCTGCCCCCTGCCCCCATGCCTCACCTCCCTGGTCCCGCCGCTCGGGGCCTGGCCCTGTGACCCCGTGTGGCCTCGGTGGCTGAGTGACCCTCCTTGGCCGGCCGCTCGCCGGCTTCCTGTGTCTCCGCCCCTCTAGTCCCTGCCCCAGCCTGCGCTCCTGGGGCGCCCCACGGCCGCGCCCTGTGACGGGCAGGAGGCCGACCCCGGGCCCTACGGCTCGGCCCGCTCAGCATCCTGCCGCGTACATCCCCACGCCCACCTCCCCACCCTGCCCCCTGCCCCCCGGCCAGCCCACCCAGTCGTCTCAGCGGGAACCTGGTCACCCTCTGTCCTCCTCTGCCCCTGCCCGCTGGCCCCCGCAGGGCCTGGCTCTCGGGCCCTCCCTGGGCAGAGACCTCCTCCTGCCTCCCCAGCCCCAGCCATGCCGGTGACGACTCTCCCTCCACAACCTGCGGTGGCTCCTTACTGCCCCGGACCCAGGCAGGCCCTCAGCTGGGGTCTGAGAAGCCCTGCCTGTGCCACTCCTGCTCCCTCCTCGCCCCCAGCATAGCAGCCCCTCCCTCCTCCGGGCCCCCCTCCCCTCGCTCTGCTGACTCCCCCAGGGGGCTCTGCCTTTCCGCCTCCGCCTGACTCTCCGTGCCCACAGCCAGGCTGCGGTCACTTCCGCCTGCCCATCCGCCTGCTCTCAGCCCCGGGCCAGCCCAGCACCCGCCCCGCCCCGCCCCGCCCGCACTCTGCACGGGCTGGGGGGCTCTCCCCGCCAGGCCAGGCCTCCGCCGGCCTCCTCCCCAGAGGCCCGGCGCTGGAGCGGGGCTGCGCTCTGCAGGCAGCGGGCCGGGTGCTGGGACGGCCTGAGCAAGCGCCCCGCTCCTCCCGGGCCCGGGGCCGGGCGTCAGGCGCGGGGAGTGGGGCGGAGGAGCCAGGCCAGGCCTTGTCAGAGGCATGCGGGCGCTCTGGGCATGAGGTGGGAGCCGCCGTGAGCTGGCAGGCAGCCGGGGGCACTGTGGGAGCAGCCACTGAAGCGGCGACAATTAATGATTGGCCCCGAGAGGGGGGACGGCCCCCTCGGGCTTTGCCTGTGACCTTGGGCCATGCCTGCACCTTGAGAGCGGAAGGGACCCCTGAGAGGGGCTTGCCAGTCCCTGTGCAGAGGTCCAGCCCTTTGCTGGCGCCTGCACCTCGGGGTGGGGGGAGTGAGGACCCCACTCGCCACTGCACACGGTCCCTCCTGCCTGTGGCCTCCCCGTGCCCACAGGCCTCTGCTCACCCATGGAAGAAGCCTCGGCCCTGGCCCCGCCTCACCTGTCCCTTCTGAAAATGAGCGTGTGTGTGCGTGTTTGTGCACAGGTATGTGTGTATGTGTCTATGTGTGTGCATGTGTGCATGGTTGTACACGGGTATATGTGCGTGTATGTCTATGTGTGTGTGCATGTGTGCATGTTTGTGCACAGGTATATGTGCATGTGTGTGCACGCGCGTGTGTGCATGCGTGCACATACTAGGGTGAATGTGTCCCCAACTCAGACGTCTTCATGAAGCAGGGAGGGGACGAATGGACAAGAGCTGGGGGTGAAGCGTGTATTCCCGGGCCCCGAGCAGGCGGGACGGGGCTAACGGGCCTCGTATTCCGTTCAGGACTGTGGCCAGGGCTTCCTGGCCAGGGCGGCAAGTTGGGGGAGACCCGAGGGCGGATCAAAGTGACACAGAGGGGCTGGGGGAGCAAGGGAAGGGGGCTTCAGGTGAATGGGACAGCATGCGCCAAGGCCCAAGGGCCAGAGAGCCACTGGTGTTACCCAGGAACCCAGGAACCGTGGGAGCAGGAAGGGGAGCAGGAGGGGGAGCGGGAGAGGAGCCGGAGGGTGCGGGGGCCCGAGGCCGGGGAGGAGGGGGCAGGGCAGCAGCACCGTGGCAGGGGTGATGCCACCTGGCCTGGCAGGCGTGGGAGGACCGCCCTGCCCCCGTGGGAGCCCTGGGCACCCACCTGTGCGGGCTCCGAGCCCCCCCCGCGGCCACGGGACATCAGGTCCCGCCATCACGTGGCACTCAGACATGACCAGGCATAGGGGCCACCCTAATCCGGGCTCACGTGGCCGCCGGCCGCTCTCTCCGTCCCCCTGGCTCCGTGGCGGAGGTTTGCGTCGGGAGCCAGCCCTGAGCCCCGCACCCGCACTCTGCAGGGGCGCAGCCAAGCTCCTCAAAGCAGGCGCGGGCATCACAAGAGATCTAGACCCTCGGGGTACCCAGCTCCTCACCACCCCTGAGGCACGGGGGTCCTGGACAGTCCGAGGTCGCAGAGGGACCCCGAGAGGCAAGGAAAGAGGGGCGGCCCAGGTCCCGTGCGCCCCCTGTGTGCCAGGGGTCCTGCCCGGGTCCCCAGGAGGGCCAGTCTCCGGCGCTCGGTCCCCTCGGGCCACCGCGGGCACTGGACGTGGCACGCGCAAACGGACCGAGCACGAGGCTGAGGCCCCGGAGACTTTGACAGAGAAAAGGCCGGTGAAATAGCTCTTTAACTGCCTCC
The DNA here is from genome assembly GCA_027563665.1 of Antrozous pallidus. NCBI lineage: Eukaryota > Metazoa > Chordata > Mammalia > Chiroptera > Vespertilionidae > Antrozous > Antrozous pallidus. The sequence continues at coordinate 118,218,466 of CM050513.1, read as the reverse complement.
TTGCCAACACGGGGCCTGCTGGCTAGATGGGCTGAACGTGTGCTACCGAGTGAGGCTCCCCGGCATTTCCACGGCGGTGGCCGCCAGGAGCTGCCGGCGGGTCGGAGCCGCCACCTGGCCATGGTGCGGGCGGAGATCTGAACCCCACCTGACTCTCCCCCGGACTTCCTGCCCCGCTGTGGGCCGAGAGGGCACTGGCCAGCTGCTTCCTGGGCAGCCCTGACCCTGGGCAGCCTGTACAGGGTGTGCCCACTCCGTGCCAGGCCTGGGAGAGGCGAGAGGTGTCTCCAAGGCTCGGGGTCCCCAGGGGGGTGGGCGGGGCCGGGCTCAGGCCCTGGGTTTGAGGGAAGCAGGTCTTTGTCGTGTCCGCCCAGTCACTCCTGACCCCACCCTGGCCTGGGTCACGGCCTGAGGCAGCACAGGGACGTCTGTGGGGCTCGGGGTCCAGCAGCCAGGACACCAGGGACAGCTGGGCTCAACATCCATCCGGGGGACGCCCACTCCCGCCTTAGGACGCAGGGAGCTGGGTGCTGTCACCTCCCAGGGGCCCAGGGCAGGTGGGGGCTCCTGGACAGGACATGGCCCAGCTCAGGACACAGACCTGGCTTCCAGTCCACCTCACCCCTCGCCCCTGGCCCCTCGCCATGGGCCTGGGCTAGCTGGCACTGGAGGGGGCGCTCTGAGATGCCCACGGCCTTCCCGAAGGTCGGCGAGCCTCTGGCCAGCGGGGTGAGGGGCCGGGTGTGGCTGCCGCTCACGTGGCCCTCGGAGGCCACCTGGCCCCGGGCCAGGGAGGGAATTTCCACCCGCGCTGGCCGGGCCCCAGCAGGCAGGCCGGGCTGGGGCGGGGGTGGCCCAGGAGGGGAGAGGGTACTGCCAGGGAGGCAGCCCCGCCCGGCCAGCTGCCTGCTCACTCCCACTGTGTGACCTGGGCACAGCCTTGCTCTCTCCGGGCCTCAGTCTCCCCATCTGGGCCCCGTCTCCGCCAGGACTCGGGTTCTCTTCTCAGAATGGAGGCAGGAAGGCCCGCACCGCTCCGGTGCCCACACCGGGGTTCCGTGAGGGGTTCCGTGAGGGGTTCCGTGGATGGGCGTCTGAAGACCTGGGCTCTGGTCCCCTCGGTTTGGCCCAGCCCTGACCACAGCCATCGCCGAGCCCCACGCCTGTGGCCACCACTTTCGGGGGGTCATTTCTGAGCCTGCAGCCGCCCCCCACTTCCAGCACGTCGCCCGCTCCCCCACCCGTCACTGGTGGGGACACTGAGGCGCACGAGGGCCCGGTGCCCGCCCCGGGGACCCCGGGGAGAGCTGAGGTGTGACCCCGAGTCCAGCTCTGCCCCCCACAGGCGGCGGAGCTTCTGCTGAGACCAGATGCGGGCGGTCAGGAGGGCGGTTGGCCGAGGGTGACCCCAAACAGGAACCGGTGAGGCTCCTGGGCATGGCCCAACGCAGGCCCGGCCCCGGGTTCCGGTCCAGGTCGCCCCTCGCCATGTGGCCCGAGGCCAGCTCGACCCGCTCCGGGCGGCACTCCCCGTGCCGGCGGGCGGACCCCCTGCAGGGCTGCGCGTGTGCGGCCGCCGGGTGCGGACAAAGGCGGGGCGCGGCGTGTCGGGGCCTGGCGGGAGCTGCCGAGTGATGGCAACGGGCGGGCGGTTCCGCGGAGACACTGACTCAGCCCCGCGGGCGGGCGGGCGGGCGGGCGGGCGGGCGCAGCCGCGACAGGGGTCAGAGGGACGAGGGAAAGTCAGGCTCCGAGAGGGAAGGACAGAGGCTGGCAGCACACACACACACACACGCATACACACAGACACATGCATACAGACAGACAGACACACACACACAGAAACACAGACCCACACACAGCCATGTGCACACACACACACACACCCCGCACACATAGAAACACAGACCCACACACAGACACATGCATACATACACACAGACACACACACATAGAAACAGACCCACACACAGCCATGTGCACACACATATAGAAACACAGACCCACACAGAGACACATGCATACATACAGAAACACACACATAGAAACACAGACCCACACACAGCCATGTGCACACACATATAGAAACACAGACCCACACAGAGACACATGCATACATACAGAATCACACACATAGAAACACAGACCCACACACAGCCATGTGCACACGCACACACACACAGAAACACAGACCCACACACAGACACATGCATACATACACACACACACACAGAAACACAGACCCACACACAGACATGTGCACGCACGCGCGCACACACACGCACACACACGCACACACACGCACACGTGGGACTCCTTTCACGTTCCACGTGATTCAGGGTCCCAGTTCAGGGTTCGGGTTCTGGAGAAGGCCGCACACAGATGAGTAAAGAGAAAAGTATTAATTTGGAAATGGGGGCCAGGCGGTAGCCCAACTCTAGTGGGAGGACTACTGCCCGCTCTGGCTTTACCGTCCCTTTTATTCAGATTAAAATCATAAGATACACCCGTGTCCCCCAGGCAGGAAACACCAGTAAAAGCCAATCAGTGGATCTTCTTAGGACGAACAGGTGGGGCTGCTTCAACCACCAACATCCCAGCAACCAGCTCCGACCCCTCAGAGCGATCAAGGTGGACCGGCCCCCGGATTCCCCGTCCACAGCTCTCCGCCATTAAAACAACGATCGGCTTCCGGCATCACTCACACACAGACACACACACACACAGATACATGCACACAAAGACACGCACACACAAGACACACACAGAGAGAGACACATGTGCACACACAACACACACGTGCATACACACACAGACACATGCACACACGCGAACATGCACATGCAGACACAGAGACACAGAGATGCACACAGGGGCACACACAGACACACAGAGGCACACACATGCACACACACACACACAGATGCATGCATGTCTGCGTGCGCGCGCACACACACACAAGCACGTACAGCACTGGGATGCCCCCCACCCTCATTGCCGTGGCCCAGGGTTTGGCCGGCTCGGCGGAGTCACTGCAGCCACGGCTCCTGCCCCTGCGCGTCCCCAGGGCCTGAGCCTGCGCGCTCACTGGCTCCCGGCGATGCCTGTGGCGGGTAGACACAGCGGCTCAGCATCCTGCGCAGAGTGGCCCGGGGCTCCAGGCTGGGGTGCTTCAAAGGCACAAAGAGGGACTTGAGGCCTCCTACGCCTGAGGCACCTCTGGGCTCTCCTGACCCCCTCTGACCCTGCCCTCCCCTCCCTGCTTCCGCCGGAGCCCCCAGCCTGAGCCCCGGGTGTGCTGGGAGGCAGTGGGCGGCCGAAAGGGCTTGCTGGCCACCCTGGATCCCTGGGCTTCTCTCCCCGCTCCTGGGCCCCCACACCTGGACCCGGGCACCGTCCCTGCTGGCCGGTAACACCGGGAGCTGCCTGGGCTGTCTCCGGCCTCCCTGGCCCCTCTCCACCTGTGCACTGCGTGCGGATGGCGGAGGGTCCTGCCCCCCACTTCTAACTTGTGGGAGCTCATCGCCAGCAGCATCCTCCTGGCCGGGCACAAGCCGGGGGGGACTTGGGAGCCCATCCCAGCTTGTGTGCCCCCATCCACCAGCACCCCATTCTGACCTGCTCCTCAGGAAGTTCCCTCTGACCAAGGCTCCCCACTGCCCTGGGCCTCACCCCTTTTCCTGGGAAACAGGCCTGGGGAGCAAAGGACTGGGCCGCCATCCCCTCCTCTTCCCTCCCCTCCCAGCCATCCTCTGTCTCACGCCTGGCCTCCTCCTCCAGGCAGGCTGCCGGCATTCCTCCCCTGTCCCTTGTCCCCGCCTCCCAGGGGTCTCTGCTCCCACCAGGCCCACCCTCAGCCCGCGGGGCCCTTTCAGGGTCGGGCACAGCAGCCCCTCCAGGGCTCTTCACGTTCCTGGGGGAACATCGCAGACCCTCCTGGGGCTCCGCCCCCCCTGCTCTCCGCACAGACGGGGAACCGAGCTTCATCCCACACGCGAGACACACGCCACGCACGGGCTCTCTGCGCTGTGTGCGGGTTCGGGCGTCCGTGTGTGGGCACCGGCTCATCCTCTCCCGGGCCTCCGCACTGGTGTTCCCTCTGCCTGCTGGACGCTGCTCCCCGTGCTGCGCGCGGCTCGCTTCAGACCCCTTCCTGGGAGGGCCCCTGCCTGGCCGTCCCCCCCCGCCCCCGCCCGGTCCCTCCAGCCACCCTGCCCGTGGCCCCTCCGTGGGTCGAGCGTGCCCCGGGTCTCTGTGAACACCTCCCGGCCACCCCCTGGGCCATGGGGGGTCAGTCTTGTGTGCTGTGTGCTTGGTCCTAGGCTGGGGGCTGGGTGGGGCCGGGTAGGGAGAGGGGGCAGGAGGGAGGGCGGTACTGGTGCTGGGAGGTGGTCACAGAGGGAGCTGGAAAAGAGAGGGGCGAGAGCACAGGCACCAGGGCTCACCCAGGCAGCCAGAGCCCCGGCCTGGGCGGTGGGAGGCAGGGTGCGAGCTCTCCCTGTCCTGCTGCGTGGCGAGGGGTCTGTGCACAGACTTTGGGGTCCCGGGCCAGATCCCTGCTCTGTGGTTGGCCTGCCACGTGACTTGGGGCCAGTGGCCTGCCTCCTCTGCCCCGAGCACCCTAATTGCAAGGGGGGGGGGGGAGCCTGAGAGGGTTTAAAGCGAGTAGGACAAGCTATATGCAGGCCCCTAAACCAGTTGTCGCCAAACTCATCGGCCACAAGAGCCAAATACCAACAGGACAACAATTGATATTTCTTCGGAGAGCCACATTTTTAAAACTTAAACTTCTTCTAACGCCACTTCTTCAACATAGACTCGCCCAGGCCGTGGTGTTTTGTGGAAGAGCCACACTCAGGGGGCGGAAGAGCCGCATGTGGCTCGCGAGCCGCGGTTTGCCGACCACAGCCCTAAACTATCAGATGCTCTGTTTCATCACCGCTCTGCTGAGACGTCAGCTCCCACTGCACCCCGCACCCCGCACCCATTTGCTGTGCACCCGGTGGCGTGTGTCCCGTGTGCCGCCCACACCATCATCCACGTCCAGAAGCCGCTCTGCACCCCTAGCCCGTGGCCATCCCCGCTGCTGTGTGTCCCGTGGGCCGCCCGTCCGGACATCCCGTGGCTGGGACCACGCACCGTGGCTGTTTGGCGGCTCCCGCAGAGCGTGCATTCCCGGCCCGCCTGGCGCAGCCGGCGCGGCTCCTTTCTCTCCGAGGCGGAGCGGTGTCCCCTGGAGTGGACGCACCCAGCTTCTCTGTCCGTCCTTCCTATCTAATAAAAGAGTAATTTGCAGATTGACCATCGCTCCAAGATGGTGTACAAGAGGGCTGCCCCCATGTGGTCAAAGATCCTGCCCCCATGTGGACACAAGATGGCCAGCAGGGGAGGACCATTGGGAGGGACCAGGGCTGCAAGGGAGGGCAGTTGGGGGTGATCAGGCCGGCAGAGGAGGGAAGTAGGGGGCACACAGGCTGGCAGGGGAGCAGTTAGACATCAATCAGGCTGGCAGGGTAGTGGTTAGCGGGCGATCAGGCTGGCAGGCGGAAGCGGTTAAGGGCAATCAGGGAGGCAGGCAGGTGAGCAGTTGGGAGCCAGCAGTCCTGGGTTGTGAGAAGGATGTCTGATGGCCTGGGCAGTCGGACATCCCTCGAGGGGTCCCAGATTGGAGAGGGTGCCGGCTGGGATAAGGGACAACCCCTGCCCCACCTCCCTCCCCCGTGCCTCTAGTCTGTTGTGGACGGTGGGGACGTGTCCACCCCGGGCTGTGGTGGCTGCTGCCGGGAGCATGCTGTGTGCACACGTGTGTCATTCTCAGAGATCGTACCGCGGCGGGGCTGGGTCCTTTGGGGATGATGCTCAGGGTCTGAGGACCTGCTGGCAGCCCGCAGCGGCTGCAGGCGCCCCCCCCTCCCCCAGGGGCAGTGTGCGGGGTCCCGGTCCTGCCACCTCCTCATCACGCCGCTCGCTGCCTGCCTGTGTGTCCCAGCCGCGCGGCAGTGCGTGCTCTCTCACGGTGGTTTTTGAAAGAATGCGTGTTTGTATTGACTTCCAAGGGGAATGGAGAGGGCGGGAGAGAGAAGCATCCACGATGGGAGGGAATCATAGACCGGCTGCCTCCTGCACGCCCCGCTCTGGGGATGGAGCCTGCAACCCGGGCCTGGGCCCCTGACCGGGACTCGAACCCTGGCCTCGTGGTTCCCCGGGCTGACGCTCAGCCGCTGAGCCCCGGGAGCGGGTGGGGGTTCCGCTTGTGTTCCCCGGGGGGCTGGTGACGCTGAGCACCTCGCCACGTGCCCATTGCTGCACCTCTCGTTCGGAGAGAGCTCTATTCGGACCCTTTCCCCGGCGTCCAGTGGGTTTTGCGCTTTGTTGTGGCTGAATTAGAGAAGAGGCCAGTTTTCTTTTCTTTTTTTAAACAAGGGCAGGCAGCTGACGGGGAGGCAGGGTGGATGGCTCCGCACACGGGCTCCGGAGCCACATTCGTGGGGAGCCCGGCTACGTGCCCGGGACACGGGGATGGGGACTCGTGTGGAGGATTACACGCACGGGTGCCCACACGTGTGCACACCCACGGAGAGCCCGTGGGGTGTGTGGCACCTGTGGGCCTCGCTCCGTGCTGGGCCCGTCCGCCACGTGACTCGGCCGCATAGGGCCGTCGCCCTCATTTCGCAGGTGGGGAAACTGAGGCACGGAAAGGCGTCTTTGTCGGTCTGCGGTCACCCAGCTGGCCAGTTGTAGGGTCTGGACTTGAAGGCGAGGTTCCGGCCTCTGAGCCCCCTCTCTGGGAACATGGGCGACCCCGAGTCATTCCGGAATATCGGGCCTGGGCTCCCCCCGCCGCCTGAGCTGCTGTGTGACCTCAGGGAGCGTGTGCCCCCTCTGGGCCGAGGGGCTAGGACGTGGAAGCAGCTCAGAGTGGACAGTGCGGGGAGCCCCTGGCACGGGGGTGGGCACGGCTCTGCACGGGGAGGGCCGTGGGCTCTGTTCTGCCCAGGCCCCCGCTATGCCCGGGTGTGTGGCACCCCTGTCCCCGCCAGCACCCGCTCACAGTGTGCGGGGGGGCGGGGTCCCCGGCGCCCTCAGGGTGAGGGGATGACGGGAAGGCTCTGCCCCTCGCCCCGGGAGCGGGTCCGGCTGGCATGGCCGAGGGCTGGGGGCAGGGGGGCAAGTCTGCTCCCCCTGGGCCTGGAGCCATCAGGGCGGTCTGGGCTGGTTCTGATGGCCCACAGGATGGTCCCGAGTGCCGGGTGCCTCGGTTTACCCACAAGGCCGGGCCCCTGTGGGTCTGCTGTCCTGATGTTCTGATGGGTGAGGGGTGCCCACGTGTCCTCTTTGTGCTGACCCGGGGCTGTGGCTGGGGTGAGGGTCTCCAGCCCCCCTTGGCCGATGGGGTCACAGGTTCAGCGAGGGGGTTCGACCTCGTGGGGCCACGCGCAGACGTGCTGGGTGGGCTGGGGTGCCAAAGGAACCCCGAGGCCTCCTGAGACCAGCGCGCTCCCCGGGACAGCTGCCGGCCTCACACAGCCCACTGTGCGGCTTCCGCCCGCTCCCCACCCCATCGCCAGAGTCCCCTGTGACCCCGCCGCCGTGCCGCCTGGAGCAACCCGGTGCGGCCTCCGGCCTCAGTGTCCCCCCTTTTACCTGGGCTCATCAGCAGGGGCTGGCTCCTGGGATAGAAGGAGGTGGTGAGGGGAGCCCCCAGCCCTGCTTGTGTTTGGGGTACGGGAAACATTGAGTTGGGGGTGCACTAAAGGGTCAGATGCCCACCACCCTGAGCCCCTGGGCACCTCATCCCAACGGGGCTGCCGGGAGCAGGGGCCGGCCAGCGGGGCCCAGAACCTGGTGAGCCTGTGGGCAGTGAGGCCTGCGCCCCCCAGGGCGGGTGGCAGGGCCCAGCTGGATGGTCAGGCGGCCCGTGTCCATGTGGCAGGCTGGGCTGCAGGGAGTGCTGGGCGGGGTCGGGGGGGGGGGGTCAGGGTGTTGGCGCTCAAGGTCATCTCAGAGGAAAGGGGGCCAGACAGCTGCTGAGCAAGGCCCGGGGTTTGAGGGGCTCCCCCCGGGCGGGGGGGGGCAGCAACCTGGGGGCTGGCCTGGCGGCCCCGGTGTGACTTGGGGAGGGACCCTCCCAGCTCCATGCCGGCCCTCTGACCCGGGAAGCTCCTCGGACCCGAGCCCGTGTCCAGGTCTGAGCTAGGGATGAGTGTGCAGCGTGCGGGCCGGCCTCCTGGGTTCTCCCCTAACGAGGCTCCCCCGGCGCCCCCTCCCCTCGTCTCCATGGTGAGGCAGCAGGGTTTGGCTCATTAAAACCAAATAAAAGAGGAATTACCGGGAGTGGCGGCCCGGTGAGTAACCGATGAGTAACCCAGTCTGGGCCGGGCCTGGGCTTGGCCAGGTGGGAGCAGGCACTCAGCGGCGGAGCGGGGAGATCCCGACACGCCCTCCGCAGGCAGTCACAGGCCCGCCGGGGCTTAGGAGGAGTCCCCACGGGCTCCCGGGGGCAGGGGGCGGGGGGGGGGGGAGGAGAAGGGGGTCAGGTAGGGTCCAGGCCCGCCTTCTCGCTGGGCCAGAACTTTCACTCCCCGCCTGGCCTCTCAGCAGGATTTCGCAATCATCTGCGATTTCTCTGTCCCCCCCCCGGGTGCCTAGCTTGTGTCATGCCCCCTCTGAAGCCGGTGGGGTCTCCCTGAACTCCCCCAGACCCCCACTCAGTGTGCACCTGCTGGCTAGCTGCTATTCCTTCTCCCCCTCTCCCCCCCTCCCCCCAAGATCCAGGCTGTCCAAACGTCGCACCCCGTCCCCTCCGGCTGCACCTGCTGCCCAGGTCCCTTGGCTGCCAGGGGCCAGGCCGGAGCCGGGGGACCTCCAGTGACCCCGCCCCCGCCCCCTGGCCCCCCGGTTCTCTGGGTTTTGATTCAGATCCTGCTCAGCCCCCAGCCCTCTCACACCCTGCACCTCCGGGCGGGCACTTGTGGGGGGGAGGGGGGTCGTACAGAAAGCTGCCCGGATGGGAGGGGCTAGAGGGATGCTGGGATGTGGGGCAGCTGCTGAGTGACAGCAACGGCCACCCGGCCCGCACAGCTCTGCCGACCTCTCTGTCAGTTCCGGAAGGCCCGCCCCTCGTGTGGCCGTGAGCTGTGGATGCCGAGTGCACCACGTCCGGCTCCGGCCCCCCACAGGGGCGCCTGCGTCACAGGCCGTCTCTGGCCTCACAGGCAGCCCCCCCCCCCCCCCCCCCAGACCTCAACCACCTCCGTCCTGTTCCTCTTGACCTCATGCTTCTGCAGCCTCGGCACCAAGCCGTCACACCTCGTTCCTGCCGGGCCAGGAATGTGCACACACACCGACACGCCAGGCCTGCACACACTCTACAGGTGTACACACAGAGATACCACAAGGGCTTCTTTTTTTTTCAAAAAAAATTTCTTTATTGATGTTTTACAGAGAGGAAGAGAGAGGGAGAGAGAGTTAGAAACATCGATGAGAGAGAACCATCGATCAGCCGCCTCCTCTGCACCCCCTACTCCGGGGATGTGCCTGCAACCAAGGTACATGGCCTTGACCGGAATCGAACCTGGGACCCTTCAGTCCACAGGCCGAGGCTCCATCCACTGAGCCGAATCGGTTAAGGCAACACATGCTGCTTGTTAAACTTTAAGGTGTCGCCTCCTCCAGGAAGCCTCCCCAGACTTCCCCTCCGCCGAGGCAGGTCAGGCATTCTTTGAGGTTCCATGCCTCCCCATGGCCCCTCTTGCAGAGTCCCCTAGTCACCTCCTTCCCGGGGACCCCCACTGGCCGATCATGCCTGCCTGTGTGTCCTGAGACTGTCGGCGGGCTCCCCTGGGCTTGGGCCGAACAAGCAAGGAGTTTAACAGCCGCTTCGCACCCAGCAGACTGCCTTTCCGAGCGCAGTGGCCTCATTCAGAGCCGGGGAGGCCAATGCCCACGTCCCCCTGTCCCTGTGTCTGCCTGGGCGTGCCTGCTCAGCCAGCCTGGCGGCACAGGGACTGGGCACCTCGGGGCCGCCCCCCGTGCTGAAGGATGGTTGGCGAAGGAGCCGGGGAGCAGAGCCCCTGTGGTCAGCTGGTCCCCGGGCGGCCGTGCTCTGACCCGGCTGGGGAGGGAAGCGCCCCCGGGGAACGAGGACTTCCCCGAGGGCGAGCCAGACCCCCAGGAGAACGGGGACCCCACCTAAGTGAGCCCCCGGGGCAGCTAGTGGGTGAGGAGCTGGACCGCAGAGCACACGGCGAGCGCCAAGCGCAGGCTGGGCATGCGGTCAGTGCTCACGGGTGTCTATGGAACGGACCTGACGTGACCTTTAACCTCTTTCAATCTGGAGGTCACCCCAGCCCTAGCAGCAGGGACAGCAGCCAGATGAGCGGGGCCCGGGGGTGGCGGGGGACACAGGGACGGCTGGTGGCCGGCCGGGGTCGGGGTTCCCAGCTGTTTCTCTGAGACGGAAGCCGGCCCTGCCCGTCAGCGGGTTGCCAGGCGGTGGCATTCGGCTTGTCTGTCGGAGGGGGCTCTGGTCAGGCAGCACCGCCGACCCGTGCCCGCAGCGCCGGGCCGGGCCCACACGGGCCTCTGGTCATGGGCACGGCGACAGGGGGCCGAGAGCCGGGCCGGGATGCTGGGCACACGGGGCCTGCCCGGGGGCCGTGGGGATGAAGAACTGGGGCTGGACCCCGCTGTACCGGGAGGGCGCCCGGCGGGGCTGACCAGGCGACGGCAGGGGCTCGCTCGGGCGGTGCCCTGGGAGGGCGGCGGGAGGAGGCATGGGGACGGGCCCGGAAGGAGAGGGAATGCCACCAAGACCAGGTAACCCCAGGGCAGGTGAGCGGCCCCAGAAGGGGCGTCCTTTTGATGGACAGAGGCCGTGGGGTGGGCACTGGCTTGGAGGGCGGGCGCAGACTTCGGGTTTGGGCTCAGGCAGAGGGGAGCTGCGGAGGGAGGTGTGGGTGGAGGTGCCAGGCTGCCTCCTGGGCCCACCCGGACGGTGGGTGGGGTGAGGGAGGCAGGGAGGCCAGGCACCCAGGTCCGGGCAGTTCAGCCCCCGCGGCAGCCGGGGAGCCCACGGGGCCTGCAGCCGCGGCTGGTCCCTGAGGGGCAGCGCTGGCAGTGGGCAGTGGGGGGCTAGGGGGCCGAGGCTCCACACCTGTCACAGTTGCCATCCACGCGGGGGGAACTGTGCCCCGGCTGGTGGCAGGCGGGCGCGGCGGGCATGGAGGGCTCACTGTGCACCGGGCAGCCTGGGCGGGGCGCTCCCCGCTGAGTCGGGCCCCAGAGGGCCGGCGCTGGGCGCCTGGGTCCCCGCGGGCCTCACGTTTCTGCCCGTCCCTCCCTCTCTCCTCCGCAGGGAGCCGTGAGGCCGCCTTCACCTACGCCATCACGGCGGCCGGCGTGGCGCACGCGGTCACGGCCGCCTGCAGCCAGGGCAACCTGAGCAACTGCGGCTGCGACCGCGAGAAGCAGGGCTACTACAACCAGGCCGAGGGCTGGAAGTGGGGCGGCTGCTCGGCCGACGTGCGCTACGGCATCGACTTCTCCCGCCGCTTCGTGGACGCGCGCGAGATCAAGAAGAACGCGCGGCGCCTCATGAACCTGCACAACAACGAGGCGGGCAGGAAGGTAGGGCGCGAGGGGCGGGGCGACGGGGGATGGGGCGGGGCGACGAGAGGGGCGGGGCTGGCGGCGGGCGTGGGTGGGCGATGAGGGGCGGGGAGTGGGCGAGGCAACGATCTGGGTGGGGCTGGCGGCGGGCGTGGGCGGGCGATGAGAGGGCGGGGCGACGGAGAATGGGGCGGGGCTGGTGGTGGGTGTGGGCGGGGCAATGGAGCATGGGGTGGGTGTGGGCGGGGCGACGATATGGGTAGGGCTGGCGGCGGGCGTGGGCAGGCAATGAGGGGGCGGGGTGATGGAGAATGGGCGGGGCTGGTGGTGGGTGTGGGCGGGGCGATGAGGGGCGGGGCGATGGAGCATGGGGTGGGTGTGGGCGGGGCGACGATATGGGCGGGGTGGGCATGGGCGGGATGACGGGAATGGGGCGGGGCGTGGTGATGAGAGGGGCAGGGCTGGCGGTGAAGCAGGGAGATGGGGATGGGGCGGGGCGATGAGGGGCAGGGCGTTGGGAAATGGGGCGGGGGCTGGCGGTGGGCAGGGGCGGGGCGATGAGGGGGCGGGGCTGTCGGCAGGCGTGGGCAGGGTGTAGACGGGTTGGTGGAGGCGGGGCTGGGGCAAAGCTGGCAGCTGGCGGGGCCCCTAGGTCACCTGGCCTTGACCTTCCCAGCTTTGGGCGCCCCTCCTGGAGGTGGGAGGGAGCTGGGAGTCTGGACCCTGGCGGTGCGATGTGAGCCGTGCGGGGCAGGACAGTCCCCCATGATCCTCCTGGCAGCTCTGAGAGACACGTACCTCGCTGTTCCCATTCCCGAGGTGTGAAAACTGAGGCTGGGAGTGATGAAGGGATGTGCCTGCACCTCCTCCCCGCGGTAAGCCCCGGGAGAAGGATGACACAGGGACCCCGTGTCCATGCAGAATGGGAACGAGGCCTGCCTGGGGCCCTCGGGGTGGGGCAGGCCCCCAGGCAACAGTCCCATGTCCCTGCGCCGGGCCCAGGGGGTCATGCCGGCATACCAGAGAGAGACCAGGAAAGGCTTCTCAGAGGAGGCAGTCTTTGGCTCAGTTTGCCCTGAGAGACCTAGGGAAGGGGTGTTCCCTCAGGGAGGAGCGCTCTGGGGGGGGGGGGGAGCTGGGGGAGGGAGACACCCATGCATAGGGTGGATGCAGCTGGGGGGGGGGATAATGGAGGACATTCAGGAGGGACACACCGGGGAAGAGGTCAGCACGGGCCCAGTCCTGCCTCGGGGAGATGGGGGCCCCAGATACTGGGCCGGGAGGAGCGGCCACGGTGGCGGCGAGATGGCCAGAGATAGGGCAGGCAGCGGAGCAGAACGCCGGTGTGGGTCTGGTTCCCAGCCCCGGCTCAGGGGCGCCAGGCCCGGGGGGCGCTGCAGGCGCGGGCAGGCTTGCCTTTCCAGCAGGGAGTGGAAATCGCCCCCCGGGGACCACCCTGGAGGCCACTGGCCGCTCGCTCATTCACTCGGCCGGCCCTCCCTGCCCCTCCTCCGTGCCAGGGCTGGGTCGGACAAAGGGGACAGCGAGGAGTCAGACGTGACCCTAGCCCGGGAGCTGGCCCCGCACCCACAGGGCGCATGCGCCTGAGGAGAGCAGAGGCCACACGCAGGGCCCCCGAGAGCCCTGGGGACCAGCGGGAGGCGGCGAGCAGAAGCTTCCGGGAGGGGTGACGGGAGACTGAAGGACACCCCAGAGTAGAGACGCAGTGTCAGAAGGAGGTGGCCCTGGGGAGGGGGGGGGGGGGGCGGAAAGGGGCAAGGCTGCAAAAGACTCAGGAAGGGCGGGCGGGCGAGCAGGGCCGGCCCAGGACCAGCCTTGAACGACAGGCCAAGGGTCTGGCTCTTTCTGCTGAGGCTGCTGCCTTTTGGCCAAACGAACGAGCGAAGGAAGGAAGCAGGGACACGGCCAGCCCCCGACATCTCCCGGCACAGCGGCGGATGGCACCCCAAAAACGCGCGTTACTGTCCTGCTGGTCCCACCTACCCGATAGGTACAGTTCTCCTTCGTTCACGCCGCGTGGCTCCTGTGTTGGCAGTTTTTCGCTTGACAACCTGAGGCGGTGGTGGGCAAACTCGTCCGCAGAGCCAAACATCAGCAGGCCAACCATCGGAATGTCTTTTGAGAGCCGCATTTTTTAAACCTAAACTATATATATAGGTAGGGACGTTGTTATTAACTTAATTGGGGTCCTCCTAAGCTGGCCTTTGCTAAAAACTCAAAGGGCCAAAGAGCCGCAGTTTGCCGACCGCTGAAAGGGAAGCGGGGTCAGAGCCGCACGTTTTACACATTCTCGCGATGCGCCGCTTGAGAATCGCGGCTCTGTGCAGGGGCGGATGGAGACGGGTGCCTGGGGGCCGAGGGAGGCGATGCGCTTACCCACGGGCATTGGGAGAGGGGGTCTGGGGTGGGGGGGCTGGGTCCACAATGAACCGCGTGCCCCGAGCCTCTGTAGCTGCAGTGGCTGGGCCCGGAGTGGGGGCTCCCCACACCCCTGGGAAGGAGGTCTCACTGTCCCCCTTGGGCCCTGGCCACGTGGGGAAGGGAGCCCGCGGAGGGACCAGCGCAGGCGAAGGTCACGCGTGCCGGGCGGCCGGTCCTCCAGCCCGCGGAGGGGTTTGGGCGGCCGAGGAGAGGGGCAGGCTGAGCAGGCCCGGGTGAGGGGCTGACAGCCAGGCCGACGGTGGCTGCTGGGGCACAGGCGCCAGCGCAGACCCTTGAGGGCGAGTGGGGCCGAGCAGCTCGAGGGCCGGGGTCGTGTCTGGTTTGGCTCTTAGGCCCGTGTGAACCGTGGCTGGCCGGGTGGGGACTTGGGGTGCCCGGAGACTGACAGGGGGCGCAGGAGGCAGGCAGGATTGGGCCCGGCGGGGATGAGATGGGGGTAGGAGAGCTAGGCCCCAGCCTGCTGGGGGGGGGGGGGATGCAGATGGAGGAGGCCAGCATGTGGGGGTGCACCGGGGCGAAGCTGTCAGGAGAGGGGTCAGCAGTCCGAGGGCCATGGGGGACAGAGCGGCGAGGGAAGGGCGGTAAGATGCCGGTGGTCAGGACTCGGTGCCAGCGCTGTCCCTGACCCCTGTGAGCCCGGCCAGCTGTCCCCTAATGAGCCTGTCTCCTCGTCTGCACGGTGGGCACAGTGCGCCGTGTGCCCCTGCCCGCTGCCCTCCTCCCCCCCACTCCCCAAAAGCTGCTCTGAGCCCTTGGAAGGGCTTAAAGCGACAGAGACCCGTTCTCTCTGAGCTGGAGCCAGGAGTGGGCGGGGCGTGCTCCCTCGGAGGGCTCCAGGGGAGGGTTCTCCCTGCCCTCCCGGCGCCTGGGTCCTGCCTGTGGCCCCAGCATCCAGGCTTCCTGCCTCCACTGCACCTGCACCCCGAGTCCCCCTCCCCCGCCGTGTCTCCTTTTCTGTCTCTGGTTAGGACGTGTCCTCAGACGGAGGGCAGACCCTGGTCCACGGTGGTCTCCGGTCTCCCTCAGTTACATCTGCGAAGCCCCGGCTTCCAAATAAGATCACGATCTGAGGTCCTAGGGGACGTGTGTCTGAGGGGGGCGCTCTGCAGCCTGCCCTCAGCTGGCACGTGGTCCCCCGCGCCCCTGTGGGCCAGGGGCAGACGGGCAGAGCTCCCTGCCCCTCCCCCCGTCTCCTCTCCTGCTCCCTCCTCGCCCTCTCCACGTTCATCTTCGTGCTCCCCTCTCCTCAAGCCCCCTCTTCCATCGCTGGCCCCTCTTCCACCGGGCTCCAGGCTCCCTCGGGACATGGGTGCCCCAGCTGCGATCCCCCTAGCCTGGCCACCCCTGAAATCTGTCCTCGGAGTGGGGGCACCCCTTATTCCAGAAAGAACCCCATCACCTCCACACCTCCTGGCGGGGGGCACCGAGGCTGGGGGAGCTGGGGGAGGGCCCTGCCCAGTCCCCAGCTCCCGGCTCTCCTGGGTACGGCGGCCACCCCGCGCCGCGTGCGGGCGGTCTCGGGGCAGGGGGCTGGCGCCACCTTCACGATCGCTCTTATCTCGAGCGCACCGGAGACGGAAGCGGCGCATTCTCCAATCCTGCGATCAGTTCCCAGGGCGGGGGGGGGGGGGGGGGGGGGGGGGGGGGGGGGGGGGGGGGGGGGGGGGGGGGGGGGCCGGCCGGGGACCCAGCCGAGTGAGGCGGCCCCTCGCTCTGCAAACAGCTGCCAATCGGCTCCATCTGCGGGGCCCCTGGTCCCGCCACTCAGGGTCCCCGGGTGGGGGAGGTGGGCGGGCCTTGTGGCCTCGATGCGGACAGGCAGACGGGGCAGAGGGAAGGGGTTAGGGCAGGTGGCACAGGGAGGGGGGCAGCTGTTCAGCCAAACCGGGCGCGCCGAGGGCAGCTAAGCTGGGGCCGGCCGGCACCGCCTCGGGCGAGGGCACCGCAGCCAGGCCTCTGCCCGTCGCTGAGCGGGAGTCCCTGCACAGCAGCCTGGGGTGGGCGGTGCCGGGCGAGGGGCTCCGAGAGGGTGTCTGAGGGGCGGGCACAGTGGGCAGTGGCCGGGGTAGGGGAGCACCAGGCCTTGGCGGGCCAGCGATGGAAGAGGGGGCTTGAGGAGAGGGGAGCCCGAAGATGAACGTGGAGAGGGTGAGGAGGGAGCAGGAGAGGAGACGGGGGGGAGGGGCAGGGAGCGGAGAGGAGGCCCAGGGTCCCACCAGAGAGCCGCCCTTGACCCAGACCCTCAGGCCCGGCTTCTGGCCTGTGCCCTGGCCCCTGACCCCCAGGGCGCTCAGTCCCCGGTCTGAATGTGCCCCAGGGCGCCCTCCACGCAGGGGCAGAGGGTCCCACCCGGCTCCAGGCCGCCGCACGCACACAGGATGCTCACTGGGGCCAGATGTTCCCTCTCAGAGCCGGGGACAGCTGTGCCCCCCCACCCCGCACACCTCCTCTTCGCACGGTCGTCTCCATGGACACGCCGAGCGCGTGCCCCCTCCTCCCGGAGCCCGGCCGGCACCCTGGCCCGGTGCCCGTTTCCTGTTCCCCAACTGGACCCCGAGCCGGGACGGACGTCATCGCTGAGGTCCGAGGCCCAGGCCCCAGGCACCGGGCAGGGAGGGAGATGGGGCAGCGGCCGGCTCTGTGGGCTGTTCCTCCGTCCCTTTGCATCCTGCACCCTGTGGGCCTCCTCCTCTGGGCAGGGCTGGGGTGCTGGGCAGGGCTGGGGTGCTGGGTGAGGGCTGGGGTGCTGGGCAGGGCTGGGGTGCTGGGTGAGGGCTGGGGTGCTGGGTGAGGGCTGGGGTGCTGGGCAGGGCTGGGGGGCTGGGTGAGGGCTGGGGTGCTGGGCAGGGCTGGGGTGCTGGGCAGGGCTGGGGTGCTGGGTGAGGGCTGGGGTGCTGGGCAGGGCTGGGGGGCTGGGCAGTGCTGGGGTGCTGGGTGAGGGCTGGGGTGCTGGGCAGGGCTGGGGTGCTGGGTGAGGGCTGGGGTGCTGGGCAGGGCTGGGGTGCTGGGTGAGGGCTGGGGTGCTGGGCAGGGCTGGGGGGCTGGGCAGTGCTGGGGTGCTGGGTGAGGGCTGGGGTGCTGGGCAGGGCTGGGGTGCTGGGTGAGGGCTGGGGTGCTGGGCAGGGCTGGGGTGCTGGGCAGGGCTGGGGTGCTGGGTGATGGGCAGGGCTGAGGTGATGGGCAGGGCTGGGGTGCTGGGCAGGGCTGGGGTGCTGGGCGAGGGCTGGGGTGCTGGGTGATGGGCAGGGCTGGGGTGATGGGCAGGGCTGGGGTGCTGGGTGAGGGCTGAGGGGCTGGGTGAGGGCTGGGGTGCTGGGTGAGGGCTGGGGTGCTGGGCGGGGCTGGGGTGCTGGGTGAGGGCTGAGGGGCTGGGTGAGGGCTGGGGTGCTGGGTGAGGGCTGGGGTGCTGGGCAGGGCTGGGGTGCTGGGCAGGGCTGGGGTGCTGGGCGAGGGCTGGGGTGATGGGCAGGGCTGGGGTGCTGGGTGAGGGCTGGGGTGCTGGGTGATGGGCAGGGCTGGGGTGCTGGGTGAGGGCTGGGGTGCTGGGCAGGGCTGGGGTGCTGGGTGAGGGCTGGGGTGCTGGGCAGGGCTGGGGTGCTGGGTGAGGGCTGGGTGCTGGGCAGGGCTGGGGTGCTGGGTGAGGGCTGGGGTGCTGGGTGAGGGCTGGGGTGCTGGGCAGGGCTGGGGTGCTGGGTGAGGGCTGGGGTGCTGGGCAGGGCTGGGGTGCTGGGCAGGGCTGGGGTGCTGGGTGAGGGCTGGGGTGCTGGGGGGCTGGGTGAGGGCTGGGGTGCTGGGCAGGGCTGGGGTGCTGGGCAGGGCTGGGGGGCTGGGCAGGGCTGGGTGGCCAGGCAGCAGCAGCCAGCGTCCTCTGGCCGGGCGGGAGTGAGGCGGCGGGACAGCTGACAAATAGACCTGCAGAGACTGATGATTCGCGTCGCCGTCAGCCTGGCCTTCGATCCGGGTAAATGTGTAGCCGGGGTCAGGGCTGCCTCTGGGAACTGCGGGGCCGGGAGGGGGGGGAGCACACAGCTGCGCCCCTCTCTCCGCTCAGAGCGGGAGGGGAAACCTTCCCAGCAGACGGCACGCCTCCCTCGCTGACCCGCTCACCCTGCCCACCTTCAGCAAGCGGGGTGCAGAGCCCCCACGCACACGGGCCTGCAGGGCACCCACCGAGGGCACACCAGGCCCAACCCCGACAGGAGGCAGGGGGTCCGGGTGGAGAGTGTTCCGGGTGGAGGGGGTCTGGGTGGAGGGTGCTCTGGGCGGTGGGGTGCCCTGGGCAGAGGGGTGCCAGGCCGGCCACTCAGCCCACTCGCCCGCAGGTGCTGGAGGAGCGCATGAAGCTGGAGTGCAAGTGCCACGGCGTGTCAGGCTCCTGCACCACCAAGACGTGCTGGACGACGCTGCCCAAGTTCCGCGAGGTGGGCCACCTGCTGAAGGAGAAGTACAACGCGGCCGTGCAGGTGGAGGTGGTGCGCGCCAGCCGCCTGCGCCAGCCCACCTTCCTGCGCATCAAGCAGCTGCGCAGCTTCCAGAAGCCCATGGAGACGGACCTGGTGTACATCGAGAAGTCGCCCAACTACTGCGAGGAGGACGCGGCCACGGGCAGCGTGGGCACGCAGGGCCGCCTGTGCAACCGCACCTCGCCCGGCGCCGACGGCTGCGACACCATGTGCTGCGGCCGCGGCTACAACACGCACCAGTACACCCGCGTCTGGCAGTGCAACTGCAAGTTCCACTGGTGTTGCTTCGTCAAGTGCAACACGTGCAGCGAGCGCACTGAGGTCTTCACCTGCAAGTGAGCCCACGCCGGCCACGCCGGCCACGCCGGCCACGCCGCCTGCCACGGCCACGCCGCCACCCACACGTCTGCACGTGGCCCCTGCCCTCCCGGCCCCGTGCGGCCAGCGGCCAACGGTGGCTGCAGACGGTGAGGCTCCAGACGCGGGAGGAACCCCTGGGCCCAGCGCCCTCTCCCCGCCCCGCGGCTCCCTCCTGCCGTTCCCGTCACTTCCTGTGGCAGCACCGTGGCTGTGGCCCAGCCGGTGTCCGTGCGGCGTGCGGGCCCCAGCGATTCCTTTTCTTTCTCCGGGAAAGTGAGCCTCGAGGACACACGTGTCCCAGGAAGACAGGGAGACGACAGGACGCCGTGTGCCGCCCGCCTGGCGGGGTGGACACGGACAGGCCACGCGGCCGGCCCCACGTGAGACTCGCAGCCACGCCAGCCACGGGCCCCTGGCGTGGGCTGGGCGGACGTGGACAGATTATTTATGCTTCCAGAGAACCAGAGGAGGACTCAGCGCACGGGCCAGCTGGTCAGAACTTGAACCCTGGGCAGCGCACGCCCTCCGCCCCAGTTCCTCTCCGAGGCCCGCCTGGCTCTGCCGGGGATGGGGGGCTGTGTGCGCTCCGTCCCCAGATGAGCGGGTGGGGCTTGGGGACCCGCATGGCTCCAGAGGACCCCTGAGGGCAGCCCTGCACAGGGACCTCTGCTCCCTTCTCTCAGACAGATTTTAGAAAACCCCATCAAACCGCTCAAACTGTCCCCCAGATCGGTGCAGGCTGCACCCCTCCCCAGCGCTGTGGCCCCCCAGCCCTCGCCAGTCTGGCACCTCGCAGTTTACAGAGCCCCTCGCACCCCACGGCCAGCGGGACCCCAGGCTGGCGCTGAGCGGGGTGTGGGGCCCCCGAGTCTTCAGGGTGTGGGATCTTTGGACAGATGGGGACATGGAGGCCCCGCACCAGCCAGAGGCCGCGGGACCGGAGTGGGGGTGCCTGCCGTGGTGTGGGTGTCCTGACCCACGGCCCACGGCTCCCGGGTCCAGAGGACAGGCTCGGGGACACCCCGGCTGGCGAGAGGCGGCCCCGAGCTTTGAGAAATCCGAGGCTCCCCTCCCCGCTCCCCCTCCCCCCCGCCTCTGCACCCCCGAGAGGCCTCTGAGGGTTTGTCCTTGCCCGTCCCGGCCTTTCACCCTGACCCCGATGGAGGAAGCTTGGGTCCAGGTGCCCCTGTGCTAGGGCCCCACCTGACACCCCCACCCTCCGGCCTCCCGGCCCCGCCCCCTGCAGGCTCCCCCTCGAAGCCCACTCACCCTGAAACCTGGGAGACTGGACACAGAGGGGGTCGGCTCATTCTCCTCCATGTGGGGGACGGGAGAGACGAGAAACCGGGGTCTCGGGCAGGCGTGTCCTCTGCCGACGCTCCCCCCTCCCCGCCACCTCCCGGGGAGACCGAGCCGCAGAGGTGACTGCTGGGAAGTGTGGTGTGCGGTGCCTGCGGGGGCGCCCCCCACCGCCCACACCCCCTGCCCCGAACGAGGGTCTTTCCCCGTAGACACCAGTGGACACGCGTCCCCGGGCCTGGACCTTAGCCGGGGGCGACTGTCACTCACTGTCTGGGCCTGGCGTCCACCCCGCGTGCCCCCTGCGATGCCAGGACTCCCCCTTCGCTGCTGTCCTGGGACCCCCCCAGGCTCATGTCCCCACCCCGCCCCACCCTGCCCGGCCCCGCCCCACGGGCTCAGGACCCCCGCGTCCACGGCCGCCCCTCTGCCGAGGCCCCTGGTTAACTTATGTTGTTATATAGTGTCGAGATGTCTATAGTGTCTTAAGTTATTGTGACCTACACTGGGTACTGGGGGGCCGCGGCCCCCCGAGACAGGCTCCTCCTCCTGCTTGAAACGGACTCTCGGGCCCTGGCGCCTGTCCCGGCACCCCCCGCCCCCACTGCTGCCAGCGGGGCCCTCCCGGGCAGGGCGGGGGGCCGGCGCTGCGTGTCTCCGCGGGCCCCGCTCAGGAGAGCCGGTGGGCTTCCGACGGCTGTGTCCGCCCCCGGGGGAGGGGGCAGCGGCTCTAATAAAGCTGGGATCGGAGATGATGGCGAGTGTGGAGTCCGCGCCGATGCTGAGGCTCAGACACGCCGGGCGCCCGCCCCTCCTGCTGGCGCTGCCTGACGTCCCCACCCCGCTCCCCTCCGCGCACCTGGCCCGGGTCCCAGGCGGGACCTTGAGTCACACCTTCCAGGTGCCTCTGGCTGCCCCACCCCGTGAGGGCCACAGGCGGGGCCGGACCTGCACAGAGAGCGGAGGCTCCGACGGGGGGGGGGGGGGGGGGGGGGGGGGGCCAGGCCCGGAGCCGGGCTGACTGGGGGGGGGGGCCGCAGCCCTTTGCCCCTGGCCCCATCTGCTTCCCTCTGCGTCTCCCTTCCCTTCAGACCCCAGCCGGCCCGGGGGTTGCCGGCGGTCCGTCCAGCTGTGTTGGGTGGGTTTTGGCTCATGTGCCCCTTGGGGTACCCCCGGGGGTGCCCCCCGCCCTCTCTAGCCCTGGGCAGCCAGCAGCCTCCCTCTCCTCTCCCCGGAGGCCGGCCTCGCCCGGGGGGAGCCATGCCCGGAGGATGAATGGCATTCCTGCCGAGGGCCGGGAGGCATGCGGACCGGCCGGTTTGGCCAAGGCCCGCGGGCCCAGCGGCCTGGCATCCGGCGAACCACTGATCAAACAGCCCGTCCGCCCTCTGCCCGCCGGGCACCCGCGGGGCCGGGCCCCCAGCGCCCCGGGGCGGCGCCGAGGGGGGCGTCCGGAGGGGGACGGCGGGAAAGACCCGTCCTGACTGACGCCTGGCCTCAGTCTCCCCTCTGAGAGCCGGGGGCGCGGGGGCGGGCGCGGGGGCGCGGGGCCGGCCGGCCAGCTTGGCTTGGCAGGACGCCCGCTCCCGCCCGGCGAGAGGGTGAGCAGATCCGAGGTGGCGGCCGGGAGGAACGCGGGGTCCGCGGCTCCCACGCGGCCAGGAATGAGGAAAGAGCCGGAGGCCGGCCCCGGTGCCCAGACTGTACTTCGTTCTTGGCCACCGTTCAACCCAGCCCAGCCTCCCGGCTGCAGGCGCGTCCTGGCGGCCCTGCCCCCGGCCCTGGACCCGCGCCCCCCCCCCCCCCCCGGCTCCGGAGCCCTCCTCGGGCAGCCGGGCCGCTCCGGCACCGGGATCGAGGCCCCTGCCCGGGGTCGGCCCGGTGTGTGCGCTCCTTCCCATGGGCCTCGGCCCGGCCCGGACGGGGGGAGCGGGGGGCACCTCGCCGCCCCCCATTCACCCGTTCAATTACGTGCTCGTGGCCCGGGCAGCTCTGCTGGGGGCCAGGCCCGGGTCGTCCCCGGGGGTGGGGTGGCCTCAGGGTCTTCCGCGCCGCGCCCGGCTCTCCCGCCCTGAGCCACAGCCCGTTCTGGGGGTGCCTCTGCTGACCGAGGAGGCCTGGAGGCGGGAAAGGGGAGGGCTGGCTCCTGGCTCCCTCTCTTTTTAAATGTTAAAATGGTTTTCTTAAATTTATTTATTTGTTTTTTAAACGTAGCATGAGGAGGGTGTTAAAACTGGCGGAATAGCTCAGTAGACTCAGTATTCCAGATGTGGGGAGGGATGAAGAGGGAGGTCTTGAGAACCCTTCACCAGAACACCCCAGCCTGATCACCGTGGGTTAATGACGTGCGTGGTGGATGTGGTTAGCCGGGGACACCAGCCTGGCGGGTCTTTCTTTCCGCCCCCGATCCCAGCGAGTTACCCGGTCCCCTTGGCTGACCTCTCTCCTCCTCCCAGATGTGCACCGGGGGGGGCGAACTATGCCGGCCGCCCGCCCGGCCCCCGTCCTGTCGGGGAAACAGCTTCAGCCCCCGGGCCCCCCGCACACCCCCGCTCAGGGCTGTCCCCCCAGCAGGGCCCGTGGCCCAGGGAGAGAGGCCTGCTCACAGAGTGGCCTGTGGAGTTCTTCCTGACCCTCTGCCTCCTCTGCAGCTCCCCCAAAGCCCACTCCTCACAAAGCCCCGCCCCTTGCAGAGCCCCGCCCCTCGCAAAGCCCCGCCCTGTCAGCGAACCCCCTCCCTCACCATGCTCCCTCTCCCACTGTGCTCCTGCCTCATGCCCTCCTCAGCCCCAGCTGTGCTCTCTGCCTGGGGCCCTTCCTTCTGCCCCTGCCCACACCCTCCCCTGTCTGCCCCAGCTCACCAGGCTCCTGCCCTCCCCTCGCTCTCCCCCTCCCCAGTCCTGAGGGGAAGGCTGTCATCGGTGCCCGCCTCTGCCCCCAAGCAGCCGAGAGCCCACGGACACTGAACAGCCCGTCATGCCAGTCACTGGGTTGGCCCGCAGGTGCCCACAACCTTCCCAACACCCTTTCCCCAGTAGGTGGGGAAACGGAGGCACAGGGAATGAAGGGCTCTGTCCCAGCTCACACAGCCGGCCAGAGGCGGACCCAGGACTCGAACTCAGGCCCTCGGGGGTCTTCCTTCCACACAGCTCCCACGCCTCCTCCCGTGAGTGGGAAGGTGACGGACGGCGAAGACAGGTCTCAGGGCGGAGGTGACAGCTGCCACCCGTCCTCGCCTCGGAGGGAACAGGAAAGACCGGGTTACAGGCGAGGATCTGGGTTAGACATC
The DNA here is from genome assembly GCA_027563665.1 of Antrozous pallidus. Classification (NCBI taxonomy): domain Eukaryota; kingdom Metazoa; phylum Chordata; class Mammalia; order Chiroptera; family Vespertilionidae; genus Antrozous; species Antrozous pallidus. The sequence continues at coordinate 118,194,982 of CM050513.1, read as the reverse complement.
TGGGTGAATCGGGCGTGAGCCAGAGCTGGGGGAAGGGGCAGGAGGGCAGGGGTGGGTGGGGTGGAGGGAGGACAGCGAGGCGGCCTGGGCTGAGGGGTCTGGGACAGGTGGGACTGGGGGCCGAGGTGCCGGGGAGGGAGGAGAGGTGAGCGGAGGCGGGAGCTCAGGTGAGCGGGTGCAGTGTGGGCTGGGGGCATGGAGCCGAGAGCCGGGAGCCGGGGCCTGAGCCAGGAGGTCAGCCTGGGTCTTGCCTGGGGGGGGGGGGCCTGGCCCGTGTCCTTCCTCTGGGTCTGGCGCGCCCCCTGCCTCCCCGGGAGGCCATTGCCTGCACAGCAGGCCCTCGGTGTGCAGAGCCGGGCACTCACAACGCCCGGCCTGGCGGCCCACGGCCTCGGGCATCGAGGCTGTGAGTCCCGGGGAGCGAGAGGCAGGCCTGGCACCGGCAGAGGCGGGCGGAGTGGAGAGACGGTCAGCCCAGTGCCCTGGTGAGGGGAGCCCAGGGGGCCCAGGCCGGACCTGCCCCGCCCGCTCCCCTGGCCGCTGCGGGAGGGACGCTCGGGCCTCGCTGGGAGCAGCTAGAGGGCGGCCGGCCTCCGAGGTCCTCTTACTCCCCCTGCAGGCGGAGGCCGAGGCCCGCAGGCCGGGGCGGGCGGCCAGGTGCTGGCGCTGTCCCTCCTGGGGCCTTGCCGGCCTCCTGGGTGGCTCCCCACCCCACCCTGAGGCCCGAGGTGGCCCCGAGACTCAGGACTCACCCGGTGGGGGGTCCCGGCTGCCCACGCCAGGCAGGACCCCGAGGACAGCTCTCTTGGGAAGCGCTGCCTGGCCCCTCCTGCCGGCCCCGTCCAGGGCCCCAGCTCCGGCTCCCGCGCCTCGGCTTCCCCGCAAGCAGGACGCCATCTGCCTCTGTCCCTGCGCACGGCCCCTCGCTCCCCCGGCCACGCGGAGCTGGGCTGGGACGTCGGGGTCCCGGAGCCGAGTCCGAAGGGAAGCCCTCCTTTCAGAGCCCAGGCGAGGGCAGGGACAGAACCAAGGACAAATCGGCCCTTTGCCCCCTGCCCCACCCTCAATCCCGGAGGCTGGGAGAGCGGAGGGGGGTGGAACCCGCCCGGGGTGGGGGTGGTCAGGGCGGGCTCCCTGGAGGAATCGGCACTGGGCGGGGCCTAGCAGAAAAGGGCAGGATGGGGAGGTGGGGAGGTGGGGAGGGAGGCAGGAGGGAGAGATGCTTCAGGCGTGAGAACGGGAGAGAGCGAGGGCTGGGGTGAACCTAAGGCAGAGGGAGCGTGGAGTGTGGGGGGCTGGGCAGGAGGACGGTGCGGCCCGAAGCACGGCCCCACAGCTGACACGGATCCGGAAGGTTCCAGAAGGTTCCGGAAAGTTCCGGAAGGGGGAACCTTGCCCTTGAGTCTCAGGCTCTGCAGCATTTGGCTCGAGCCCTCCTGCCCCCTCCCCGCCCCATGGCAGCGCAGCCCATCCCTCCCTGGCAGGGGCTGCGAGCCAGCTGGCTTTCCCGCCGGCTGCTGCCCGGAGCGCCCGTGTTTCAGTAGAAAAGTCCTCAAATAAGAGTCCCGGGCTGGGAGGGGCGGGGGAGGGGGGAGGGGGCGAAAGCTGGGCACCGGGCCCCCCCCTGGGCCTCGGGACGGGGTCTGCCGGGCGGGCTGTTTCATGAGGTCCCCAGCCCAGCGCACACATTGGAGCCGGCCCCCCGGGGTCCCGGCTCCGCTGCCCGTGGCTGCTGCCCCAGAGCCCTGGTCAGAGGGGACGGCCCAGCCCGGGGGCACTGCCCTGCTGCCCTGCTGCCCCTGCCGCCGCCCGGAGCTACGCCCCCGCCAGGCCCCCGCCAGGCCTCTGGCTTCTCTACCCGCCCCGGGGCGGGGCCTGAGCAGGGAGGCCGGGCTGGCCGTGCGTGGGTCCGACCCCCAGGCTGGTGCCCGCTCAGGGAGGCACGGCTCCCGCAGGACCCGCCGAGGCCCAGGGTCTGCAGCACCCCAGGCAGCGGGGACCTCTGGGCGGCCGCGGGGACATCAGAGGCCTCGGGCACGAGACAAGGACTTCCGGAGGCAGAGCCCCGGAGGAAGCAGACCCCGGGACAGGCAGAGCCACAGGGGAGGCAGGGCCATGGGGGAGGCAGGGCCACGGGGGAGACAGAGCCATGGGGGAGGCAGGGCCACGGAGGAGGCAGAGCCATGGGACAGGCATGGCCACGGGGGAGACAGGGCCACGGGGGAGGCAGGGCCACGGGGCAGGCAGAGCCACGGGGCAGGCAGGGCCACGGGGGAGGCAGAGCCACGGGGCAGGCAGAGCCACGGGGAGGCAGAGCCACGGGGGAGGCAGGGCACGGGGGAGGCAGAGCCACGGGGGAGGCAGGGCCACGGGGGAGGCAGGGCCATCGGGAGGCAGAGCCACGGGGAGGCAGGGCCACGGGGGAGGCAGGGCCACGGGGGAGGCAGGGCCACGGGGGAGGCAGAGCCACGGGGGAGGCAGGGCCACGGGGGAGGCAGGGCCACGGGGGAGGCAGGGCCACGGGGAGGCAGGGCCATCGGGAGGCAGAGCCACGGGGCAGGCAGAGCCACGGGGGAGGCAGAGCCACGGGGGAGGCAGGGCCACGGGGGAGGCAGAGCCACGGGGGAGGCAGGGCCACGGGGGAGGCAGGGCCACGGGGCAGGCAGGGCCACGGGGGAGGCAGAGCCACGGGGGAGGCAGGGCCACGGGGGAGGCAGAGCCACGGGGGAGGCAGGGCCACGGGGGAGGCAGGGCCATCGGGAGGCAGAGCCACGGGGAGGCAGGGCCACGGGGGAGGCAGAGCCACGGGGGAGGAAGGGCCACGGGGGAGGCAGAGCCACGGGGGAGGCAGAGCCACGGGGGAGGCAGGGCCTAGAGAAAGTCAAGCTGCTCTGACCTCCCCGCATGGGAGAGGTGTGCCACTGGCTCTGACCCACAGCCCTCGGGGCCTGGGCTGGGCACCGGGCCCAGGAGTCTCCGTCATGTGGGTGGAGGGGCCACATTCTGGGCCAGGGTGGGGCGGGGGTGCGGGGCACGGGGGACGGGCAGTGTTGGGCTCTGCGAGGGCCCCATCCACATCCTCTCCTGGGCCCGAGCCCAGGGCGCTCTGGACGTGGGACGCTTTGCCTCACCCGCATTCACTTGATGCTGGAAAGCTCTGCCCACGGGGCTGGCAGTGGGGAGGGGGCAGCGCCAGCAGCGTGGAGAACACACATCCCAACCCGCACACGGCTGCACCGAGGTCATCAGGGCTAAGGAGAGCCAGGCGGCTGGAGGGCGGGGCAGAATGGGCACAGGAGGGAGGGTGCCAGGTTATGGGGGGAGAGGGCAGAGGAGGGAGGGTGCCAGGTTAGAGGCGGCCAGAATGGGCACAGGAGGGAGGGTGCCAGGTTAGGGGGGGAGAGGACCTGCTGAGCCCAGGCTGAGAGCAGGGACTCCCCCCTCACGCCAGCTGGGGGCAGACCACAGGCCTGGGGCTGCTGGGAAGACGGCGCACCAGGGGGCTCCCCGATCCTCACCCGCCGCACCCGCCAGTGACTGTCCCCCGCCATCGCCCGGCTCTGCCCCAGGTCCCAGCCCCCCTTCACCCCGCCCCTCATTCCTTTCCTGGTCCCTGAGGGAGGCTGGGCCTCAGGGCCCCCCAGTCCCCTCCGGGCCCCTCACAGGGCTTCTGTGGGTGTCCCCCACTCGTCCTCGGTCACCCGCCCTGGACTCCGCCCCGCAGCCTGACAGAGCGCCCGCCCCGAGGGCCCCGGGTTCCTGTGCCACCTGCACCCACACTGCCCTGGGCACAGCCCCCCACGGGCAGCAGCAGGCTCCTCCCCCCCAGCCTCTGCCCTCCCATCACCAGCTCTGCTCCCTCTGACACCCCCACATCCCCACCCCCTGCTGGTCCTGGTCCCCCTCCGCGGGGACCGCCCTCTTCCTGTGCCCCCATCGGCCTGTTATGTTGTCTGTTTACTCTGAAAGGGGGGGGGGCTGTGATGAAGGGGGGTCAGTTGGTGTCCGAGCCCCTCCCGCCCGCCCGGGTGTGGCACCGGCTGTGCCTCCTGCAGAGCAGCCAGTGGCACCTCATCCCGTAATCACTTCACCTCCCTGCCCCCGACCCAACCCCGTCCCACAGCCGGGCCGGGCCGGGCTCAGCGCTGGGCGAGGCCGGGGTGGGGGGGAGGGGCGGGAACCCCGCCCGGGGCAGCACCTATTTTTAGCTTCGAGAAGAAAGCTAAACCCCAACACACACAACATGCAGCACAAATATTTGTTTTTATTCTTAAAAGGGCTTGGGGAGAGGGGCTGGGGCCGCAGCACACGCTCCGCTGAGCCGCACCCGTCCCCCGTGCCCCACCCTGTGCCTCCTGTGCCCACCCCGCCCCTCCCTCAGCCTCGGGGTCCCGCCCCCAGGGTCCCCCTCGGGGCCCCTCCTGCCAGCCCCCCACCTCGGGGCCAGGGTCTCTGGAGGAGAGGGGGCGCTGGACCTGCCCCTCCTCCCCCTCCCGGGCCTGCGGCTGGCTCTCTGCTCCGGGGACGCTCCCGAGCGGAGCGATCGAGGAGCGAGAGGGGGGACGCAGCCCGGCGGCGGCCGGCAGGTCCTCTGAGGGGCCGGTCGGAACCCTCCTCGCCCGCAGTGAGAGGCCTTCGGACCCCAAATCACAGTCTGGGGCGCCCGGGCCGGCCGCAGGCCCAGGTGCTCACCCGGGGAGGGTGCCGGCACGGGGTGTCCTCAGGGGTGCCCCCGGCCCAGGGCGGGCGGGCAGGGCGCTGGCCTGGGACCCCGTCCCCTCCACACAGCAGCTCTGTGGGGACCTGTGTCAGTGGGGTTCCACAGAAGAGCTAGTTTGACAATGGGCTCTGGGGTAAAATGTTTGAAAACCACAAAGGGCGTCCAATCCCGCCTCCTCCCGGGGGGCGAGCCTCTGTGGGCCCCGCCCAGCGGCCTCCCCTCAGGCCAGAGGCGCCCCCGCTGGCTGCGGGCAGTGCCCCCCGGGGCTGGCGGGGGCGACCCGGGGTTCCCATCATTCGCCGGTAACGGAGAAGGCGGCTCCCTTTGATCAGGGTCCGGCTGCGGTGCCCCGGGCGGCGGGGAGAGGGGTCCGATCGTCAGCCACACAAAAGGCAAATCCTCTTAGCGGCTCTGGGTCACGGCGGGGTAATTGGTCCGCGCTCCTGCCCCGCAGGTCTGGGCCAGACACCGGCTTTCCCGGCCCCCCACCGCTCGCTGACCCCGAGGCCACACCTGCCCCGGGCCGGCGTGGGAACCCAGCGGGGCTCCAGTGCCCTCTGCTCTGCCCCCGCCCTGCCAGACCCCTGCTCAGCCCCCCACCCCGCCCTGCCAGCCCCCTGCCATTCCCCCCGCTCAGCCCCCCCTGCCATCCCCCCTGCCAATGTCCCCCAGTCCCCCCGGGAGCAGCCCTGGCTCAGCTGCCGGCCGGAGCGCCTGGGGCTGCACAGTGCCCTGGGGAACCCCAAGGCACGCTCTCCTGTGGCTTTGGCTGGGCCTGTGCCTGGAGTTGCCCCCCCCCCCCCCCCCCCCGGCCGGGGCTCCAGGGACAGGATTCTCAGAGGGGTCCCGCCTCGGGACATAGCAGGTCTCAGAAGCGACCACAGCTCCCTGCTCCCCAGCCGAGACGGGTCCCCAGAGGCTCGGGGCCCAGCCCGGCTGCGGGCAGTGGGGTCAGGGACTCTCAGCAGGCCGCCCGCCCCTGCCCGCCTCTGCCAATGGGCACGCACTGCCCCTGGGGGGAAGGATGACCCGGCCCGCCCGCTGGCACCTTCAGGGCATCAGGCAGTCCCCCTGCCACCCTCCCAGCCACGCCTTCCACTCTTAAAACCATCCGGCACGCCCTGACCCGTGTGGCTCCGTGGACGGAGCGTCGGCTGCGGACTGAAGGGTCCCGGGTTCGATTCCCGTCGGGGGCATGGACCTTGGCTGCAGGCACATCCCCAGTGGGGGGTGTGCAGGAGGCGGCTGATCGATGTTTCTCTCCCATCGATGTTTCTAACTTTCTATCCCTCTCCCTTCCGCTCTGTGAAAAACCAATAAAATATATATATTTTTAAAAAGCCGTCTGACCGTCCCCCTCCCCCCGGCCACAGGGGGCCTTCCGCCGGTGTCCCCTGAGCGGCTCTGCTGTCCAAGCAGGGGCCGGGCCTCATGCGGGGAGGCCCGGGGCAGGACAGCCAGGCCGAGGGCACTGCCAGCTGAGGGACAGCTGCGGGGGGCCGGGAGCCCCCTGCCCGCCGGCCGGCCGGGGCGGGCGTGGCCTGGGTCACCCGGGCTCGTCGATGCCCTGCCAGCGGGTGAGTCAGCCGGGCCTGAGGCGGGAGGACAGCTGTTTGTTTTTCTGGCTGTTGAGGGGGAACGGGGGGGACAGAGGGCGCTGACCGCCGGTTCTCACACTGGCACCGGCTCCCTGGGAGCAGCGAGGGAAGGGCCTCAGGGATGTGGGGGAGGGTTTGGGGGGAGCCTGGGGCCTCCCCACCTCGCTCCCGGGGCAGCCGGCCAACCCCCGGCCGCAGACCAGTTCCTGGAGCGGGATGTTGGGGTTTCCGAGGTCGGGAAGGAGCTGGCAGCGTCCCGTCATGATGTCACCGGCCCGGCCCCAGCCTGGCCGGCCTGGCCTCACCGCCTCACCGCCTCACCGCCTCACCGGGAGAGGGGCGCCCGGGGCCGCTCAGGGCCGCGGGGAGGGGTGCCCGGGACTTGGCTGCCGGTCCCGCCGGCCCCGGTCCCCCGTCCTGGGGCCCTCGGAGCTGAACAGGCCTCTGGACCCCTCTGTGGGGGGACCCAGCCCGGGCTCCTGAGGACGCGACCCGCCCCCTCCTCCCGGGGCTGCCCCTCCCGGCCGCTCGGGGGGCGACCCCCCCAGCGGGAAGCGTGTGGATCGGAGAAACCACCTTCCTCCTCCTCTTCTGGGATTTCCAGTGTCGCCGCAAACACTGTTTTTCCTGGAGCCGCTCGGCCAGGCCAGCCCGCAGGGAGGGGGGCGCGGCAGCGCACGGCTCGGCAGATTCCCGGCCCCCCCAGCCCGACGGCACCGATCGGGGGAGCGGCCCGCTCCGAGTCCATCTTAAAGGCGCACCCCCCCCCCCATGTCCATCACCCCTCAGCCGCGCTGGGGAGGCCGCAGACGCACCCACACCACGCCTGTCTGCAGGGTCGTCCCCACGGCTGCCTGCGATTGTCCTTCATGGAAAACTCTTTTAAATAAAGACTCCAGCCGCAGCCGGTGTGGCTCAGTGGATGGAGCGTCCACCTGTGGACTGAGGGGTCCCGGGTTCGATGCCGGTCAAGGGCATGTACCTTGGTTGCGGGCACATCCCCAGTAAGGGGTGTGCAGGAGGCAGCTGATCCATGTTTCTCTCTCGTCGATGTTTCCGAGTCTCTGTCCCTCTCTATTTCTGTAAAAAAATTAATAATAAGTAAATAGATAAATAAATAAATGAAATAAAAAATAAAGACTCCAGAGAGCAGTTTGGGTTTACAAAAACGTTGTGGGGGGAGCAGCGTTCCCATCGCCGCCTGAGCGCCCGCGGCTCCCCCTGCCGACTTCCCCGGCCGGGGTCCCGGGGCGCTCCGTTCCCCGTCACGCCCACGGGGGGGGGGGTCAGTCCGTGGTGCGGGCGTTCCCGGGGCTGGATGGCTGTGTGCCCGTCATCACGTCATCATCATCACCGCGTCCCCGGAGCTCCCCTGCCCGCCCCCCAACACAGCCCCCCAACCCCCCAGCCCCGGCGCCCGGGCCCTTCCCTGTCCCCCCGAGGCTGCCTCGTCTGGGCGTCCCCGCGCTGGGAGCACAGCGTGCGGACGGCCACGCCGGCTCTGGCTCAGGGACGTGCCTTTCGGGTTCCTGCTCGCGTGTCCGTGGCCGGATGGCGTGACTTCTTGGCGCTCGAGAGCCGCTGTCCCGCCCGGCCGCGTGGCACAGGGGCTGAGCACCCACCTCAGAACCCGGAGGTTGGGGTTCGATTCCAGGTCAGGGCACAGGCCCGGGGTGCGGGCTCTGGCCCCCGTGTGGGGGCGTGCAGGAGGCCATGGATCCACTGTTCTCTCTCAACTGGATGTTCCTCTCTCTCTCTCTCTCTCTCTCTCTCTCTCTCTCTCTCTCTCCCTCTCTCCCTCCCTCTCTCTCTCTCTCTCTCCCTCTCTCCCTCCCTCTCTCTCTCTCTCTCCCTCTCCCTCTCTCTCTCTCTCTCTCTCTCTCTCCCTCTCTCTCTCTCTCTCTCTCTCTCTCTCTCCCTCTCTCCCTCTCTCTCTCTCTCTCTCTCTCTCCCTCTCTCTCTCTCTCTCTCTCTCTCTCTCCCTCTCTCCCTCTCTCTCTCTCTCTCTCTTTCCCTCTCTCCCTCCCTCTCTCTCTCTCTCCCTCTCCCTCTCTCTCTCTCTCTCTCTCTCTCTCCCTTCCTCTCTGAGTCAATAAAAATATTAAACGAACAAACCACATCCCGCGTCCGGTGCCGACTGTGCCCGCCGTCCTCGCCGGCCCCCGGGCCCCTCCCGGGTCGTCGGTTGCGAACCGAGTTGCCGCAGAGACCACCGCGTTCTGCCGGGCGTCAGCTCCTGCGGGTGAACCGGGGAGAGGCCGTTTCGTCTGGTAAGAAGCCGGTGGCCGGCTCCCCGGCACGTCCTCGGGGAAACGGGGTCCTCGCCGTCGTGCGCGTCCCCCGATGCCCTTGGAGGTGGAGCGTTGCCACGGGAAGCCGGCCGGCACACGCTTGCTTACCGGCGGCGAGGGGTTGGCCGGCCCGTGCCCGCACGCGGGAGAGCCGCTGGCTGTATCCCGGCCGCCCGGCCCTGCCCCCCGCGGCGTGTCCAGTGCTGGGTCTGAAAGTCACCGCGGGGCCGCGGGGGCCACCCAGGGCTCCTCCTCGCCGTCTCTAGTCCGTCCACGGCTGGTGTCCCCCATCGGCCTGTGACCCGCACGTGTGTTTGCTCTGGCGGCCGGGGTGCCGTCCGTGCAGTCCCGCTGCCCCGGCGCCGCTGCAGGGGGCGGGCTCCACCACGGACGACGGAGAGAGAAGGCCGTGTGGACCCGGATGGACCCGGAGAGAGAGACAGACCGTGTGGACCCGGATGGACCCGGAGAGAGAGAGACAGGCCGTGTGGACCCAGATGGACCCGGAGAGAGAGACAGGCCGTGTGGACCCGGATGGATCCGGAGAGAGAGAGACAGGCCGTGTGGACCCGGAGAGAGAGAGACAGGCCGTGTGGACCCGGAGAGAGAGACAGGCCGTGTGGACCCGGATGGACCCGGAGAGAGAGAGACAGGCCGTGTGGACCCAGATGGACCCGGAGAGAGAGAGACAGACCGTGTGGACCCGGAGAGAGAGAGACAGGCCGTGTGGACCCGGAGAGAGAGAGACAGGCCGTGTGGACCCGGAGAGAGAGAGACAGGCCGTGTGGACCCGGAGAGAGAGAGACAGGCCGTGTGGACCCGGATGGACCCGGAGAGAGAGACAGGCCGTGTGGACCCGGATGGACCCGGAGAGAGAGAGACAGGCCGTGTGGACCCAGATGGATCCGGAGAGAGAGAGACAGGCCGTGTGGACCCGGATGGACCCGGAGAGAGAGAGACAGGCCGTGTGGACCCGGAGAGAGAGAGAGAGCCCGTGTGGACCCGGATGGACCCGGAGAGAGAGAGACAGGCCGTGTGGACCCGGATGGACCCGGAGAGAGAGAGACAGGCCGTGTGGACCCGGAGAGAGAGAGACAGGCCGTGTGGACCCGGATGGACCCGGAGAGAGAGAGACAGGCCGTGTGGACCCGGAGAGAGAGAGACAGGCCGTGTGGACCCAGATGGATCCGGAGAGAGAGAGACAGGCCGTGTGGACCCGGATGGATCCGGAGAGAGAGAGACAGGCCGTGTGGACCCGGAGAGAGAGAGACAGGCCGTGTGGACCCGGATGGACCCGGAGAGAGAGAGACAGGCCGTGTGGACCCGGATGGACCCGGAGAGAGAGACAGGCCGTGTGGACCCGGATGGACCCGGAGAGAGAGAGACAGACCGTGTGGACCCGGATGGACCCGGAGAGAGAGACAGGCCGTGTGGACCCGGATGGACCCGGAGAGAGAGACAGGCCGTGTGGACCCGGAGAGAGAGAGACAGGCCGTGTGGACCCGGATGGACCCGGAGAGAGAGACAGGCCGTGTGGACCCGGAGAGAGAGAGACAGGCCGTGTGGACCCGGATGGACCCGGAGAGAGAGACAGGCCGTGTGGACCCGGATGGACCCGGAGAGAGAGACAGGCCGTGTGGACCCGGAGAGAGAGAGACAGGCCGTGTGGACCCGGATGGACCCGGAGAGAGAGACAGGCCGTGTGGACCCGGATGGACCCGGAGAGCCAGGCTCCAGGGCGGCTGCCCGGGGTCTCAGGCGGGGCCCCTGCCTCCCGTTCCGACTCCAGCTGGTCCCGCCCCTGCCTCAGTTTCCCCAGATGCACACTGAGGTGACTGACCTGCAGGATGCCCCGTCTCATGTTTTAGGAGCCGATTCCCAGGGTTCTGGGTGCACAGTTCGGATGGGACCGATGAGGCCTCTCGCTGGGTCCTGTGGGGTCTGTTGAGCCGGGGGGGGGGGGGGCTGTGTACAGCCCCTGATTCCTGTCGGTCCCCCCTTCTCCCCCTTGGAGCTCCAGGCCTGTCACTGCAGCCCCAAAGCTCGGTGCCCGGGGCCAGGCCCAGCCGAGGAGCCCCGGCAGTGGCACCCAGAGGCGGCTGTAGGGCCTGGGGGCTCAGGTACTGAGGTCCTAGGACAGCCCTTCCCTCCTCTGGGCCTGAGTGTCTCCATCGGGGACAAGGCTCCGAGGGCAGGACGGCCCCCAAGGCTCTGGCTGGGGACGGGGAGGACTGCAGACGCCACCCCACCGTGGCCTCCATCTGATGGGACTGGGGGGCTCCCCGCCTCTGGACCAGCGTGTCCTCCTCCCGCTGTGACAGCCCGATTCCTGCTCGCGGCCCAGCTCCCCCTCAGGCCTCCCGCCTGCAGGTGTGTGGTCCACGCTCGGGGCCCCGTGTGTGTGTGTGTGTGTGGGGGGGCATGGTGGCTCTCCCAGCTCCCACGTACTTTGGGCACCGAGTGTTGGGAAATGACCTTACCCCTGACCCCCAGGGCCCTGAGTGTGGGGATCAGACCCCGCCCCTGACCCCCAGGGCCCTTCTGCAGATCAGAGACTGAGCCAGGGGAGGGCCCGCTCAGCCGCACAGGGAGCAGCCGGAGGGAGCCGCACGCCGTCCAGATGGCCCGGGAGGGCGGGGGGGGGGGGGGGGGGGGCGCGGCTCGCCGGGTGTGGAGCGTCGGGCCGGGGCCACTGTTTGTCCGGGGCTCGCGCACGCCGCGGCTGGGGGAGTTCCCCGCGCCCCTGAAAGGCCCAGGGCGGTTCTGTGTCCGGCTGACGGGGCGAAAGGGCCGCACGCCTTTGTGGGCGAATTATCCAGGCACCGAGCGGCGGCGGCAGCTGTGAACCGGGCTTTGTCCGGCGCAGACAAAGGCGGCGCTGACGCGGCTTTTCCATGGTCCCCGAGAGAAAGGCGGACAAAGCCCCGTGGGGGGCGGGGGGGCCTGGGGGCAGCCCCCACAGAGCGCCCTGCCCGCCCCAGCACAGGGAGGGGACAGAATGGCAGAAGCCTCTGGCCACGGCCCCTGTCCCTGGACGGCTCTCGGGCTGCGAGGTCCACCGTCCTCACGCCTGTCCCCCACCAAGGGGCCTGACAGGGACCCTGAGAGGCCCCGAGGGCCCTACGGCCACCGCACGCCCACCCCCGTCTGCCCCGAGGCCAGGCTGGGGGGGGGCGGCAGCGCACAGCCTGCACCTCACCTCTGTGTGGGCACGGCCTCCAGCCCAGGACCCCCAGGAGAGCCCCCCTAGCAAAGGGCCAGAAAAGGGGTGACATGGGGGTTTGGGGGAGGGATCGGCTGTAGTCCGTGGGGCAGGGAGACAGCCCCCCGGCCGGAGCTGGGAGCCCCCTTATCCCAGCACGGTGACCGAGGAGCGACTCCAGGGGGACAAGCAGCTGAGATGCAGGGGCGGGAGCCCAGGGAGGAGCAGGCCCCGGGGCAGGCGGGCGGAGCTGCCACAGAGCCGGGCCCTGGGGCCGTCTGAGAACTGGAGGATCAGCCCACCCCTCCCCGAGCCAGTGGGTCCCCCTCAAGCCTCAGCTTCGGCCTCTGGGCCTGGACAGAGGGAGGAGGGGACGGGAGGGGATGGGAGGGGGCAGGGAGGGGCCGGGGTGGGGTCCTTGGGGGCCGATCTGCTTGGACACGGGCCTGGAGGGTGGACGTCCCCAGCACTGGGTCACGGAAGGGGCCCACGGACGGGGCGGCAGGCTCATTCCCGTGCTTCAGGAAACATCGCGAGGCCGGTGAGCACGCACAGTGGGGGGCAGCCCAGCCCAGCAGTGGCCGTGGGCGTGGGGGGGCAACGGGGGGGCGGGCAGCAGGTGCCCTGTCCCCTGGAAGGAGTCGGCCACAGGGGTCGGTGCTCGGGGTCCACACACCAGAGGCCTCGCCGGGCACAGGGTCTGAGCTGCAGGCCCGGAGCCGGCTCCCCATCCTTTAACCCTCAGAACGGCGGAGAGGGGGCTGTCCCGTCACCCCGGAACCGCGGCTCAGAGGCCCGGGAGGGCCATCGTCAAGCCCGGGGCCCAGCTCACCCAAGACCCTGCCATCCTGAGGGTGAGGCGGCTGCCATGACGGTGCCCCGGTGGCCGCCCGGCTGAGCCGCCTCCACTCCCATGGGCCTCGGCGCCTGCCTGCCCGCTGGGGTGACACCGGCCTCTGCCGCCGGGAGCCGGGAGCCACCTCGCACACGTGCTCACACTCACCCACAGGCACCCACACCGCACATGTGCTCACACTCACCCACAGGCACCCACACCGCACATGTGCTCACACTCACCCACAGGCACCCACACCGCACATGTGCTCACACTCACCCACAGACACACACACATCACACATGTGCTCACACTCACCCACAGGCACCCACACCGCACATGTGCTCACACCCACCCATAGACACACACATCACACACGTGCTCACACTCACCCACAGACACACACACCGCACATGTGCTCACACTCACCCACAGACACACACACTCCCACACGTGCTCACACTCACCCACAGGAACCCACATCACACACGTGCTCACACTCACCTACAGGCACCCACATCACACACGTGCTAACACTCACCCACAGGCACACACATCACACACGTGCTCACACTCACCCACAGACACACACACTAACACACGTGCTCACACTCACCCACAGGCACCCACACCGCACATGTGCTCACACTCACCCACAGACACACACATCACACATGTGCTCACACTCACCCACAGACACACACACATCACACACGTGCTCACACTCACCCACAGGCACCCACACTGCACATGTGCTCACACTCACCCACAGACACACACACTCCCACACGTGCTCACACTCACCCACAGACACACAAACTCCCACACGTGCTCACACTCACCCACAGACACACAAACTCCCACACGTGCTCACACTCACCCACAGGCACGCACATCACACACGTGCTCACACTCACCCACAGGCACCCACACCGCACATGTGCTCACACTCACCCACAGACACACACACATCACACACGTGCTCACACTTACCCACAGGCACCCACATCACACACGTGCTCACACTCACCCACAGGCACCCACATCACACACGTGCTCACACCCACAGGCACCCACATCACACATGTGCTCACACTCACCCACAGGCACCCACATCACACACGTGCTCACACTCACCCACAGACACCCACATCACACACATGCTCACACTCACCCACAGACACACATACTCGCACACGTGCTCACACTCACCCACAGGCACCCACACCGCACACGTGCTCACACTCACCCACAGACACACACATCACACACGTGCTCACACTCACCTACAGGCACCCACATCACACATGTGCTCACACTCACCCACAGGCACCCACATCACACACGTGCTCACACTCACCTACAGGCACCCACATCACACACGTGCTCACACTCACCCACAGGCACACACATCACACACGTGCTCACACTCACCCACAGACACCCACATCACACATGTGCTCACACTCACCCACAGGCACACACATCACACACGTGCTCACACTCACCCACAGACACACACACATCACACACGTGCTCACACTCACCCACAGGCACCCACATCACACACGTGCTCACACTCACCCACAGACACCCACATCACACATGTGCTCACACTCACCCACAGGCACCCACATCACACACGTGCTCACACTCACCCACAGACACACATACTCGCACACATGCTCACACTCACCTACAGGCACCCACACCGCACACGTGCTCACACTCACCCACAGACACACACATCACACACGTGCTCACACTCACCCACAGGCACCCACATCGCACACGTGCTCACACTCACCCACAGACACACATACTCGCACACGTGCTCACACTCACCCACAGGCACCCACATCACACATGTGCTCACACTCACCCACAGATACCCACATCGCACACGTGCTCACACTCACCCACAGACACACATACTCGCACACGTGCTCACACTCACCCACAGGCACCCACATCACACACGTGCTCACACTCACCTACAGGCACCCACACCGCACATGTGCTCACACTCACCCACAGACACACATACTCGCACACGTGCTCACACTCACCCACAGACACACACATCACACACGTGCTCACACTCACCCACAGGCACCCACATCACACACGTGCTCACACTCACCCACAGGCACCCACATCACACACGTGCTCACACTCACCCACAGACACACATACTCGCACAGGTGCTCACACTCACCCACAGACACACATACTCGCACACGTGCTCACACTCACCTACAGGCACCCACACCGCACACGTGCTCACACTCACCCACAGACACACACACTCGCACACGTGCTCACACTCACCCACAGGCACCCACACTCACACATGTGCTCACACTCACCCACAGACACACACACATCACACACGTGCTCACACCCACAGACACACACATCGCACACATGCTCACACTCACCCACAGATACCCACATCACACACATGCTCACACTCACCCACAGGCACACACATCACACACGTGCTCACACTCACCCACAGATACCCACATCACACACGTGCTCACACTCACCCACAGATACCCACATCACACACGTGCTCACACTCACCCACAGACACACACATCACACACGTGCTCACACTCACCCACAGATACCCACATCACACACATGCTCACACTCACCCACAGACACACACATCGCACACGTGCTCACACTCACCCACAGGCACGCACATCACACGCGTGCTCACACTCACCCACAGGCACACACATCACACACGTGCTCACACTCACCCACAGACACCCACATCACACACGTGCTCACACTCACCCACAGACACACACATCGCACACGTGCTCACACTCACCCACAGGCACGCACATCACACGCGTGCTCACACTCACCCACAGACACACACACATCACATGCATGCTCACACTCACCCACAGGCACGCACATCACACGCGTGCTCACACTCACCCACAGACACCCACATCACACACGTGTTCACACTCACCCACAGACACACACACATCACACACGTGCTCACACTCACCCACAGGCACGCACATCACACGCGTGCTCACACTCACCCACAGACACACACACATCACACGCATGCTCACACTCACCCACAGGCACACACATCACACGCGTGCTCACACTCACCCACAGATACCCACATCACACACGTGCTCACACTCACCCACAGACACACACATCACACACGTGCTCACACTCACCCACAGATACCCACATCACACACATGCTCACACTCACCCACAGACACACACATCGCACACGTGCTCACACTCACCCACAGGCACGCACATCACACGCGTGCTCACACTCACCCACAGGCACACACATCACACACGTGCTCACACTCACCCACAGACACCCACATCACACACGTGCTCACACTCACCCACAGACACACACATCGCACACGTGCTCACACTCACCCACAGGCACGCACATCACACGCGTGCTCACACTCACCCACAGACACACACACATCACATGCATGCTCACACTCACCCACAGGCACGCACATCACACGCGTGCTCACACTCACCCACAGACACCCACATCACACACGTGCTCACACTCACCCACAGACACACACACATCACACACGTGCTCACACTCACCCACAGGCACGCACATCACACGCGTGCTCACACTCACCCACAGACACACACACATCACACGCATGCTCACACTCACCCACAGGCACACACATCACACGCGTGCTCACACTCACCCACAGATACCCACATCACACACATGCTCACACTCACCCACAGGCACACACATCACACGCGTGCTCACACTCACCCACAGACACCCACATCACACACGTGCTCACACTCACCCACAGACACACACACATCACACGCATGCTCACACTCACCCACAGGCACGCACATCACACGCGTGCTCACACTCACCCACAGGCACACACATCGCACACGTGCTCACACTCACCCACAGGCACGCACATCACACGCGTGCTCACACTCACCCACAGACACACACACATCACACGCATGCTCACACTCACCCACAGGCACACACATCACACGCGTGCTCACACTCACCCACAGATACCCACATCACACACATGCTCACACTCACCCACAGGCACACACATCACACACGTGCTCACACTCACCCACAGATACCCACATCACACACGTGCTCACACTCACCCACAGATACCCACATCACACACGTGCTCACACTCACCCACAGACACACACATCACACACGTGCTCACACTCACCCACAGATACCCACATCGCACACGTGCTCACACTCACCCACAGGCACGCACATCACACGCGTGCTCACACTCACCCACAGACACCCACATCACACACGTGCTCACACTCACCCACAGACACACACACATCACACGCATGCTCACACTCACCCACAGGCACGCACATCACACGCGTGCTCACACTCACCCACAGGCACACACATCGCACACGTGCTCACACTCACCCACAGGCACCCACATCACACACGTGCTCACACTCACCCACAGACACACACACATCACACGCATGCTCACACTCACCCACAGGCACGCACATCACACGCGTGCTCACACTCACCCACAGGCACACACACATCACACGCATGCTCACACTCACCCACAGACACCCACATCGCACACGTGCTCACACTCACCCACAGGCACGCACATCACACATGTGCTCACACTCACCCACAGACACACATACTCGCACACGTGCTCACACTCACCCACAGGCACCCACACCGCACACGTGCTCACACTCACCCACAGACACACACACTCGCACACGTGCTCACACTCACCCACAGGCACCCACATCACACACGTGCTCACACTCACCCACAGGCACGCACATCACACACGTGCTCACACTCACCCACAGGCACACACATCACACGCGTGCTCACACTCACCCACAGGCACGCACATCACACATGTGCTCACACTCACCCACAGACACACACATCACACGCGTGCTCACACTCACCCACAGGCACACACATCACATGCGTGCTCACACTCACCCACAGGCACACACATCACACATGTGCTCACACTCACCCACAGGCACACACATCACACACGTGCTCACACTCACCCACAGGCACCCACATCACACACGTGCTCACACTCACCCACAGGCACGCACATCGCACACGTGCTCACACTCACCCACAGGCACGCACATCACACGCGTGCTCACACTCACCCACAGGCACACACATCGCACACGTGCTCACACTCACCCACAGGCACGCACATCACACGCGTGCTCACACTCACCCACAGACACACACACATCACACGCATGCTCACACTCACCCACAGGCACACACATCACACGCGTGCTCACACTCACCCACAGATACCCACATCACACACATGCTCACACTCACCCACAGGCACACACATCACACACGTGCTCACACTCACCCACAGATACCCACATCACACACGTGCTCACACTCACCCACAGATACCCACATCACACACGTGCTCACACTCACCCACAGATACCCACATCGCACACGTGCTCACACTCACCCACAGGCACGCACATCACACGCGTGCTCACACTCACCCACAGACACACACACATCACATGCATGCTCACACTCACCCACAGGCACGCACATCACACGCGTGCTCACACTCACCCACAGACACCCACATCACACACGTGCTCACACTCACCCACAGACACACACACATCACACACGTGCTCACACTCACCCACAGGCACGCACATCACACGCGTGCTCACACTCACCCACAGACACACACACATCACACGCATGCTCACACTCACCCACAGGCACACACATCACACGCGTGCTCACACTCACCCACAGATACCCACATCACACACATGCTCACACTCACCCACAGGCACACACATCACACGCGTGCTCACACTCACCCACAGACACCCACATCACACACGTGCTCACACTCACCCACAGACACACACACATCACACGCATGCTCACACTCACCCACAGGCACGCACATCACACGCGTGCTCACACTCACCCACAGGCACACACATCGCACACGTGCTCACACTCACCCACAGGCACCCACATCACACACGTGCTCACACTCACCCACAGACACACACACATCACACGCATGCTCACACTCACCCACAGGCACGCACATCACACGCGTGCTCACACTCACCCACAGGCACACACACATCACACGCATGCTCACACTCACCCACAGACACCCACATCGCACACGTGCTCACACTCACCCACAGGCACGCACATCACACATGTGCTCACACTCACCCACAGACACACATACTCGCACACGTGCTCACACTCACCTACAGGCACCCACACCGCACACGTGCTCACACTCACCCACAGACACACACACTCGCACACGTGCTCACACTCACCCACAGGCACCCACATCACACACGTGCTCACACTCACCCACAGGCACGCACATCACACACGTGCTCACACTCACCCACAGGCACACACATCACACGCGTGCTCACACTCACCCACAGGCACGCACATCACACATGTGCTCACACTCACCCACAGACACACACATCACACGCGTGCTCACACTCACCCACAGGCACACACATCACATGTGTGCTCACACTCACCCACAGGCACACACATCACACATGTGCTCACACTCACCCACAGGCACACACATCACACACGTGCTCACACTCACCCACAGGCACCCACATCACACACGTGCTCACACTCACCCACAGGCACGCACATCGCACGCGTGCTCACACTCACCCACAGGCACGCACATCACACACGTGCTCACACTCACCCACAGGCACACACATCACACGCGTGCTCACACTCACCCACAGGCACACACATCGCACACGTGCTCACACTCACCCACAGGCATGCACATCGCACGCGTGCTCACACTCACCCACAGGCACGCACATCGCACGCGTGCTCACACTCACCCACAGGCATGCACACTCGCACAGGAGGTGGAGGAGGAGGAGGAGGAGAAAGAGGAGGAGGAGGAGGAGGAGGAGGAGAAAGAGGAGGAGAAAGAGGAGGAGGAGGAGGAGGAGGAGGAGGAGGAAGAGTAGGTGGCAGATGGTGCGTGACCAGGAGGCCAGGGCCTTGGGGAGCTGCTGACTGCCGTCCGGCCCGGCTGAGCTGCGGCTCTCGTGCCTGAGCCCGGAAGTCTTCCTCACGGGGGGTTGGGGGACCTATTCGGCCCCTTGCAGAACGGGCCTCCATGGGGGGCTCAGAGACGTCCACCCAAGCAGGTTCCTGCTTCTCCTCTTGGGGGGCACTTCCTGCCTACCCCCCCGCGGCTCCCCCGGGTCCCCACAGACACCCGCAGGCCCCGGAGCTGACGGGCCCCGGTGGGGGCGGAGCTGCTGGCTCGGATGAAGGGTAGCATTGGGCGGACAGGGAAACTGAGGCAGGTGCTCAGGGAGGGGGTGGGGGCTCAGGGCCCGGGGGCGGGCGGGTGCCTGGTCCTGAGGGCCCGTTGCCGGATGGTTCCCAGCACCCCTCCCCCGGGCCTGCTCACAGGTGGACGGTCGCACCGGGTGCCCACGACAGGGACAGCACCAGCCAGCCCCGTGGCCACCCAGGGCTGTCCTCCTCGCCCCGCGTGTCGCCGTGCCCGGACCCGGGCACAGGTCCCTCTCCACGGCGAGCGTGCAGGGCCACAGCCCCGGGGGGAGCACCCCGTCAGCCGCCCCCCCCCCCCCCGGGCAGCTTTGTTTCCCTCCAACACACTCCCTCCTCCGACGCCTCCCACAGCTCCCCAGGCCCCGCCCCGGCACGTGGTCTGCTGCCCACACTGCCCGGCACTGCGTGGCTGCGGCGTGGCTCGGCGTGGGGCCTTCCACGTGTCATCGCCGGGACCCCGAGTTCCTCTGAGGCGCAGCTCAGGCCCAAGTCCCCAAGGCGCCGGCCACGGGCTCCCCTAAGAGTGTGTGGCCCGGCCCGGGCCCCCTGCTCTGGGCTCCCCGACGAGGAGGCTGTGCGACCCTCGTCCCCCACCAACGGGGGGCCGTCCTGGCAGTGCCCGGGCGCCGGGCCGCGGGGTCCCCGTGGACCCGCTCGAAGCGATGGGCCGGCTGAGCCCCTCAGGACGACACGGACGCCGTCCCCGCCGAGGACGGGAGGGACGTTCGCGGTCGCCCGCCGCGCGCCCATCGGCCTCGAGGGACGCCGGCAGCTTGGAGTTGTGGTTCCCAAATAGGCACTTCCTCGGTTTGCTTCTGAAAAGGTCGGGAGTTAAGTGTCACCCGAACACACACGCCAGCGACACGGGCAATTACAGCGCGGCCGCCGGGCCTGGCGCGCGCCCACGGCTCCCGGGGGCAGTGCCCGTGGGGGCCTCGGACCGGGGAGGGGGCTCCCCAGGCGAAGGGAGGGCTCGGGGTGCCCTGAGGACGGGCAGGAGGGCGCTGATGGCCCAGCCGCTGTGCCAGGGAGGGCCGGCTGTCACCCACCTGGCACCGGGCACGGCGGGGACCACAGCTCGGGGCTTGGGGCCGGGGCGCTGGGGGCCCGTGAGGCACAGGCTCCGGGCGGGGCCACCCCAGTCGCGGGGTCCGGCACCCCGACTCCGGCACCCACAGGGCGGGAGCTAGGGGACCCAGGAACACACACCAGTTCACCGCAGCCCCGCCACCGCACGGGGTCCCGGGGACCCGGCTGCCACCCCCTCACAGCGGGCAGCGGCCTCGGGTCCGAGAGGGGCTCAGGCCACAGTGGGACAGGCCAACTCTGGACGCTGAGTGCCCAGCCCAGAGCTGCCCCCACCCGCCCCTGCGGGCGAGGCGACACCAGCTGCACCCAGACTGGTGGTCGGCAAACTGCGCTCACGAGCTTTCGTTGGCCGTGCTGCTGACCACGCTGCTGACCACTGACCGGACTGAACGTGACTGTGGTTGGAAGCTGTGAGGATGAGGCAGTGGCGGCACATGGTGGACGATGGTCAGCAAACTCATTCGTCCACAGAGCGGCAAACCGCGGCTCGAGAGCCGCAGTTGGCTGAACACTGACCCAGATGATCAGTCAGCACGGCCACCTCAGACCCAGCGCAGCCGCCTCCCCGGGGTCTGCACCGTCTCCCCTTCCAGGTGGGGCCGCAGGGAGGGGGTCCCGCAGGGAGAGGGGTCCCACAGGGAGAGGGGTCCCGCAGGGAGGGGGTCCCGCAGGGAGAGGGGTCCCACAGGGAGGGGGTCCTGCAGGGAGAGGGGTCCCGCAGGGAGGGGGTCCCGCAGGGAGAGGGTCCCGCAGGGAGGGGGTCCCGCAGGGAGAGGGTCCCGCAGGGAGGGGGTCCCGCAGGGAGGGGGTCCCGCAGGGAGGGGGTCCCGCAGGGAGGGGGTCCCACAGGGAGAGAGTCCCGCAGGGAGGGGGTCCCGCAGGGAGAGGGTCCCGCAGGGAGGGGGTCCCGCAGGGAGGGGGTCCTGCAGGGAGGGGGTCCCACAGGGAGGGGGTCCCGCAGGGAGAGGGTCCTGCAGGGAGGGGGTCATAGGGAGGGGGTCCCGCAGGGAGAGGGTCCTGCAGGGAGGGGGTCCCGCAGGGAGAGGGTCCTGCAGGGAGGGGGTCATAGGGAGGGGGTCCCGCAGGGAGGGGGTCCTGCAGGGAGGGGGTCCCGCAGGGAGAGGGTCCTGCAGGGAGGGGGTCATAGGGAGGGGGTCCCGCAGGGAGAGGGTCCTGCAGGGAGGGGGTCCTGCAGGGAGAGGGGTCCCGCAGGGAGGGGGTCCTGCAGGGAGAGGGGTCCTGCAGGGAGAGGGGTCCCGCAGGGAGGGAGTCCTGCAGGGAGAGGGTCCCGCAGGGAGAGGGGTCCTGCAGGGAGGGGGTCCCGCAGGGAGAGGGGTCCTGCAGGGAGGGGGGTCCTGCAGGGAGGGGGTCCTGCAGGGAGAGGGGTCCTGCAGGGAGGGGGTCCCGAAGGGAGGGGGTCCCGCAGGGAGGGGGTCCCGCAGGGAGGGAGTCCTGCAGGGAGAGGGTCCCGCAGGGAGAGGGGTCCTGCAGGGAGGGGGTCCCGCAGGGAACGGGGTCCTGCAGGGAGGGGGTCCCGCAGGGAGAGGGGTCCTGCAGGGAGAGGGTCCTGCAGGGAGAGGGGTCCTGCAGGGAGGGGGTCCCGCAGGGAGGGGCTCCTGCAGGGAGAGGGTCCTGCAGGGAGAGGGGTCCCGCAGGGAGAGGGTCCTGCAGGGAGAGGGGTCCTGCAGGGAGAGGGGTCCCGCAGGGAGAGGGGTCCCGCAGGGAGAGGGGTCCCACAGGGAGGGGGTCCTGCAGGGAGAGGGGTCCCGCAGGGAGGGGGTCCTGCAGGGAGAGGGTCCTGCAGGGAGAGGGGTCCTGCAGGGAGGGGGTCCTGCAGGGAAGGGGGTCCTGCAGGGAGAGGGTCCTGCAGGGAGAGGGGTCCTGCAGGGAGGGGGTCCCGCAGGGAGGGGCTCCTGCAGGGAGAGGGTCCTGCAGGGAGAGGGGTCCCGCAGGGAGAGGGTCCTGCAGGGAGAGGGGTCCTGCAGGGAGAGGGGTCCCGCAGGGAGAGGGGTCCCGCAGGGAGAGGGGTCCCACAGGGAGGGGGTCCTGCAGGGAGAGGGGTCCCGCAGGGAGGGGGTCCTGCAGGGAGAGGGTCCTGCAGGGAGAGGGGTCCTGCAGGGAGGGGGTCCTGCAGGGAAGGGGGTCCTGCAGGGAGAGGGGTCCTGCAGGGAGGGGATCCTGCAGGGAGGGGGTCCCGCAGGGAGGGGGTCCTGCAGGGAGAGGGTCCCGCAGGGAGAGGGTCCTGCAGGGAGAGGGTCCTGCAGGGAGAGGGGTCCTGCAGGGAGGGGGTCCTGCAGGGAGAGGGGTCCTGCAGGGAGGGGGTCCCGCAGGGAGGGGGGTCCTGCAGGGAGGGGGTCCTGCAGGGAGAGGGGTCCTGCAGGGAGGGGGTCCCGCAGGGAGGGGGTCCTGCAGGGAGAGGGTCCTGCAGGGAGAGGGGTCCTGCAGGGAGAGGGTCCTGCAGGGAGAGGGGTCCTGCAGGGAGAGGGGTCCTGCAGGGAGAGGGGTCCCGCAGGGAGAGGGGTCCCACAGGGAGGGGGTCCTGCAGGGAGAGGGTCCTGCAGGGAGAGGGGTCCTGCAGGGAGAGGGTCCTGCAGGGAGAGGGGTCCTGCAGGGAGAGGGTCCTGCAGGGAGAGGGGTCCTGCAGGGAGGGGGTCCTGCAGGGAGGGGGTCCCGCAGGGAGGGGGTCCTGCAGGGAGAGGGGTCCTGCAGGGAGAGGGTCCTGCAGGGAGAGGGGTCCTGCAGGGAGGGGGTCCTGCAGGGAGGGGGTCCTGCAGGGAGAGGGGTCCTGCAGGGAGAGGGTCCTGCAGGGAGAGGGGTCCTGCAGGGAGGGGGTCCTGCAGGGAGGGGGTCCCGCAGGGAGGGGGTCCTGCAGGGAGAGGGTCCTGCAGGGAGAGGGGTCCTGCAGGGAGAGGGTCCTGCAGGGAGAGGGGTCCTGCAGGGAGAGGGGTCCCGCAGGGAGAGGGTCCTGCAGGGAGAGGGGTCCCACAGGGAGGGGGTCCTGCAGGGAGAGGGGTCCCGCAGGGAGGGGGTCCCGCAGGGAGGGGGTCCTGCAGGGAGAGGGTCCTGCAGGGAGAGGGGTCCTGCAGGGAGAGGGTCCTGCAGGGAGAGGGGTCCCGCAGGGAGAGGGGTCCCGCAGGGAGAGGGTCCTGCAGGGAGAGGGGTCCCACAGGGAGGGGGTCCTGCAGGGAGAGGGGTCCCGCAGGGAGGGGGTCCTGCAGGGAGAGGGTCCTGCAGGGAGAGGGGTCCCGCAGGGAGGGGGGTCCTGCAGGGAGAGGGGTCCTGCAGGGAGGGGATCCTGCAGGGAGGGGGTCCCGCAGGGAGGGGGTCCCGCAGGGAGAGGGTCCTGCAGGGAGAGGGGTCCTGCAGGGAGAGGGGTCCTGCAGGGAGGGGGTCCTGCAGGGAGAGGGGTCCCGCAGGGAGAGGGGTCCTGCAGGGAGAGGGGTCCTGCAGGGAGGGGGTCCTGCAGGGAGGGGGTCCCGCAGGGAGGGGGTCCTGCAGGGAGGGGGTCCTGCAGGGAGAGGGGTCCTGCAGGGAGAGGGGTCCTGCAGGGAGGGGGTCCTGCAGGGAGAGGGTCCTGCAGGGAGAGGGGTCCTGCAGGGAGGGGGTCCTGCAGGGAGGGGGTCCCGCAGGGAGGGGGTCCTGCAGGGAGAGGGGGCCCGCCGGGAGGGGGTCCCGCAGGGAGAGGGGCCATAGGGAGGGGGTTCCGCAGGGAGAGGGGCCATAGGGAGGGGGTCCCCCAGGGAGAGGGGTCCCGCAGGGAGGGGGGCCATAGGGAGGGGTCCCGCAGGGAGAGGGTCCCGCAGGGAGGGGGGCCCGCAGGGATGGGGCCCCACTGCCCATCTCCCTTCGATTTCATAAACACTGGCTGGTGTGTGCCCCCGTCCCCCACAGCCCGGGGCCGGAAGACCGGTCTGTGGCCCCCGGGCGGCGGAGGTGGGTGCCGGAGGAACCGGGGTGGGGGTCCCGGGGGCCGGCCCAGCCTCAGCCTGCGGTCCTGGGGTCTGGCAGTCCCAGTGACGGGCGCCCCACGCAGCATCTGCAGAGGAAGAGGGGCTCACTGCTCAGGACTCTGTGTGTCAGGAGCCCCCAGGGTGCAACCCCGATTCCGGGGCAGCTCTCCGCCCCCAGGACCTTGTGGGCAGGGCGGGACTCGCTTCTGGAACATTCTTCCTGCCTTTTTCACAAGCAGCTTTAGTGAGTTTAATTGTTAGACACTTAACCGCACGGTTTGAAGGGTGCAATTTGATGATTTCTGACATATGTCTGCATTCTCCAGCCACAGCCACCAAACCAGATAACGAGGAGAGCCAGCTCCCCAAGAGCCCCTGGTCACCGCCTCCGGCACCCAATCCCAGACAGCCCCTCTGTGTGCGCTCCCGTGTGTCCGAATCTGTGTGTGCTCTCCCGTGTGTCCGAATCTGTGTGTGCTCTCCCGTGTGTCCGAATCTGTGTGTGCTCTCCCGTGTGACCGAATCTGTGTGTGTGCTCTCCCGTGTGACGGAATCTGTGTGTGTGCTCTCCCGTGTGACAGAATCTGTGTGTGTGCTCTCCCGTGTGACGGAATCTGTGTGTGTGCTCTCCCATGTGACGGAATCTGTGTGTGTGCTCTCCCGTGTGTCCGAATCTGTGTGTGCTCTCCCATGTGTCCGAATCTGTGTGTGCTCTCCCGTGTGTCCGAATCTGTGTGTGCTCTCCCGTGTGACGGAATCTGTGTGTGCTCTCCCGTGTGACGGAATCTGTGTGTGCTCTCCCGTGTGACGGAATCTGTGTGTGCTCTCCCGTGTGACGGAATCTGTGTGTGCTCTCCCGTGTGACCGAATCTGTGTGTGCTCTCCCGAGTGACGGAATCTGTGTGTGCTCTCCCGTGTGACCGAATCTGTGTGTGCTCTCCCGTGTGACCGAATCTGTGTGTGCTCTCCCGTGTGACCGAATCTGTGTGTGCTCTCCCGTGTGACGGAATCTGTGTGTGCTCTCCCGTGTGACCGAATCTGTGTGTGCTCTCTCCCGTGTGACCGAATCTGTGTGTGTGCTCTCCCGTGTGACAGAATCTGTGTGTGTGCTCTCCCGTGTGACGGAATCTGTGTGTGTGCTCTCCCATGTGACGGAATCTGTGTGTGTGCTCTCCCGTGTGACCGAATCTGTGTGTGTGCTCTCCCGTGTGTCCGAATCTGTGTGTGCTCTCCCATGTGACCGAATCTGTGTGTGCTCTCCCGTGTGTCCGAATCTGTGTGTGCTCTCCCGTGTGACCGAATCTGTGTGTGCTCTCCCGTGTGACGGAATCTGTGTGTGCTCTCCCGTGTGACCGAATCTGTGTGTGCTCTCCCGTGTGACCGAATCTGTGTGTGTGCTCTCCCGTGTGACCGAATCTGTGTGTGTGCTCTCCCGTGTGACCGAATCTGTGTGTGCTCTCCCGTGTGTCCGAATCTGTGTGTGCTCTCCCGTGTGACAGAATCTGTGTGTGTGCTCTCCCGTGTGACCGAATCTGTGTGTGCTCTCCCGTGTGACGGAATCTGTGTGTGTGCTCTCCCGTGTGACGGAATCTGTGTGTGCTCTCCCGTGTGACCGAATCTGTGTGTGCTCTCCCGTGTGACCGAATCTGTGTGTGTTCTCTCCCGTGTGTCCGAATCTGTGTGTGTGCTCTCCCGTGTGACGGAATCTGTGTGTGCTCTCCCGTGTGACCGAATCTGTGTGTGCTCTCCCGAGTGACGGAATCTGTGTGTGCTCTCCCGTGTGACCGAATCTGTGTGTGCTCTCCCGTGTGACCGAATCTGTGTGTGCTCTCCCGTGTGACCGAATCTGTGTGTGCTCTCCCGTGTGACGGAATCTGTGTGTGCTCTCCCGTGTGACCGAATCTGTGTGTGTGCTCTCCCGTGTGACCGAATCTGTGTGTGTGCTCTCCCGTGTGACAGAATCTGTGTGTGTGCTCTCCCGTGTGACGGAATCTGTGTGTGTGCTCTCCCATGTGACGGAATCTGTGTGTGTGCTCTCCCGTGTGACCGAATCTGTGTGTGTGCTCTCCCGTGTGTCCGAATCTGTGTGTGCTCTCCCATGTGTCCGAATCTGTGTGTGCTCTCCCGTGTGTCCGAATCTGTGTGTGCTCTCCCGTGTGACGGAATCTGTGTGTGCTCTCCCGTGTGACGGAATCTGTGTGTGCTCTCCCGTGTGACGGAATCTGTGTGTGCTCTCCCGTGTGACCGAATCTGTGTGTGTGCTCTCCCGTGTGACCGAATCTGTGTGTGTGCTCTCCCGTGTGACCGAATCTGTGTGTGTGCTCTCCCGTGTGACAGAATCTGTGTGTGTGCTCTCCCGTGTGACCGAATCTGTGTGTGCTCTCTCCCGTGTGACGGAATCTGTGTGTGTGCTCTCCCGTGTGACCGAATCTGTGTGTGCTCTCCCGTGTGACCGAATCTGTGTGTGCTCTCCCGTGTGACCGAATCTGTGTGTGTTCTCTCCCGTGTGTCCGAATCTGTGTGTGT